>OW026520.1:21370499-21970499 GCA_932274085.1 Protocalliphora azurea
TGCCAACTTCCATTTTCGAACCGTCCGTGAAGACCGCGCACCCCTCATAGAGCTTTTCTACTCCATCCCAAAGATTCCTACTAGGTAACACCAAAGCGGGAGTAGCCCCGAAGTCAATCGTGGTCCCGACATAATCCGTAGGCTCAGCCAAGGATAGTGTCCGACCGTTGAATTTGACTTCATCTAGTATGCTGACATGCCCCGCTCTAGAGGAACCTAATAAACCCAGTTCCTTCAATCTAAATAGGCCACGGACAGCCATACCCCTCACGAATTCCTCAATTGGAAGAAGGTGGAGGATTATGTCCAGCGCCGCCTGAGGTGTACTTCTCCTAGCACCTGAGATGCCAATTGACGCACACCTCTGAACTTTAGAGAGAAGTTTCCTGTACGTTTCCCTACCTAATACCTTCCACCAGACTGTACAGCCATAAGTAAGAATAGGTCTAACAACCGAAGTGTAAATCCAGTATACAACTTGCGGCTTAAGACCCCAATTCTTGCCTATAGAGTTCCTGCAGGTGTAATAGGCATTGAGTCCCCTCTTGACCCTCTCCTGAGTGTTTCTCCTCCAAGACAATTTACTGTCCAAGTACACACCCAGGTATTTGGCCTCACTTGACAATACAAGCTCAATCCCGTTCAATACTGGCAAGCTAAAATGCTCAACCTTGTATTTCCTAGTAAACAAAACTAGCTCCGTTTTCTCGGGGTTTACCCCTAATCCCTTACTGTTGGCCCAAAGGGACAGATCACGTAAACCTGTCTGCATGACCTCACTGATCGTAGATAAAAACTTACCAGAGACCAGTAAAACAACGTCATCGGCGTAGGCCACAATCTTCCGTCCCTTAGCATCAAACTGTCTTAAAATGACGTTCACGGCCAAGAGCCACAGTAATGGAGAAAGGACCCCCCCTTGCGGTGTGCCCCTAGTCACGAGTTTCCTCATATAAGTGCCTCCCATGTTTGAGTTGATAACTCTGCTGCTAAGCATCAGAATTATCCACTCAACAAGGAGCTTACTTATATTCAGCGAAACAAGTGATTCCTCGATAGCCTCTATCGTGATATTATTAAAGGCCCCCTCTATATCGAGAAAAGCCGCCATGGTATATTCCCTCTGCAGCAGACCTCGCTCAATGTAACTCACAACGTCATGCAGAGCACTCTCAACGGACTTACCCTTGAGATAAGCATGTTGAGACTCGCTAATGACCTGAGTTCCCATACTAGTCCTAAGATAAAAATCGATCAGTCTTTCTATTGTCTTCAATAGAAAAGACGATAGGCTGATCGGTCTGTAATCCCTGGGCTTCGAGTGAGTCGTCTTACCCGCTTTGGGTATGAAAATGACCCTTACCTCTCTCCACCCCCTGGGAATGTATTTCATTCTAAGACATTCCCTAAAAACCTCCGTCAATAGAGAGATGGCTCTTTCATCGACATTCTGTAGCATGGCCGGAAATATTCCATCCGGGCCAGGAGATTTGTATGGCTCGAATGAATTTACCGCCCATAATACTTTGTCTCTAGTGATCATCTCCCTTATCACATCGGTATCCCCAGCATCTGATTCGGGTTGTAGGTTATCACTGACGCTACCTGTCCCTCCAACAGATTCTATATCCCTACAGCCTGGAAAATGAGTCTCCATAAGTAAACTGAGGGACTCTGAGCTAGACTCTGTCCACGAGTTATCCTCACGTTGTATGTATCCAGGTGCCACTGGGTCCTTGGATAATACTCGCCTAAACCTAGACAACTCGTTAACAGAGTCCACCGATTCACAGAAATTTACCCATGAAGTCCGTTTCGCTCGTCTAATGTCCTTCTTATACTTAGAGAAACTATCCCTATAGCTATTCCAATCCTCATCACTCCTCGTTAGTTTGGCTCTATTAAACAGCTTCCTGACTGTAGACCGCTGGTCCCTAAGTTCCCTAGTCCACCATTTCGGCTGTTTCCTTTTCCCAGGATAAATCACTGGACAATTGAGCGCAAAACTATTCCTAATAACATTCGTGAAATTATTCACCGCCAACTCGATACCCTCAACTGAATCTCTCCAGTCCTCAGTATCCCTAAGGTCCCTACAGACTGACCTCCTGAAGGACTTCCAATCTGTCCTTCTCGAGTTCCTATAGGGCTGTTCCCTCGCCTTCTCAAAGTCGAGACCAAAAGATATCATGCTATGGTCAGAAAAAGAGTAATCCAGAACTACTCTCCAATCCCTAACATAATTTCCCCCACGGTTAGCCAGCGTTACGTCTATAACTGTTTCCCTATCTTTCGCTCTGAACGTAGGAGTAGTACCCCTATTACAGATATGCAGATCATAACAAGTTATAAAATCGTATACCAACTCACCTCTTTTGTTGATGTCCCTGCTTCCCCATTGATAGTGGTGAGCATTCGCATCACATCCCAAGACCATGTACGCGCCTTTCCTCCTAGCGTGCTCCGCCAACTGCTGCAGAGCGATACCTGGTGGATCGGCTGCCTCATACGGCATGTACACAGCCCCCATTATAAGCCCG
The DNA here is from genome assembly GCA_932274085.1 of Protocalliphora azurea. Taxonomy (NCBI): domain Eukaryota; kingdom Metazoa; phylum Arthropoda; class Insecta; order Diptera; family Calliphoridae; genus Protocalliphora; species Protocalliphora azurea. Next base: position 21,373,040 of record OW026520.1, read on the forward strand.
CTACATCCTGCGGCTTCCTGTTGGACGACTGTAAGGTCCCCACTGCTAAAGGAATGAAGAAAATTAATATTTAGATTATTCCTAGCCAGTATACATGTCCGTACCTTTTCCGTTGTGGATGGTATGAACAGGTTGTACCCCGTGACCCTCAGACCACATACCCTGGTGTTCTTAATCCAGGGTTCCTGTATGAGGGCCACGTCCACGTTGGAGTCAATGAGGAGTCTTGTCAGTTCGGTTGAGGCTGCCTCACAGTGATGCAAGTTAATTTGCACCACTGACAGCCTCTTTGGGTTTATCAGATTTGTTGAACCTAAACCTGATCACCCCAAATCCGAAATTGACAACTCCCCCCAGTGACTCCAGCTTCTTCAGAGACTCCTGATCCACTGCGAATCTGAAGTCTCTGCCTTGGTTCTCCTTACAAGTCATGGTGTTAACCAACTTCCATTGACCTGTAAGAAGACCCTTATTCTGATTTTCCAATACTGTCAGAATGGTTCCAACCTCTAAAATGGGTGGAGGGAACCATGCTGTCACTATTGGACGCAGGGGCAGCTCAGATGCGAGTATCACCTCAAGCTTCGCTCCTGGATAGAGAGTATCGCACCTAGCAACTGCGTTCCTGAGAAATTCAAATGATTTCTCGTTCCCGCAGTTAATAGTCTTGACACCCTTCATCCAGTCTGCGCCTTTGAAGGATACCTCATCCGGCCTTCCTTTAACAAGAGCGATTTCCTCAATGAGCTTGTGTTCAATTTGTCGCCATTGCTCAACGCTGATCCTCCCATCTGGATCAACCCTGTCAATGACAGCAGCTTGAATACAATTCTGCAACACTGATTCCTTCGCTCTTTTCGATGTTGAGGGTTGTTCACTTCCCGATACAGCTCTCTCAATAACCTCCTTATGGAGGCCCTTACTAGAGCTGTTTGGCGTGTGAACAACCTTCTTGGCCATCGAAGGTTGCTGGTCATCCCCAGACCTGGCCCTCTTAACAACCCCCCTATGAGGGCCTTTAAGAGAGCCGGATGGGTTTTGACCAGCGTTCTTCGATGTAGAGGACTTCCCAATCGAAGCTCGTACAGCCCCACTACTGGAGCTGGCAGGCTTCGAAAGTAAAGTCCTCTTACTAGTTGATGGCTGATCATCTCCAGGCCTAGCATCTCTGACAACTTTTTGTTGGTTGCCAGGTTTGCTGGATGGTGTATGACCAACCATTTCAATGGCAGTTGTTGGCTTACCAGACGTTGCCTGCTGTTTCACTAGGACTGCAGGTTTGCCCGGGTTGCCACTACCAGAATAGTTCGCTCCGGTAGGGATTGATGAAGAGGTTGGCTTTTCTCCTGTGCTCTCACGAGACACTTCTGGAGTGTTGCCAGCATCCACATACAATCCTTCAGGATAAGACATTCCCAAAGAGACACAGACAGGGCCGTAGATTCGTTCGAATCTTTTGACGTTCCTCCTGTGCTTCCTGATAAGGTACTTATCCTTACCTGTAAGTGGCAAAGGGCCTCTCTTGGCTATCTTGTGCAGATAACCAAGAGAGGCTCTTGCGCCACTACGAGCATGCTCCTCTTTAGATCGGTTTATATCGCCGGTTGTCGCATCAAGCATTACCGCGTCTTGCCGAACTAAACCACTGCCAGACGAATGACCCTCTGAGTTCGTCGAGCCATCCCCCCGCTCAGACCCCGCCTCAACACTCGAGTTCTTCTCCAGACTCTGAGCGCGAACTGAGATTACAGTGATCTCATGTTCATCTTCAGAGCCGAGAGTAAGATTCTCAAGTTTCTCAGTGGCGCTGGTCCCAGTGAAGGAATCCCTCGAGATACCCAGAATCTCATCCGTCTCTGATAGCTGGCTCAACAGTTGACTTTCCTGAAGAAGAATGTCACGTTGGACCCCTATCATCTCATTATCGTCGTCCGTACTCCCGTCCATTTCAGTCCTGTCGCCCTGCGACTGTCCGTCATCTTGTGTCCGATTTTCAGGAATATTTGAATTTTCCATTTTGTCCCACGAGTATGCCAGTAAAGGAAAAGGACCATCTCGCGCAGTGACGGCGTGCGCGGACTAGGCTAGAATTACAACCAACCCGTGCCATGGGCGTTGGAGGGGAGCTGTTAGCTGTTAGTTTGTTTAGGCACCAACTAACCATTCAGGTCCTCAGCACTGCTGCCTACCACCTTGACCTTAAAGTGCACTACATTTATTTGGTCCGCGAGAAGCTGTAAAAGCTCTAAGATCGGAGATAATACACATGATATATACCCCCATGCGATGAGCCAGAATGCACCATTCAGTAGAGTGTGTATATCATGTGCCTTACAACCAATCCCCCCGATCCGCCACCTGGGGACGCGTCCGATAGGAGTAAATGTAGCAAAGACTCCAACGGATGATGGACCCAGACGTGGGTAAATAGAGTAGTCGTTCTAAGGACGAAGTTTCTGGGCCTTCCCGAAGTAATACGAATAGCAGTTCCGGGAAGGCACTTTCCCAGAAAACGAGGAGGGATTGTCTTAGTGGAAACACCACTTGACGCAGTTGACGACGGTCACTGTAAGTGAGAAGTCATTTTTAACCCTACCTCACATATCAAAAAAAAAAATAATAATAATAATAATAATTCTTGTATGTGATAATCCACATTTGTATGAGTCAGTATTATCTACATGTTTACATGTAATTTAAAACTAAACCCGCGAAGCCATATGGCTTATCTGCATGATGAAATATCTTAAAATACTATATGATTTTATTATTTTTATTGCAAAATTATAAAGTGTGACCTCAATAGTTCTTTTCTTGTGTATAAATTAGATATATTCAGTATATTCGTGGGTAACTTACTAAATACATATATTAGGTAGGACAACATTACGGCAGTTTTTTTTCAATAATTATTTCGATGACGTTCTACTTGGAACCTTCCTTCCGCTCGACTTGGGGTGTAATAAATGTTGTCGATTGGCCTAGGTTCCTTAAGCCAACCGACCACATTTATCGCCGTAAAATTCATTTATTGATGTTGTACTATATAAGCTTTTAATATTGAGTATTTGCAGTTTTCTGGCTATGCTATTTGCTGATACGTTGTTGTCTCTATGAGTATGTTGGAGTTAACGCGTGTGTTGCTGTTATCGTGCATGTTATAGTTTACAGTTCTGTTGTATACCAGAATGTTGGTATTTGAATGCGTGTTGTTGTTAATGTTAACTAGTGTGTTGTTAACATGAATGTTGTTGCTTACTAGTGTGTTGGTGTTTACGTGTGTGTTGTTGTTAGTTTCTGTGTTACTGTTAGTTTGTGTGTTGGTGTTGTTTACCAATATTGTTATTGTTCACCATTATGTTTTTAATGAGTGTGCTATTGTTTATCAATGTGGTGGTAATTAGGTGTATTGTTGTCAAGGTTTATGCTGTTGTTCCTTATCAATGTGTTGTTAATGTGTGTGTAGTTGTTCACTAATATGGTAGTGTTTACGTGTATGTTGTTGTTGCTGATTACCAGTATTGGCATTCACGTGTATGTTGTTAACGTAGGTGTTGTTGCTGTTTACGTGTGTATTGTTGTTAGGCTGTGTGGAACTGTTATTTACCAATATGTTGGTGTTTGCGTGTGTGTTGTTATTTACCTGTATGTTGTTTACCATTGTGTTGCTTATGTATGTATTAGTGTTGTTTACCAATGTGTTGTTGTTGTTTACCAATGTGTTTACTTGTGTGTTGTTTACGATTATGTTATTGGTTAATGCATTTGAGTTCCCATATATCATAGTGTATTGAATTGTTATTAGTTGTTAGTTTTTCAGCAAAATTTTTAGGATTTGATTTTATATTTGCTGCAGTCTGCTACAGTATGTTGAACTTCTCCAGACTGTCATAACGTGCCTGATGTATGATTCAACGAGGGAAATTTTATGATTAGGGAGATTTATAACGATTCCGTTACCATGACCCCATTTTGTAATTATATTTAGTTCATTTTGCTTAATTGTGCTTGCTTCATATATTCTTTTATTGGAGACAACGTTTGCAATATCATCTGCATCATTTCATTTGCAAAAACAAGATATAGGACTGGACCCAATTATGATCCTTGAGGAACTAAAACTGAACTAGAACTAAACTAAGAGTACTGAACTTTATTTTATTTTAATTTAATTTCCTTTTGTTTCTTTAAATTTTCAATATCTTTTAAAACACTTAAATGAAAATTAAATTCCCTTATCAATACAACAAAATGTCCTATAACACTGGATGTATTTTTCTGTTCATTCTTTTTCTTTTTTTTTTAATTTAAACTTCATTCCTTTGCTTTCTTTGTCATGTAACTGACAAAATTAACACCATTTAAGACCATTTCATTACATAACAACTGTATGTTTATACAACAGCAATACATGTTCCGCCTTATAACCAAACCTTTTCACTATACTACTTCCACTACCACTTGCACCACCACCAGCACACAAATACAACTTTTATTGATACAAAAAGTTGTGCCCCAATAAAGAGAAAAGATTTTGTGTGCAATTAGTATCGTATATCGAATTTTAATTGAAAAAAGCAGCATGGAAACCAAACGGCAAAGAAAAGTGTTAATTTCTATTGCCAGGGTGATAATATTAAAATTACTCTGCTCTGCGCTAGTTCATTTTACTGCTCGTAAACAAACTACAGAAAAAGGCCACCTGATGTTTGCTTCAAATATAAAAGGAGATTTTTATCAAAGGATATCTAGGGAGTGTAAAATGAAGATAAAACATGTCATTAGTAATAATGGTATGCACATGTGAAATTCAAGATAGATGAGTACGATGATGGAATGTATCATATAGAGAAGGAATTTCTATTTTTGTTAAAATCTTCAAAGTAAATATTGTAATGGAATTTTGTTATAATTGCCTGGTTACAATGCACGTTTGAAATATTTAATTGATAGAAACAGGAGGATGTTGAATAGGATTTTTTTTATTAAGATCTTCTTAAATTAGTTTGAACTTTTTTTATACTTTTATTAAATCATTTAATTCTACTTAGTTCCTATGGCAAGCATGTCTAAATGTACTTTTGGGTTTAAAATACTTATTATTATTATTAATGATTTAACAACGTGTTTAAGATTTAATTTATTTCAGTAACAAATTTCTTATACAATTTTTTTTTATAAATATAATGTTATAACTGGCCTTGTTTCACAAACTATTAATAATGCAAAACTATTGCTACACGTTGCACAAAAAAAAGTTTCATCTAAAGGAAAGAGAAGAAGTTTCCTTAAGCAAATAACCAGCAAACTATCGATAGAACTTTAAAACTGTCCCCGGCAGTAAGAGAAATTTAGTAAAAACTATTTGTTTGTTATCAGTTTGGCCTAATTTTTATTTTTATTATTACTATTTTTTAGCTGCTTTTAGCTTGGTTGTAATTATATTTAATGCCAGAATATTACAAACAAACCAATGGCCAAAATAAAGCAAAAAAAATGGTATAAAAAATATTAGAGAAAAAGTTTGTGCACAAAAAGATTTCATACATTTCCTTTTACTTGTGTAAGTTTTTTCTATTTCCCCAAATCTTCTTCGTACTACTGCTAACTCCAGCAGAAAAAAATGTTTTAAAATACCATTTTTTTCATGTAATTATCTTTTGAATAATTAAAGTGTAAAGAAAAAAATTAAAAGAACAAACTAACAAGTATAAAATCTTGTCATTTAAAGCGCGTAGTTTACAAAAGTGCCATGCTCCAAATTGTGTGCGAGTAACATTTAAATAAAGACCAAGGCGAAAACAAAAAGAAGGAGGAAATCAACAACAGCAAGCAAGTGTTGGCGATCCTTATCAAGTGCTGGGGAAGACGAAAAACTTATGTTTTCTTTAAAAAAAATATTTGATTATTTCAAGATGGAAAGATGCAAAAGGGAGAAAAAATTATTTACGACAGTATTTAAATAAATTGATAAGCTACGTGGTTAGGCGCATTATACTAAGTTGGCTAAATGATACGTTCAGTTCTAATTCTTCACCTAGTTCTAGTTGAGTTCTAGTCCAGTTCTAGTTCAATTTTAGTTCCGTTCTAGTTCGTTTCTAGTTTAGTTCTAGTTTAATTCTTGTTCAATACTTGTTTAGTTCTAGTTCAGTTCTAGTTCAGTTCTATTTCATTTCTAGTTCAGTTCTTGTTCAGTTCTAGTTCAGTTCTAGTTCAGCTCTAGTTCAGTTCTAGTTCAGTTCTAGTTCAGTTCTAGTTCAGTTCTAGTTCAGCTCTAGTTCAGTTCTAGTTCAGTCCTAGTTCAACTCAAGATCAGTTATAGTTCAGTTCTAGTTCAGTTCAAGTTCAGTTCTAGTTCAGTTCCAGTTCAGTTCCAGTTCAGTTCCAATTCATTCTAGTTCAGTTCTAGTTCTGGTTCAGTTCAGTACTAGTTCAGTCCTAATTCACTTTTAATTTTAGTTCTAGTTCAGTTCTAGTTCAGATCTATTTCAGTTTTAGTGCAGTTCTAGTTTAGTTTTGTTGCAATTTTAGTTCAGATGCAGTTCAGTTATAGTTTAATTCCAGTTCAGTTCTAGCTCACGTCACGTCAGCAACAACACACAAGTGTTGACAACAACACACACGTCAACAACAACGCACACGTTAACAACAACACACGTCAACAACAACACATACGTCAAAAACAACACTCACGCCAACAACAATAGTACACGCGTTAACAACTACAACACACACGTGAACAACATCTACATATACGTTAACAATGGTACTCGACAGAATAACAATTTACGCGACAGCAACACACATGTTAACAATGCATACGTAAACAACACACACATAAACACAAATAGAAACGCGCAAGCAACGAGCTAAGCTACCAAACTGCAGGTCTTGAACGTCAAAAGTCACTCTTATAAATGAATTTTATAACGACCCAAGACTCTTAATCACAATAGAGCACATATACAATACAAGACGTCGAGCTGAAGGAAGGTATCAGATAGATCGCTTTAGAAACAGTTATGTAAAGAATAGTGTCAACAAACAAAAATCCTGAACAAAATACCCATAAACATTTTAAACCAAAAAAATATACATAAAAGAAAAAAATTAATTAAATCATTTTATATTAATTACCAATGAAGAAATTTATTTTTTATTTAGTGTAATTATTTTTACATTTATACATCCTGCAGAAAAGCCCAATGGCTTCGCGGGATTAGACTTAGGAAAACTCTGTGAAATTAAAAAAATGTTTAAATAAATAATTTTAAATAAAGTTGTAGTTAAGTTCTAGTTCAGTTTCATTTCAGTTCTATTTCAGTACTAGTTTAGTTCTAGTTCAGCGCTAGTTCATTGTGTTCTAGTTATATTCTACTTGAGTTCAAGTTCAGTTCTACTACAGTTCTAGTTCAGTTCCAGTTCAGTTATACTTCAGTTCTAGTTTAGCTCTAGTTCAGTTCTAGTTCGGTTCTAGCTCTAGTTCAGTTCTAGCTCAGTTCAAGTTCTAGTCCTAGTTCAGTTCCAATTCAGTTCTGTTCCGGTTCTAGTTCAGTTCTAGTTCAGTTCTAGTTCTGCTCTAGTTCTAGTTCAGTTCGAATTCAGTACTTATTCAGTTCATATTCAGTTCTGTTTTAGTTCAGTTCTAGTTCAGCTCTAGTTCAGTTGTAGTTCAAATAAGTCCAGTTCTAGATCAGATTGGACTAAGAACTTAATTCATTTTTATTTAGAGCACATTGAGGTCTTTAATAGCAAACTTTTCATTTTTATAACTTTATTTTCTTTCTAACTTATTAAGATTTCACCCTTGTCAAAAAAAAATAGAAAAACATGACTTGAAGTATTTAGTTTTAATTATGATTCTCTCCGCTTCTTTTTTTTCTTCTTTTTCATAAAAAAAGGCAAACACTTTAAGTAGTTTTTACAATCTTAAAAAAAGGACAAATACTTTTTTCTCTCCTTTCGTAGTTAATAGATGACACTCATAATTTTAAGAAAAATTGTAAATAATTAATAATGAAATATGAGATATAAAAAAAATCCTTTTTTAATAAAATATATTGGCAAAAAAAAAGAAACAAATTTTTATTTAAATCATCTTTAAGATAAATTTTGCCTTACTTTAAATTAAATTAAAATTAAATATTTAACACTTTACTGTACTCGCACCAAATTAAAATTTATTTCCTGTTCAAAATAATTTCAAGCCAAACAAACAAGAATTTATTCATCAGTTCAGCAATGTACCATGGGAATATGCGAATTGTTTAACCGTGTTAAAGATACAATTACATATTTAGACACCCATATGAATTATATAATTCAGCCGTGTGTATCTATGTACATTTTGTATACAATATATATAAGACATATTTTGTTGCAGTTATTCTGCTATTGCAACTACTATATCCTTACAAAATTTATTTAACTTCGAGCACACTGTGGTATCTTCCTTACAAATCATTGTATTTCTCATTTACTATGACAATGACAACGTACAACATTTATGTGTGTGTGTAAGCATGTTGGAAGTCTAAGGAGTCTCTCTACATTTTTGCAACAATTTCAAATAACCAAAGTGCAACCGCAAGTAGACCGACACATATACATATATTGAAATGTATATTTTAATATACATATATATATATATATATATATATATATATATATATATATATATATATATTTGTAGTTTTATGCATTTGTATCTATTATATTGAAATACTATGTAAACTATGTTTTTTATTCCTGCGTAGCAAATGTCATGTAATTGTTTATAAAGCTCTATGATGTTCAAATAAAACAGTAGTCTGCCTTCAATTACTGCAGAGGAATGCAAGGATATTGGATGCGAGAAAATGATATTAGGAACAAGACTGAAATGGAACTTAAATACAAATGAACTAAAATTAAGCAAATTAAATAAGACTTTAAGTAAAACCTAAGCTGAAATAAACTAGAAATGAACTAGAACTGAAATAGTAATGAACTAAAACTGAACTAAAAATGAACTAGCACTGAACTAGAACTGAATAAGAACTAAACTGGAATTGTATAAGATTGTAACTATAACATAATTTTAAACTAAATTATTTCCCATTTTAGAGCAGGAAAATTAGTTTTTCCTCTTTCCAAGAAAATTTGCTTTATATCTTTCATCCTTCGCAGTACTAATCCCCAAAGATACTTACTAGATAATATTTAAATATTTATTTTCCTGGAAAATTTTTTTCTGCTTTCCATTTAACAATGCATTTTATTTAATTTACAAAGATTTTGCTAGCAAGTATATCAAGTATTATGTTTTTTTTTTTTTTTTTTCATTTTAATAATAAATCATATAATATTTAATGAGCTAAGGATATTTGTTGAAAAATAAATCCACTAAAGTTACAATCTCAAAATAGGGGAATATATACAATATATTACGAATTATTATAAATATATATAACTCATATTATAATAATGTATACTAAAAGTAGGTCAGTAAACTGAAAGAGTTAAACGCTGTGATATAAACTTTAAATATTAATTCTTATATTAAAATGTTTACGATAATTAGGTCACAGTTTTTGTACTTTCACAGTAGTATTAAATTTATTTTTCAGCCCAAAAATATGCTAGATATTAATTTAAATAACCCATTCACTACAAGTTTTTATTGCGTGGATCAAAATATATAGCATTTTAATATTTTGTTCACCTTGGCTCCGGACATGATAACTTCATTTTAAAGAATATTTAAGTATAAGTAATTTTTTAGAGATATAATCGTAAAACACAAAAAATTTTTCTATTTCAAAGAAAAATTAAAATGATTAAATTATAAACATTTAATATGTTTTTATAAAAAAAAAATGATTAACTTTTTTAAAATTTTTTTGAGTGTTTAGCAAAATAAAATAATGCATTTTTTACATATTAAAAAATATTTTTAAAACCACGTTTTTTAAATACAATAATTTTTTAGTTAAAATTGAAGAAATTAAAAAAATATATAAATGGAAATTATAGCTAAAGCATTGAAAAATAATAATCTGTAAACATTTGGCACAAAAATCCGCTTAGATTCTGGCAAATGGACAAAAAGTGTCACTTATCCTTGTGAATACAATATAACTAAGGGTTAATATAAATTGAAACTTTTTTATTAAATTTTTTAATTTAAATTATCTGTTTTATTCTCTTTTTAGTTCATAGAAAAATTCGTTATGATTTTTTTTTTTTTTTTTTTGCTTCTTTTTACTATTTCTTAGTAGCTTTTATATTTTTTGCCAGGTGCTTAGCTAGTTAATTAGTTGTGACTCCCAGTGACACCTATCTCATGAGTATTTCCACATTGTCAGCTAGCTTGAAGTTCTGCTGACTGTTTTTATTTTCTTATTTTTATTTTTTGCTATATTTTGCCGCTTTTTCTCAAATGACTTGCAGCTGCTTTTGTTGTCATACTTTTTTTGTATTGTAAACTTGTGGAGCTGCGTATTTCCTGTCAGTATTTTATTACTTTTTGCTGTTGCCAGTGCCCGACAAAGAAATTTTTCTTAAGGTTTTTGCTGGCAGCATTTGTAACGTAAAGGAAGATAGTAAAATTGAAGATAATTAAATTGCAGGGAGTCTTACTAAAGTGATAAGTATTTTGGTGTGTTTTTATACCATTTCACAGGTTGTACTACAAAGAAAGGGTGTCAAAATGTAGAGCAAATTAAAAACAAGATACAACTAAAATTTTATTTAGTTCTGTATTGAAAAACATTAAAGAAACAGCGATTTTTTTAAACAACTATCAGTAGGATGGAACCTAAACTTTAATATTCATCGACAACAAAACTTCAGCTATTACTTCTTAAAAACTTTTATATTCTTTAGCAAAGATTGTCTATAAAAGATCATAACTTGATTTTTACTTCTTGTTAAGAAATTTTATCAATTTCCTTCCATATGTTCTCACAATACCTTCAAAAATTAAGTAATTTATGTGTAGTCTACCATGAACTTTAACAATATTCGTTACCAATTATCAAACAACTGACATTGTATTCACTTATGATGTTCAGAATTTTATGCAAAATCTAGCTAATTAGTAAACTAATATGAAACACAGAACAAAAATACAAGCAAAAGTATTCACATAAACGCCAGACTTTGCTGTAGACTAAAAACAATTCCTAAGAATATTCAAGTGTAAATTAAGCATAATTTAGAGACATAAACTTCGCAAAAGACAAACAAACTTGACAAAAGTACATACAAAAAAACTAATATCTGCAAAATAAAAACTAACAAAACCGAAAAACTCTGCCACGGAAATATGATATTGAATCTGCCGCAATGAGGCGCCAGCCAGCTGTTGCCGGAAAAACTTGCTAAATGAATAGTAGCAGCATTACCATCAGCATCAACTTAATCTATGCAAACATGTAGTTAACATAGCATATTTGCAACTACAACAAATGATTTGCATTGTCTTTTCTACATGTTTATACTGACAAACGACATACATATAAAAGTTGGTTCAACTTGAAAAGGATCAGTGTGTTATAACCAAGCAAATTATCTTCTTGTAACCAATGAACTCAAAATAGGACTCAAAGTGATACAAAATTCTTTTAGAAAATATCATAACCTAATGTATAAAAAAAGACTAGAACAGCTTTAAAATTGCACTGAAAAATAAACTAGTGTTGAACTAGAACTGAAATAGAACTTAAATCAAATAGATTTTAAACTGATTTTGAACTTATATATATATATATATATATATATATATATTATTAAAATTTTTTTTTTATATTAATTAATTAATAATAATTAATTTCTTATATAAAATAAACAAATAAATCTTTAAATCTATCCCGCAAAGCTATTCAGCTTGTCTGCAGTTATTAAATTAAGCTAAAAAAATTCATTACATTTATTTTTAATATTATTCATTGCAATATTTTGAAATATTTTGGAATAAATTTGTTTCTTTTATAAATATTTCTAATATTTAATACATCAACAGGTATTTTGTTAAGAATTGTAGGTAATGTTACGAGAATAGTGTTTTTGCCGTATTCATTGGAAAAAGCTTGGACTTTAAATCATCCTTCTGCTTTTCGTCTAGTGTTTTGGGCATTATCAAGCGGTTGTAGAAATATTGAGTTATTATAAAATTCCTTTATTATGGTTGTATAGCGTGATCCATTTCGTGGTTCCCTACTTGTTAAAGAAAAAAATACAGAAAATTCAAATTTAATGGGGAATGTTTATTATCATTTGAAAGAACATTCTTTGGCATTTATTTTTTGAAGATTATGTCTGTCAAATGTTGGCCGTTTCTACGTCACAGATGGTCCATCCGTTGAGTCCAATTTTCGACGACTCGTTCGAGCATTTCGACTGGTAACTGGCGAATGACACGCGTGATGTTTTCCTCCAAGGCCTAAATCGAAGTGGATTTGTCCGCATAAACTTTAGACTTTACATATCCCCACAGGAAAAAGTTTAACGGTGTGATATCACACGATCTTGGTTGCTAATCGACCGGCCCAAAATGTGAAATTATGTGCTCACCGAAGTGTTCTCTCAATAAATCCATTGATTGATGCGATGTGTGGGAAGTGGCGCCGTCTTGCTGAAACCAAATGTCGCTAAGATCACGAGCTTCAATTGACGGTTACGTTTGCACCGGCATCATTTTTAAAGAAGTATGGACAGATGATTCCACCGGCCCACAAACCACACCAAATCGTTGTTTTTTCTGGATATTTGTTTGTTTACATACCCATTGAGCCAGAAATAGGCCTCATGGCTGAACAAAATTTGCCTCGAAAACGTCGGATCTTTTTGCAACTTTTCAAGAGCTCATAGAGCGAAGCGATGTAAACGTTTTTCAGGCGTAAATCTTTCCATTATGAAATGCCAAACAATACTAAACAAAAATAACATGTCAGCATGACACAACTCACACGTGATCGGTCAAAAAAAGGCTATTGAAAAAAGTATCTCTACTTGAATCACCCATTAGATGTATTTGACGTTTAAAATATTTAAATATTTGGAGTTTTTACTGTGTGTGTTAGTATTGTAAATTGTTATGTTATGGTAGCGGTTATCGTTATCGATACTGAAAGGTTGCTTTTTCCATAAAATTTTTATTAGATGATCTTGTGTTTTTTGTAATGTACCCCAAGCCGCAATATCATATCGTATATATGATTCAGATAACGATAAATATGCTTGACATAATACGTTGTAAATAGCACTGTTGCTTAAATGACAGAGAATATATGAGGATTTTCTAAATTTCCTCTCTAAATTTTCGATATGTGTCTTCCATTTAAAGTTGTTATCAACATACACCCCCAAATATTTATACGTATTTACCAAAGTCGAGCAGGTGTTGTTATAGTTTAAATCGCTTATTTCAGTCTTGTGCAAGCAGTAGTAGCTGTGGAATTTCTATTTTATGTCTTAGTTTGTGAGATAATAAGATAAGATATGCATTAATTTTGTTTTTTTTTTTTGCATTTATGATAAGACCATTATTGTGGCACTATTTTGTTGCAATGTCTAGTTGCCGCTGCATTATTTCTGTTGCATTTAATATATTTTTATCAGCAACAATTATAGCCGTATCATCTGCATACGTCATCGTTGTTCTTTCGTTAAGACATTTTATCATGTCATTAGCGTAGATTCCAGTTTTAAACCATATGGAACTCCATAATCACATTCTAATTTATCACTAAATTTATTATTAATTTTAACACAAAAATATCTGTATTCCAAATAACTTTAGAACCATTTTAAAATGTTTTCTCTAATGCCATTTATTTCAAGGATGTATAATAACTCTACGATGCGATAGAATGTCAAACGCCCTACTAAATTCAATAAATATAACCAAAACATGCATATGTTTGCTTAAATATCCATTGATGAGATTTGAAAAGTTTCGTAACAGTTGTTTTATATTTTTTTCCTTTTTGGAATCCATACCGATTGTTATTAATTATTTTATATTTTTGCAGAAAATTTTGCAGGCTCTTAGCAATAACTTCTTCTAGGACTTTATCAATTACTTTCAAGGTAGATATTGGCCTATAGTTGTTAATATATAGCTTATTTCCATTTTTGTATATTGGCCTTACTAAGTTTTAAGTAGATTAAGTACTGAATTAGAAATGGTTGAAACCTTAACTACGACATAACTAACTGAATCACAGCTTAATTAGAGCTGAGCTAGAACTGAACTAGAACTGAAGTAAAACTGAACTAGAACTGAATTAGAAATGAACCAAAATTGAATTAGAACTAGACAGAACTGAACTAGAACTCAACTGTAAGTGAACTAGAACTGAACTTGAAATGAGCTACAACTAGACTAGAACTGATTTAGAACTAAGACAGAACTGAACTAGAACCGAACGAGAACTTAATTAGAACTTAAAGAGAACTGGACGGAACTGAACTTGAACTGAATTATAACTGAACTAGAACTGAACAACAACTGGACTAAAACTGCACTAGAAATAAACTACAACTAACTAGGACTGAACTAAAACTTAACCAGAACTGAACTAGAACTGTACTAGAGTTAAAATATAACTGAACTTAAACTGAATTAGAACTGAGCTAGAACTAAACTAGAACTGAACTAGAATTGAACTGGAACTGATCTAGAACTGAACTCAACTAGACCTTTTTTTATTTTATTTATTTAAAAAATTTTTTAAAATTCTCAGAGTTATTTTAAGCCTAATCTCCCGAAGACATTCGAGAGGATGCGAATTAATATAAAATGATTTAATTAATTTTTTTCTTTTATGCATATTTTGTTAGTTTAAAATGTTAATGGGTATTTTGCTAAGGATGGTTACTAGTTGATACTTGGGCTATGCTTTCCATAATTGTTTCTAAAATGATCTATCTGCTACCTTCCTTCAGCTCGACGTCTTGTATTGCATGTAGGCTCTGTTGTAATTAAGAGTATCGGTTTGTTATAAAATTCATTTGTAAGAGTGATGTTATATATACTTTTGACGTTTAATACCTGTAATTTGGTAGCTAAGCTTGTTGCTTGCGCGTTTCTACTTGTGGTTATGTACGTGTTATTTGCGTATGTATTGTTAACATGTGTGTTGTTGTCGTGTATATTATTATTGTGTTTTGAATTGTTGTTAACGTATGTGTTGTTGTTAACGTATGTGTTGTTGTTGACGTGTGTGTTGTACTTATTAACGTGTGTGTTATTATTTTGGCGTGAGTGTTGTTTTTGAAGTGTGTGTTATTGTTAAAGTATGTGTTGTTGTTGACGTATTTGTTGTTGTTGACGTGTGTGTTGTTATTGACGTGTGTAGTAGTATTGTTAACTTGTATGTTGTTGACATATACGTTTTTGTCAACGTTTGTGTTGTTGTTTATGTTGTTGATATGCGTGTATTATATTCACGTATGTACTGTTGTTTGTGCTACGATATACTCGGTTGTATTGTATTTCTTGGTTGTTATGTTGTTGGTTTTTTGAGAATTTGGTTCTGAGTTTGTTGTAAACTTCTAAAATATATTGAACTCTCCCAAGCTTTAATACCGTGCCTTATATAAGATTCGGCTAGCGAAGGATATGCCTGTTTGGGAACTGTGTAAGGTAGCAGTTGCTCAAGTGGAACAGAGTATATGTAGTTTTTGGTAGTTTTTTTCTCGAAGATATTTTACATGCGTGAATCATTTGAAACTTTTGTCTACGTGCATTCCTAAGTATTTAAATGATTTAACTGCTTCTAAAATTGAACTAGAACTAAACTAGAACTGAACTAGAACTAAACTAGAACTGAACTAGAACTGAATTAGAACTAAACTAGAACTGAATTAGAACTGAACTAGATCTAAACTATAACTGTAACTGAACTAGAACTGAACTAGCATTGAACTAGAATTGAACTAGAACTTATTGAAAACTAAACAGGAATTGAACTAGAACTGAACTATAACTCAACTAGAGCTAAACTAAAACTGAATTAGAATTAAACTGAAACAAAACTAGTGCACAACTAGAACTCAGTTAGAATTGAACTAGAGCTGACACAGAAATGAATTAGATCTGTAGTTGAACTGAACTAGAATCGAAATAGTACTGAACTAAAACTAAACTAAAAACGATTTAACTTAAACTATTGCTGGGTAATATCCTTCCTTTTCCATGTTTGTGTATGTGTATGTATTTTTTTTAACACTAATTAGGTGTAAACGTTTTGTTGTTCTTCTCATCTAAAGGTTAAATAACGTTGAAAAAATAACTGGAAGTTGTGAGTTTTTTATGAAACATATAAGGCTATGTATCAAGGATTAAGACAACAATGATAACTTTTTACTCTTGAATACAGAAAACCAAATTCAGAATCTTATAAGAACAAACAACAAAATGGCGAGACAATATCACCACTTTGGAAAATGTTTTTGTTTGCTGTTGGTACTTGCTGAAATTCTTGGCAGCTATTGTTAATCAAGGAAAGAATTTGTTTAGGTAAATAGTAAAGGTACTTAAAGTACAATTCTAGTTCACAAAAATTAAAAACAAAATTTCCAATCTGAAATTCTACGATGTGATCATTAAACTAATGGGCGTTAACATATAAATATTATCGTATTTTTCCAAAAGGAATTATTTTTAGCTTTAGTCAGAATTGTTAATTTAAATTTGACTTTTAGGCCCTAATTAATTTTAGTTGTTAATTTTGACTTTTAGGCCCTTTCTCCCTTAATTGTAAGTATATACTGACAAAAATCGAGTATTTATTTTCAAGAAAAGTTTTAGCAAAAACAAATGTGCTGCTTTTTTGTTGACTGCTGTAAGTAAAAATATTTGCTTGTATGTAAATTTTGTTCTAGTGTCAAAAGAAACCACAAAATTGTAAATATAACTGCTGTAGACACATTAATTATGCAATGTACTTAACGTATTTGTATTACACACACAAAAGCCGAAAAAAAACTTTTAACTTATGACAACTAGACGTGTAAGTTTAAGAAAAACAACAATAGAACATCTGTAATTCATGGTTTTTAAATTGTTTAAGTAAAACTATAATAGAATTTTATTGATTTTAAATAAATCTTCACAGCAACAAACTTATGAAAAGGTGTATTTTTGAGGTTTGCGGTTTTTAAGGCGTCATAAGAAATTTTTGAGATATATAATTTACGGGAAATTTGTGTGTGTGTGTGTGTTTGTTTATTAAATACAGGAAGCGTATGAGTGATATTATTTGAAGAAATTTTCAAAGGGTTATAGAATGTCGCATATTTATTGTGAGCAGTTTTGCATATTATTTAAGGTCCTTTGATTATTTTTTATTACTTTGCAAAAATTCTTCTAATAACTTTATTAAATTTCAAAATTTTCTTTATTAAATCTTAAATTCGTTTAACCTCTCTATGACCACAATGAGCTAGGGTTAAGTAATTTTATTTTATTAGTTTACCACATCATTCATTTAACTTCACTCTCTATTATCTGCAATAACAACCATAACAAAAATATATAGCTACTATGAACACTAACATTTCATGGCATTTTTTGGTGTTAAGACCATCTGTTACCCAGAACTTTCAATTTCTAGTCTTTTTGTTTTTTTATTTCATTTGATTTCTTTGTTTTTGTAAAATAGTTTTTATAATACCTTTTTTTCTATCTATATATACTTTTCTTGCTTTTTTTTCTACAACCTGCTGCATAGTGTAACTGACATTATCTCTATCTTTTTGTATTTGTAAGTGTGTATAAGTGTGCATTACTTGCAACCACTACTTCTATTAGGATATTAGAAAGAGAATAGCATGACAGTTAAGTGGCAAATGTAGTGGTGTTACAAAATTGGTGTAAACTTGAATGCACTTTTTGCCATCATTTGATCATTGACAGCTAGTTAGCACTATCAAGAGTGTCAGGTGTTACCAATGGCATGTACAAATGACTCCTGAACAACATTATCAACTCCTTAGCTCTCTTCATACACAATCATACACTTACTTATAAAGAAATGCTTGGTTATCGAGTGTTGGAAGTAAAAAAAAAAAACGTAAAATTAGTTGCAGTTGCTTTATTAGTGATAGTGTCAGTTAGCAAGACTTAAAAGGAAATAAAAACAAAGTTTTTATTTTGTTTCCGACAATATATAAGTGCAAACAAGTTAAACATTTTATATGATAAACTGCCCACAAGAAAAATAAACTAATTGATAAGAAGAATAATAAAAATTAAAACAAATTTAAATTATTAAGCGCGAAATTAAAGAAAACAGTCATTCTTTTGGTTTTTCTTTTCTATTGAAGACAATAGAAAGACTGATCGATCTTTATCTTAGGACTAGCATAGGAACTCAGCTCATTAGCTAGTCTCAACATGCTTACCTCAAGGGTAAGTCCGTTGAGAGTGCTCTGCATGACGTTGTGAGTTACATTGAGCGAGGTCTGCTGCAGAGGGAATATACCATGGCGGCTTTTCTCGATATAGAGGGGGCCTTTAATAATATCACGATAGAGGCTATCGAGGAATCACTTGTTTCGCTGAATATAAGTAAGCTCCTTGTTGAGTGGATAATTCTGATGCTTAGCAGCAGGGTTATCAACTCAAACATGGGAGGCACTTATATGAGGAAACTCGTAACTAGGGGCACACCGCAAGGGGGGGTCCTTTCTCAATTGCTGTGGCTCTTGGCCGTGAACGTCATTTTAAGACAGTTTGATGCTAAGGGACGGAAGATTGTGGCCTACGCCGATGACGTTGTTTTACTGGTCTCTGGTAAGTTTTTATCTACGATCAGTGAGGTCATGCAGACAGGTTTATGTGATCTGTCTCTTTGGGCCAACAGTAAGGGATTAGGGGTAAACCCCGGGAAAACGGAGCTAGTTTTGTTTACTAGGAAATACAAGGTCGACCATTTTAGCTTGCCAGTATTGAATGGGATTGAGCTTGTATTGTCAAGTGAGGCCAAATACCTGGGTGTGTACTTGGACAGTAAATTGTCTTGGAGGAGAAACACTCAGGAGAGGGTCAAGAAGGGACTCAATGCCTATTACACCTGCAGGAACTCTATAGGCAAGAATTGGGGCCTTAAGCCGCAAGTTGTATACTGGATTTACACTTCGGTTGTTAGACCTATTCTTACTTATGGCTGTACAGTCTGGTGGAAGGTATTAGGTAGGGAAACGTACAGGAAACTTCTCTCTAAAGTTCAGAGGTGTGCTTCAGTTGGCATATCAGGTGCTAGGAGAAGTACACCTCAGGCGGCGCTGGACATAATCCTCCACCTTCTTCCAATTGAGGAATTCGTGAGGGGTATGGCTGTCCGTGGCCTATTTAGATTGAAGGAACTGGGTTTATTAGGTTTCTCTAGAGCGGGCCATGTCAGCATACTAGATGAAGTCAGATTCAACGGTCGGACACTATCCTACTATTATGTCGGGACTACGATTGACTTCGGGGCTACTCCCGCTTTGGTGTTACCTAGCAGGGACCTTTGGGATGGAGTAGAAAAGCTCTATGGAGGGTGCGCGGTCTTCACGGACGGTTCGAAAATGGAAGTTGGCACTGGTGCAGGTGTATACTTTATGGGAACTGATATCAGACGATCCTACAAATTGTCTGACGGTTGTAGTGTCTTTCAAGCAGAGATTCTTGGCATTTATAAGGCTCTAGGCTTGATTGAAGGGAATGTTGAACGAGGGTCTGAGATTACTATCTATCTTGATAGTCAGGCGGCGTTATTGGCTCTGACTAGTCATTTTGTTAGGTCCAGACTGGTACTTGAGTGCAGAAGGGAATTGAGAAGGTTAATGGATTCCTATATGATGAGACTCTGTTGGGTTCCTGGTCATTGTGACATTCTTGGCAACGAAATAGCCGATGAGCTAGCTCGCAGTGGCTCGGAGCTAGATAGGTCTTTCATAGAGTCATCTGTTAAGATTCCAATTGGGTCCTTCTTTAGGGCCATAGGAGAGTGGACTCTGGACAACACGAATCGAGCCTGGAATGACAGATCGGACTGCAGAGTTTCTAGGGCATTATGGCCTAGCTTAAAACTGGCGGATTCCAAGCATCTTCTAGGTATGAGTCGTGGTAGTCTTAGAGTCATAGTAGGTATGATTACGGGTCACTTCCCAATAGGGAATATGATGAGTAAGTGGGACATTGGCGCATCGGACTTTTGTAGAACGTGCGATGATATTGAGGAGCTAGAGACAGTGGAGCACATACTCTGTCACTGCGTAGGGCTTCAGCGTAATAGGTTGAGGTGGTTTGGAAGCCATACACTACATGAACTAGGTGAGGTTAATGTCAAAGGACTTGTCAACCTCATAGGGTTTGTAATGGGAATAAAATGGCTTAGGAACATTCATAACTGATTGATTGGGTATAGGTTCCACTTTTCTCTTTTTTCTTCTTTTCACAAAGGGATCACAATGGGCCGTTTGGCCTCTGGGTGTAGGCGTGAATACGCCGCCCTTTCCAACCTAACCTAACCTAACCTTGGTTTTTCACATAAATTATCGATTTTTGAATAAGAAAATTAATAATCAAAGATTTGCATTATTTTTACGATTGTAGGCTTTTTAAACGAGTTAAAACCAATTTTAGCTTTCACATAAAAATTATTTGTTTTTGTTAAAAAAAAAAAAATAGTGATCACAGATTTTTGCTTCTTTCTCGATTGGAGGCTTATTTAAGGAATTAGAGTCAATTTAATATTTTCAAAGCAAAAACAGATTTTTAATGAAGAAAATTAGTGACCACAGATTTACAAATATTATTTAAGGAACTAGAGCCAGTTTTCTTTCACATAAATTATCGATGTTTGATGAAGAAATTTTGTGATCACGTATTTTAAATATTTTATCAATTTGAGACTTATTTGATAAAGAAACTAAGTGAACACAGATTTTCAATATTTTCTCCATTGGAGGCTTATTTAAAGACCTAGAGACAATTTTAGTTTTTATATAAAACACAATTTTCGATGAAGAAAATTATTGATATTCATTACTTCCTCTAATGGGGTCTTATTTAAGAAACTAAAACCATTTAAAGGTTTCCCATAAAAATTTTAATTTTTTGATGAAGAAAGTAAGATATTTTCTCGATTTAAGGAACTAAGTCAGTCTAAGGTTTCTCATATAAATTATCGGTTTTTAATGAAGAAAATTAGTCATAACAGACTTTCATTATTTTCCCTATTGCAGATTTATTTTTTTTTTTTATTAATTTTTATTGAAATTATATATTCGTTACAAAAACTTTAGTGCCTAAGCGTCCATTGGACATTATTGAAGCCAGTTGGCAAAAATTATATTATATTATATTGAGAATATTTAGTATTCAATAATGAAACACTAAATTAAAAAATTAAAATTAAGTAACAAATTTATATATATATAACAATGAGATTATTACAATAGAAGCATTTCTATATTCTCTAATAAATATTTCTTTATTTCTTTTTTGAAAATCTTTCAATATTTTTCAAATTTTCTGGAATATTATTATATTTCAAATTACCCAAGTGTTCAACCCTTTGCTTGGTAGTCTCCAAACGACATCTCGCAACTCTTAAGTTCAACGCATTTCTTGTATTAAATCTAGTTTTATTTCTTCTAAATGATATAGTGTGAAAACCTATACTATTTAAAGTTTTAAAAACATACAATAGAAGTTGCATTTTGTGCAAACCATAAACAGGGAGTATTGTAGTTGGCACATCTTTATATAGAGATAATGTTGGAAAAGTTAACGGAAGATTAAAAATAGTTTTAAGTGCTTTGTTTTGTGCTCTCTGAAGTGATTTTAATTCATTAAACAATAGCCAAGTAGTTTAAATGACTTTGAATTAGCGATTGGTAAATTTGTAAATTAAACCAGTAAACATTCACGACCTTAGATTTTAAATGTTTAATGTGCATGTCCCACGATAAATTACCCCAGATATTTTCTCGAAATTGATTTACGTACTTCTTTTACATCAACAAAGATGGTAAAATTTTGATTGTGAACAAGATATGGTCTAAATCTTATCAATTTATTTATTCTATAAAACTCTGTAATATTCGTATTTATATGGATAGAAAACACTAATGTCATCAGCAAATATAAATCATTTTTCAAAAAGTTGTAGATTCTTTATATCATTAAGAAAAGCTTTAAAAAGTAACGGACCCAATACACTTCCCTGCGGGACTCCATAATCAACAGCACCCATGCGACTCTTATGACTATCAGCTTCAACATATTGTTTCCTATTTGTTAAGTAACTTCTTAACAACGCTAGTGCACTTATATTTAGGCCATAATAAGAAAGTTTTTCGATAATTGTATTGTGATCTATCAGATCAAAATCTTTCGTAAAGTCGTAAAAAACAACTGCTACTCCGCTAAATCCATTATCCAATCCTTGACATATATTGTTCACTAAATTAACAACAGCTTCTTCAGTACCGCATCCTTTTCTGAAACCATATTGACATTCATGTAACAAATTATTTTCATCTAAATAAGATTATAATTGCTGGTAAAGAATTTTTTCGAATATTTTATCAATTATATGGAGTAAAGCTATTGGTCTAAATTGTTTTATTTGCATAGCGTTATTTTCTTTAGGTATCGGAATAATTTTTGCTATTTTTAAATCTTCAGGATATATAGAAGAATCAACAACGTTATTGAAAATATTCGTAAGATAAGGAGATATAATATCTTTGCACATGAACAACATTCTTGGTGAAATTCTATCATAACCACAACATTTATTTAAATCAAATTTCGAAATAATGTTATCATGTTATCAATGTTATTTAAGGAACTAAAACCAATTTTACTTTCTTTATATCGATATTTGATGTAGAAAATGAGTGGTCACAGGTTTTCACTATTTTCTCGATTTGTGGCTTATTTAAGAAACTAAAAACAATTTTAGGTTTCTCATATAAATTATTGATTTTTGATGTAGAAAATGAGTGATTACAGATTTTCACTCTTTTCTCGATTTGTGGCTTATTTAAGGACCTAAAACAAATTTTATTTTCTTCATACCGATTTTTGATGTAGAAAATGAGTGGTCATAGGTTTTCACAATTTTCTCGATTTGTGGCTTATTTAAGGAACTAGAAACAATTTTATTTTCTTCATATCTATTTTTGATGTAGGAAATGAGTGGTTTTATAGGTTTTCACTATTTTCTCGGTTTGTGGCTTATTTAAGGAACTAAAACCTATTTTATTTTCTTCATATCGATTTTTGATGTAGAAAATGAGTGGTCACAGGTTTTCACTATTTTCTCGATTTGTGGCTTATTTAAGAAAGTAAAAACAATTTTAAGTTTCTCATATAAATTATTGATTTTTGATGTAGAAAATGAGTGATTACAGGTTTTCACTCTTTTCTAGATTTGTGGCTTATTTAAGGAACTAAAACCAGTTTTATTTTCTTCATATCGATTTTTGATGTAGAAAATGAGTGGTCACAGGTTTTCACTATTTTCTCGATTTATGGCATATTTAAGAAATTAGAAACAATATTAAGTTTCCAATATAAACTATTGATTAAATTAGTGGTAACAGGTTTTCATTATTTTCTCTACTGAAACATTATTAATAACAAATTTTCTTTACTAAGGAATTTTTCTTTATTTTTATTATAATATAATTTTACTTTCTTTTAATTTTTACAAAAAATTTACATTATAACTAGCAAAATTTATTTCAATACATTAAAAAAAAAATTTGTAAAGAATATTTTAATAACAATATCTAAATTTATATTAATAGTAATATTAATTAAAAATTTTAATTTTAATTTAAACTTGATATTAAAACTAAAATCATTTATAAATATTTACTTTATGTAAATATGTATGTTTTATTATTATATATTAAGGTAAATATCTAAAAATATATAATGTAATTGTCTATGTTTAAATAATGAGTACGTAAGTATAAATATATGAAATAATACTTAAATTAACAAAAAAAGAAATATGTCTGCATAAAATATATAAACTACTTGTTTTAAAATTCCAATTAAGTTTTAGTTATATAAATATCTATTATTATGATAATTATTAAAATATAAATAAAATTGTATTTACTAATTTTGTGTATAATATAAAGAAACTATAATATTGGATTGGACTATAATAAACCAAAAAAAAAATATTTAAGGAAAATTAAGGAAATTTTTGAAGAATTTATAAATAAAATTGCAAATACTTGTATTAAATTGTTGAAATTGTTTATTAGATTATAACTCATATTATTTCATTGTAACTGCTAAGTTTCTTTATAAAATAATAATATTTATTCCTGCGAATTCTTCTTTAACTTGACAATGTCATTCTGGTATTGTCGATAGTACTTTGGGAAGGACAACGCCAGAACAAGTTTGTCCTTAGTTAGGAATATATTTTAATGAAATTATTCATAGTTAAAGAACAGAAAAAAGTATGTAAATTTTTAAGAACAAAAGATATAAGAACCTAACCAGAAATAAAGTGGAATTGAACTAGTAATGAACTAGAACTGAACTAAAGCAGTACTAGAAATGAAATGAACCAGAACTGAACTAGAACATAACTAGAATTAAACTAGTACTGAACTAGAGCCTAACTAGAACAGAAGTAGAGCTGAACTAGAATTGAACTAGAACTGAACTAAAACTGAATTAGAACTGGAATAAAATAGAACGGAAATAGAACTGAGCTAGAACTGAACTAGAACAGAACTAGAACAGAACTAGAACAGAACTAAAACTGAACTAGAACTGAACAAGAACTGAACTAGAACTGAACTAGAACTGAACTAGAACAGAACTAGGACAGAACTAGTACTGAACTAGAACTGAACTAAAACTGAACTAGAACCGAACTCGAACTGATTTAGAACTGCTTTAGAACTGAACTAGAACTGTTCTAGAACCAAATTGGAACTAAACTGTGGTTGAAGTTAAATTTAAATTTGGGTAGTATTCGTAAATATGGGAGGAGGTTATACATTTTTTATGTAAAAGTTCGTTTGTAATACATTTCATTTCAACTAGTTTTCACATAAATTTTTTTAATTGGAGCAATCGCTATCAATGAATTAGTTTATGTTTTCTTTATTTTATGCTTCTTAAATTCTCACTTTCAGATTAATGTCTTCTCTCTCGCTCCCTATTTAACTGTTACTTTCAGACCTCCCCTTATAACTGCCTCTGGTGGTGGAAATTTTCTACTTTGATTGGTGTTCTTTCTTCTTGTTATAGCACTTCTATTCGAAGAAGCATTCGTTTTAGTCCCAGACTTTTTTCGCGCAGTTGAAGATGATGAAGATGAAGTTTTAACAGAAACCGATACAGCTGGTGAAGAAGTTGGTTCCCGTGTAGCTGCCTCTGAAGGTGATACTTCTGCTGCAGATGATGACGAAGACGTAGAAGATGATACAGAATTCATAGTACTTGCTGTATCTGTATTGCTCCTAGCTGTTTCCGAGATAGGCTTGTAGGTTCTTATACCGGAATTAGATCTTACTGGCAAAAGAGTTACAAGTTTCGGAGTAGTTTCAGTGGTGGTAGCATCAGCAAATTGTGAAGATCTTAACATTTCTTCATATTTTGTTGGATCAATAACTTCAACTTCAGCTTCTCCTACTACAGGTATAGCGGCTCCTACACCTTCTGACGAGGAATCGTCAATAAAACTGGACATGGGCTTAATGAAGGGCTCTCTTCTTTCAAATATTAATTCGCTATAAGGTGTAGGTGTAGTGGAGCTAATGGTTTTTGTTGTTGTTGTTGTTGTTACGGTTTTCGTGGTAGTTGTGCTGGCTAATTTGGTTGTCCGGGGAGTTGTGGTAGCTCTAGTGGTACTGGTGGTGGTAGGTTTGGGTCTCAATTCATTCTTTTGTGTTTGTTTAAGTTTATTGTAAGAAAATGGTGGCACTTTGGTAGGAACACTTGGAGTTATGCCAAGTTTTGAAGCTAAAGTGTCAAAGATTAGCGAGATGTCTTGTATATTGGTGGCATTATTAATTTTAGTTTTCAAATCATCCAAAGTAAAACTTTCGGTTTTCTCTACATCTTCGGAAACCCAGGCTTGTAAAGTTTTATTAAATACTTTACGCACATTGCTAGTATGACCCAACTGAGAGCCCGCAGAATTGTTAACAAAATCCCATTTAGAGTGGGAGGGGAAGAGGCTGGAATCATCTAACATGATGGGTTGTTTACTCTGCGAAGGTTTGAATCTATAGCGTGTGGTACTGGTTGAAGGAGATCTAGTGGAGGCAGTAGTTCTAGGAGTGGTACTAGTGGTGGTTGTAGTAGAAGTAGAGCTGGTGGCTCTGGAAGTACTGCGATATACGTCACTGCTCGATTTCTTTTGATTCTGATTATTTAATTGATTTCTTTGCAATATTAACTCTTTAAGATTCATGAAATTAGGTTTGGAGGTGGCTAGAGTAGTAGAAGTAGAAGCTGCAGTAGTAGTGGTGTCTACAGATGGTATAGAACTTGATAAAATCTCACTGGTTGTGGACTCAGTAGACTCATCAGCCACAAATCTTAAAGTAGTATCATTTATTTCTTCTTCCTTACTACCTGAGCTTAATACCGATGTTTCCTCTTCGGGCTCTATTCTTGATTCTACAGGTTGCTCCTTAGTTTTGACCACATCATCTTTAGGTAAATCCAACAAATCCATAAAGAATTCTCCTATTTTATCTGCCAATTCCGAAGTAGCCGAGGAAGTATCTATTAATTCGTTGTTGGGTCTTGCAGTTGTTGAAGTTTCCTTTAAAATTTCAGTACTAGATTCCACCATTTCTTGCTTATTTTTCGTTTGTAAAGTCTGAACTTTATTTTCAATTTGTTTCGTACTATTCTCCTGCTTCTTGGCTATTACACCATCACCCAAATGCTCAAATTTCTCATTGTTTTCATCTAAATCAAATGGCAACTGTTCCTTAGCTGCCATTACCGGGGTCAAAGGTTTAAAAGGTGGTATTACTACATCATCTATTAAGGGCACTGGTAAAGGATGAGGCTGTATAGAAGCACCTGC
Source organism: Protocalliphora azurea (assembly GCA_932274085.1). Taxonomy (NCBI): domain Eukaryota; kingdom Metazoa; phylum Arthropoda; class Insecta; order Diptera; family Calliphoridae; genus Protocalliphora; species Protocalliphora azurea. The sequence goes on from OW026520.1 coordinate 21,400,108, forward strand.
TCCCAAACGTTCAATACCTTCAGAACCAGGTATAAATACCGGATTACCAAAACTATGATAAAACATTAATTCTTGGGAATTTTTCATATCCATAGCGGTATCAGGTTTTCTAAAACCGGGACCATGGAAATTGGGTTTATAGGTATCCATAACAGGTTTTCCCACATTAAAAGCATCTAAAGCGGGCACAGGTGGCCTGGGTTCTTCCGGCAAAAAGGGTAATTCTATTTCATCTATACGTCTGCGTGGTGGTTCCTCATTCAATACTGGCCCCACTGGTGGCATTAAAGGCAATGAAGTGGACATTTGTGGCATTTGCATAGTGGGTAGAGTTTTTGTGGGGAAGGAAGGAGGAGGACCTGGTAAAAATTCTGGTACTTCACGATGTATAGGACGCCAAGGTTGAGTATCTAAAACAGGAACAGACGTAAAGAGACTTTGATCTAGCTGAGGCAATGAATGTGACGGTGAGGATGGTGACGAAAAACTGGGATAATTTTGATGGTTTATGTGTGCTTGTGTGGGTAAAGAAGAAGTGCTTGTAGATACGGCTAAAGTAGTGGTAGTTGTAGGCCTTTTTGTAGTTGTTGTAGTAGTGGATGTAGGGGTGGTGGTGGCTGGTGTGGTAGTGGTTGTTGTGGTGCTTGATGTAGTAGTGGTCTTAGGTGTTGTTGTCGTAGTTGCAGTTGTCGTACTTCTTTTAGTTGTAGTAGTGGGTTTGGGTGTGGTAGTTGTTGTTGTAGTAGTCGTGGTAGTAGTTGAAGTTGTTGTTGTCGTTCCTCTAGTGGAAGTAATAGTTTGTTGCTGTGGCACTACAGTGGTCAACTTTTCAATACCCGGTTTTTTAGGCTTAACTCTTAAGGCATAAGGAGTAACTGCCTTAGGTGCCAAAGTACCCATAGTATGTCCCCTAGTGGGTGTAGTTTTCTTAAGAGCTATGTCAGCATCAGTTTTAGTTATTTCAAATGATCCCTCAAAGGATCCTTGTATAACAGGGGCATTTTCAACATCAACATCTGGTTCATCATCGGGAGAGTGAGATTTCGAGGGTGCCCGTCCTTTATTGGAACTAGACATAGAAGGTTTATTGATAAGTGCTGGGGGATTGCCGGTCTTTTTCATTAAACGTTTCTCCAATTGAGTTTGGCTAGTGGGTACCGTATGCTGGAAAGTAAGAAAGTATTTAATTATTTCTAAAAGCTTTCTTAGCTTTAATACTTACTGCATCTTTAAACAGTGAAGCCGATTTTACCACCTGCTCATCCAAAATACGTTTAATTTCCACCGAATCGGCATCTATGCGTAAAGATCTATATAAAGACTTAACGGATGTGGTCTCCAGGAACATAGCTTCTTTAATATATTCCTCAACATTATGGATATTTCTTTAATAAAAAAATTATTAAATTAAACCTTCTTAATATTGTAAAACCTAAAACTTACTGTGGCAATTTTCGCACATCAAAAAATGTTCTAAAATTAACCTTAATCAAAGGACCCTCACCAAAACCCCAGACATCAGTGCGTAAAGGTTGTAAACCCTGATCCGTTAAAGCTCTTTCCACAAATCGCTTATAAAACTCTATCTTTTGCTTATAGGAAGAGGTATGATTATATTTCAAACCCGTGGAGAAAATATCACCTTTGGCTATGCGAAAAGAACCCTCAAAACCCAAAACAGCTACGAAATAAATAAAATTTAAAATTTAATTTAATATTTAATGAAAATACTAACGATCTTCCATATTGCCCTTAATAGAACTAAAATAAAAAGCCAATCCTGCTATAGATATAACTGCCAGTAATACTATAAATGCTGCTGTAGTCAAAATTATAGAAAATGATCTCGTTTTTTGATAATGAGCATGCGGCTTGGCTGAAAATGTTGAGGGTGCCAAATTACGACCATCTCTCCATATACCCCAAGTATTATAACCATATTGATTATTTAAACTATGCTCATTACTATAGGAGGGTTGATTGTTCATGTGGTAATAGGCACCCAAAGTGGAACGCCTGCCCAAAGTGTTTTGATAGGTATAATCATTGGACTGCAAATAGAAGGAAAAATAATTTTATAATTAATCATAATTTGTCAGAAATAATTTCATAGTGATTACAAATAATGGTTTCGTTGAAGTGTTTATATGCCAAAGTAATAATTCGGTTATAGAAGATATAACAAAAAGTGTAAGAAAAAAAAGCCTATTAACCTTTTTTTTCTACATTTTATTAGAAATTTTGTAAAGTCATGATGTTTTGTGTTTAAAATAATATGACCTTTTTATATTTAAGCAATTTTATATAATTTTAGTTTTATTTTCAATATAATAATTTTACTGAAATTAACCCATTTAAAGCAGAAGTAATAACAGGCATATTTTTTGTAAGCCATTGCTTATTTGGTTATACTTGGAAAGCTATTTTTAAAATGCAAGAAGATTCAATATAAATGTATAGCTGCCATAAAACAATAAACAAAGAAAAGCTAATACGAGTAGTAAAAAAAATTATTACCTTAATTTTAATTCCTTTTTTTTTTTTTTGGTAATCTTATTATAAGTTATAACAAACAATAGCTTACCTTGTGCTTCTTTTAAAGTTGTTTTGAACACCTTATAAAATATAACCAAAAAATTATTTATTAAAGTCAACAAATTATTATATTCTTTGAACACCTTCTTCCCTTAATGGTTTAATTATTTTATTTTTAAATATCATTATTTCTAACTAAATTACTTTAACCAATTCTACCTTCATCAAACTATTTTGCCTAATCATTAAAAAAATAATTTTTTATAATTATCTGCTATAAACAGTGTTGCCAGTTTAGCCTTTTTACGGTTAATTCTAGCCTTTTTATTTTGCTTTTAACCTCAAAATTTCCGTTTTTGCTCCTAGCTTTTTTTAGCCTTTTTTGATTCTTAAAATTACCATAAAAAAGCATAAAATTTTTATAATTCAACAAAGAGGAATACTATTTCTTATTTGCTTTTACTAATTTTATTTTTACAGAATCATCCATTTAAGCATTTTTGTGTATTAATTCGTACAAAAATCGAAATTATATATATTTAAAAAATTTTCGCCTGCACCTCATACTCCAAATCAAATATAACTTAACTCATTTTATGTACTTACTTAACCAATTATTATAATTATTTTTTAATAAAATTCATTAACCATAGAAAGTCTTTATAAATATAATTAAGAAAGTCTTATAAAGGCGAAAAATCACCCAAATATATGGAAAGAATGAATCAAAAAAGGATTATTATTCAAACAAAAAAAAATCAATTCAATTTAAAATATTAGATCATTTTTGATATGAAATATAACCAAAATTTTTATGGGAAATTTGTGTACGCCTTTTAAATTGGATCATTTTTTTGACAGCCGTTCTATGTTTTATTTACCCAATAAGCATTTTGTTTGGATTTCAAGTTGAAAGCAAATATATTTCAAGCCTTGAAACTAGTGTCAAGCATTAAATTAAATTTGTATTACATTTTAACTCAAAAGCGTTCTCTAGTAAAAAGGAACTTTAAATTCAAGTCAAATTTATTTTACATGAAAATTTTTAGCTTTTTCATTCATATGTCATGAAATATTTCTTATATTTGAATTCATGTTTAAAAAATTATGAAAAAAATATAAAAAAATAGATTCTAAATAACAAATATATTAGCTTTTTTCTGGCTTTATTTTTTGAGGCAATTTAACCTTTTCTGACCTTTTTTAAAATTCAATATAGCTCCTTTTTTTGCTAACCTCTTGGCAACACTGGCTATGTAATATACTAAATTATTTATTATTATTTCTACTAAATTATTTGCCGTTTGTTGTTTAATAATTTCTGTATCATAACGATCTATATTATTTCTATTTCTAATTAAGTCTTCTAATTACATTTTCTCTAAGTAATAGAGGAAAAATGTTTACTTCCTTAATATAACGTTTTTATGTAATTTAATATATGTATATATAACTATTAATATTAATAATAATGACATGAAAGAGGAAGTAACCTTCAGCTGGATTTAAAAATTAAAAAAATAAAACAAAAATATAAACTAAAATCGTAGTAAATTTAAATTTGTATAAAAATTTTAATTAAGCTTTTATTAAAATTATCATCATTTTACACTATATATTTTGACGGGGAAACCTTATATTTGAAATGAGTGTGCCTTGCTTAAAAGGAATATCTAAAGTAAGGTTTCCCAAAGGCAGGTTCGCGATCCCTAGGAGTCCATAATATCATTCCATTGGGTCCGATAGACAGACTGAAAATGTGTATTGAATTATTGTAAATGATTTTTTTAATATTTCGGCATATATAATTAAGCCAAAGTTGGATTCTATACTACCTTTCATTTGGAGGGGGGAAAATCTGTATGTAAAAAAAAAAGACTACACATAATTAGTGAACTTCTAATTAAGCCTTGTCGTTAGGAGTATAAAAGAATAAGTCATGAGCAGTGTTGCCAATTCAGCGTTTTTAAGGCTAAATCTAACCTTTTTATTTTGCTTTTAGCGGTTCTACTTTTTGTTCTAGCTTTTATTAATTTTGAAAATTTGCTTAAAAAGGATAAAATGTTGGTATTTCAACAGCGAAGAAAATAATTTTATTTTTTTATTTTTTATTTTTTTTTTTTTTTTTGCAGAATCGTCCATTTAAGCATTTTTCTGTTTTTATTTGCATGTTTAATAAAAAATTTTCTCCAAATTAAAACTGCCTTAACTCAGTTTGTGGATTTACTAAGTCGATTCATCAATACTTCATCAACCATAGAAACTGTTTATAAAAATTATTTAAAAAATCTTATTAATACTAAAATTCCCCCACAAAAATTTAGAAATGCTTAATCAAAAATGAATTATAGTTCAAAAATATCCAAAAATCACTTCAAAACTTTGGGTAGTTTTTTATATGGAATATAACCAAAATTTTTATGAAAATTTTTTGAGCGATTTTTCATTGAATCATTATACTGGGCATTATTATTTTAAATTTATAGCAATTTCTTTAGAAAAATATCAACAGCTCATGAAAATGAAAAAAAAAAACTTTCAAAATTAAAGAAAAAAAACTTTTTTCTGGCCTTTTTGACCTTTCTTAAGGTTTAATTTAGCCACTTTTTTCTCATCTCCTAGAACACTGATCATGAACATCCATCTGTCAAATAACTCTGAAAAAAAGAAGTGATGGCCTTCAGTGTAAAGAAATGACTGATGTTTCTTATTCAACAATTATTTTATTGCAGATTTATTGCAGAAAGTGAAATAAAGGAAGAATTATTGTTTACTAAACCTTAAATTTCACTATGTAATCCACCGACTTGCTGCGAAAAACTTTATTTAAAAGTGCTATTCAAAATACTACAGATGTAGTAAATTTTATAAAAACTAGTACCTTAAGAAATAGAATTCTTAAAGCCCCACGTATCGATTTAAATATAGAACAAAGAATATCCATTGGATTTTGAAGGGAAATATGCTGAAGAGATTATACAAATTAAAAAAAGTAGTAGATATATTCCTTTTATACTAAAATTAAGATCTTTATAAAAATTTACAGAAAACAATTCATATATATATATATATATATATATATATATATATATATATATATATATATATATATAACTTCTCAATAAACATTTTATGAAAATAACAATAATTTTTATTACTACATGATAAGATGGAATAATAATATTACAAAATGAAATAATAATATGATAAGATTGGATAACTATATGGTAACAGAGGTAAAAATGTGGTAAAATGGGATCACTTGATCGTAATAATATAATATGGTTATTCAATTATATGTAAAGCTATAATCATAACATGAAAAAACAAACCATAAAATCGAATACAATATGACAAAGTAGAATCATAATAATTGTTATCTATTTTTGGCCGTGATCATATGTTTCAATCATAATATGTTGCTCTTAGATTATGATCACTATAACTATATTTTTTCTCTGCGTATATAGTAAAAATTTAGAAATAAAACATAGACGACCCATTGAAAAATAGTCCGAAAATTACTCATACAAATTTCGGTTATATTTCATATCACGAATTGATTTTTAGTAATTTTTCAACTACCCTGGTGCATATTCTTATAAACGCAGTTAAATTTTTTATTTTTCTTTGAGGTATCTTCGTTTCTCTTAACCAAAAACAATATTGTATTGTTACATTAATTCATGATATAACGGTTCTTTTTCATGTAAAGAATATTTATTTCTTGCTTTTGCTATTTTCTTTAATTTAGCAATCAGAACGTATTGGTGGTCATTACAGTGGAATATTCCAATAAACGCAGCCAAGGAAATTTTTTCCAAAAAGTTATTGAAAACAAAAGTATTAAACATTTTTAACAGTTTTATAAATAAATTTTATATGAGTCAGACAATATTTTATTTAGTAGGAGTAAGGACAGATCTAACTCCCCTAAACTGTCTCTTTTTCTAATATTAATTTAATTTTTGCAAGTACTTTCTCTCTCCAAATTTTGTATTTTTATGAGATTTCAATATTGTACTAAATTTTAAACTAATATTGATTTAACAGCACGAAATGTTTTAACATAAGGAATTCTAAGGCTTTTGTGTAAGAAAAAGTTTCTATAAGTTTCAGTTATTACTGTAGATGTCTTAATTATATTGGGCATCATACCATACAATTCACACGGAATCAGGATACCTTCAACACAAGAAATCGTGACAATTTAAGAATAATTTTTTGCCAATCTAAAACAACTAAGCAATGAGTTGAACACTCTGGTTGTAGAGAATATAATAACTTGCCACATAATATTAAACCAGCCTGAAGCCTATCGCAGTTTAAATCTTATTTAAAATTTTTTTTTATCTCAACATGTTGATGAGCTTCTAATATTTTTATTGGTATGTTTGAAATACACGCTAAAATTGTAAATTACTATTTATTATAAATATTTTTTTAATACTTTTGTTAAAATTTTGCCAACAAGCCTCTACAATGCCAATCTGGCGCTGAGGTGAAATTGTACTATTGTTTATTTTATAATAAACTTTGAAAAAAAAAAAAGAAATTTTTAAAATTATCTTTTTTAGTTGTGACAAAAAATGGGAAATATTTATTTATTTATTTCATAGCATTAGATAATAATTACAAATTATTAACTAATGTATAACAGGACCTTAGGCTCACTCACTGACATATAATGGTATATACAAAAGATTTTTAATTTATATTTATATGCAATTCTATGAGTTATCAGATATTTAAATTAAATTTTATAAATTGGTTTCTTTAAGAAGTTAATAACTTTAATTATATTATTTTCGGAAGGGTTTGTTTGTGACAATCTTGAGTGCCCTGAACGCTGTTTTTCAAATTTAGTCAGATCCCTTTTATTTTTAAAATTATTGTTATATTAAAAAAAAATCATTTATATATAGTTTATTTTTGTTAATCGCTCTATACAAGTTAGACGTTTTTTGAAATAGGTAATTGGTTCCGATATAATGATTCTTTAAAAATGTGTTAATATCTGATGTGTTGTAATTGTCTATCGTTACTAGTGGGGCATTAGTTGCCCCTTTTACTATTTTATCTGCGTATTCGTTTCCTTCTATTTGATTGTGACCTGGTGACCAAATTAGGATTACTTTTGGGTATTTAGTAATAAGTATGTTTCTTGTATATGTGCCATAAAAATTGCTGTTTGCAGAGGTTGGAATATGTTTTTAAAGAATATAGGGTATCGATAAAAATCGCAATATGTCCTATCTTAGTGCTAATCCTGTTAATGGCTTCCATTATGGTGATAATTTGTGCAGAAAATATTAAACTATAACTTGGTAGAAATGAGTTTTTAATAATTCTGTTAACTTCGGTTACACTGAAACTTAATAAATCATTTGTTTTTGTTGCATCAGTAAATATAAAATTATATTTTTGATATTCAGATTGGATTTCTCTAAATAGGTTTGTGAATAATAAAGCATCTGTCTTTGACTTAACATGACAGTGGAGTGCAGTATTAATTGATTTTTCTTTAAAACGCCAAGTGGGACTGATGTCACGTCCAAATATTTTACTAGAGCTTTTTATAATTCTTAGGAATTTTTGGATTTTTTAATAATTGAGTAATTATTGTATAGTCTATCTGTCATTAAAACTCTTTGCATCTCCAAATGTTGTATATTGGTTTTAAAAAGTATATTAGAAATCGTTATACGAAAACTTCCCAATGCAGATCTTATAGCTGCGTTAATTTTTCGTTTTATTTTTATTTTTCTAATCATTGTATTTGAAGAATATCCGTAAAAAGGAAGAACATAGTTTATTTTCGATAATAGTAAAGTTCTAGCAATTGATACTAGTGTAAATGTATTAAATAATTACATTTTTGATTTGCTAAGCATTTTATGATGTTGAGTTGTTTTGACATTGATGCTGAAATGATATCTATGTGAAAATTCCAGTTATATTTCTTATTAATATATAATTCAAGTATTTTCAGGTTTTCCAATTCTTATATTGTAATGTGATCTCTAGGGAGATTCAAGAACTGCCACTTCATTCAGAAAAAACAACGGTTTGGTGTGGTTTGTGGGCCAGTGGAATTATCGGTCCATATTTCTTTAAAAATGATGCCGTTGCGAATGTAACCGTCAATGGCGACCGTTATCGTGCCATGATAACTTAATATTTGATGCCTGAAATTGAAGCTCGTGATCTCGGCGACATTTGGTTTCAGCAAGACGACACCACTTCCCACACATCGCATCAATCAATGGATTTATTGAGAAAACACTTCGGTGAGCACATAATTTCGCATTTTGACTTTTTCCTGTGGGGATATGTAAAATCTAAAGTTTATGCGGACAAACCCGCTTCGATTCAGGCCTTGGAGGAAAACATCACGCGTGTCATTCGCCAGTTACCAGTAGAAATGCTCGAACGAGTCATCGAAAATTGGACTCAACGGATAGACCATCTGCGACGTAGCAACGGCCAACATTTGATAGACATAATCTTCAAAACATAAATGCCAAAGAATGTTTGTTATCATTTGAAGGAACATTAAATTTGAATTTTCTGTGTTTTTTCTTTAAAAAAGTAGGGACAGCTAAAGTTATGTTTACCCACTCTAGTTATTTTGAAATTTTTAATATAGTTAATAATTTTAGGCCTAATCTTCCATATAAGGAGTTGATCCAATTTTATCGAAGTTTTCTCGTAGTCAAAAGCTATTAAAGTAAGGTGTTTCTTTAAAGAAAGGCTATTTGCAATATAATAATTCTACATATAGCAGAGGATCGATTGTACTCGCTGATTTGTCTTTCATGATTCCAAACAGTTGGCTATTGAGAAGCTTGTATGCCTTGGCAAGCCATCATAGTCTATTTGCTATGATTTTGACGAAAAATTTTGATAAACAAGTATTTAGTGATATTGAACTTAAAAAACTTATTTTGCATTGTTGTGGAATTTTGGAGTTGAATATGCTATTAAAAGAAGGAGTAATCTTATTTTCATGTCATATGACAATTGTTTCAAAATAGGATAGGAGATTTTGTCTAACCCTGATGTTTTTCCTTTTAAATTATGAGTTCGTAGAGGAGGATATTGTTCTCAATCTTATTGGCTGCTGCTGATGAAGTTACCGAATCTGATGAAAGCCTGTTCTTGTAATTTTTAAATTCTATTTGAAAATTACAGTCTGCTGAATTATCTGACCAAAACTTACATAAGGTATTTGCAATTTATATTTTATTGGTAGACAGTGTTGAATAATTGTTATTTTTATATTGGCTGAAAGTTTAAGTCCTTCTCTATAATCCTATCAAATATTTCGATTCGACCTATTTAGTAGTTTAGGAGAAACAGATTTATTACCAAAATCTTTGTGATCGGACCCACTGTGTGTTAGTACTCGATGAAGTTTTCTTTTATGATAATGTACCAAAGAATAGATGAATTATAGCTGTGAGAAACTGAACTACAATTGAACTAGCACTAAACTAGAACTGATATAGAAATGAACTTGAACTGTTTTAAAATTAAGCAGATTTACTCAGAAGATATATATTCTCGCCATGTTAGAATGTGCCTTAATTTATGTACAGAAAGTGGTGTTATGAGGTAACCTAATTCGACATATTTAACCAACCGCTGTTCTAATATGTGTACGAGTAACAGAGAAGTATATGAATTTATAGTTAGAAGGTAGATCAGACCCCTCAGAAGTGAAGATAAGGAGTCCTGAAAAAGAAAATCTCTGAAATGTCAAAACTTTTAGGATTTCGACCTACTAACAAAAGTAAAGAATAGTTATTCTTATTGTTGAAATTTCAAATTAATTTTAGCTCCACTAACTATTCAATCTTAATCAATGTAATATTTTACTTACCTATATGGTTATGATTTCTCCTCTTGCATCATTATATTTTGATATCTTTCGGGAAATCTCACACACTTACAAATCATTATTATTAATTTTTGGAAAATATTATTTTCCAATACGTACAAACAAAAAACCTATTTCATTAGTATCTACTTAACTTTACAAACAAAAAAAAAGTTATCAGCATCACTAATACCTAACTATTGCTATTGGCAGACATTAAATACAAACAAATACCTTGTTATCAAAAATAAAGTAGACTGGATAGCATATCCTTGGACCATCATTTCTAATAGACAAGTATTAATAATGATTCATAAAACCAAAAAAACTGTCTAGTCAGTTAAAAACCATAACCAATACAAAACTAACACTAACAAAGGTGTGTTTCGACAATTCATGCAAAATCGAGGAAAAGGGAAATGTAGCTTCAGAAATAAACCTACAGTTCCACTATTGTATAATTGCATATCGCCTGTACGGAAACAGCTAACAGAATTGTTGGGCTATACACGCAGAGAAAAAATGTATTTATAATGATCATAATCTAAAAGCAACATATTATGATTGGAAAATATTATCACAACGAAAAATTGCAACGATTATAAGTAATAATTATTAGGATTCCATTTTCTCATATGGTGTCCGATTTTATGGTTTGTTTGTTTTATGTTGTGATTGTAGTTTTACATATAATTCAAAAATGTTACTATATCATTATCCCATTCTATCGGATTATGATTTAATATTATTATATTATTATTCTAACTTACTATGTTATTATACTACATTGTAATATTAGTATTCCATCTTATCATATATTAAAATAAAACCTGTTAATAATAAATCATTTTTATACTTTTTTATAATAATAGAGAAAAAGGTCAAAAAATACTTACATATTGTTTGTTCATTAATTATAATCATTTGCAGCACCATATGTGGTTCAAATGCAAGATATGTTTTTTTTTTAACTAAACTCTTTAATGGTAGTTAATAATATCTTATATTGCTTGAATCACACCGAGTATAACCAAACCTTATCTATTTATATTTACTCATATATAAACTAAATGAGAATTACAATCAAGTTGAAAACAAATTTGAATTAAAATATTTTATTGTCATGGGAATAATAATATCAATATGGTTTAAAAACATAATATGGTTTAAGAACAATGAAAAAGACTGCAAATATTTAATGCTTGTATAAAAATGATATTTTTCATATTAATAAAATTTTATTTCTGGCTGAAATATTTAAAAACATATAATTTTTACAGTCAACCATAAAAAAATTTTATTGAATGTAAACATTATATGATAAAATTTAAACAAAAATATTATTATCATGAATATAGGTATAAAAATCCAAGAAAATTAACAATGAGAACATAATAATGCTGTAACCATATTTTTTTTTCTGCGTGTATGTATATAAACTTCAATTCTTATGTCTTTTTCTAACTAGAGTGTTATTAAAAACAAGCAGCAGTGTTTCTATTTTGTTTTGTATTTAAGTCTTGTTGGGGAAATTCCACAAAACAAACAATATTCTAAGTAAACAAATAAAAGGAAGACAGATGGACGGAAGGACAGATGGTTGGTTGGTTGGAGAGGGAAAAGAGAAAGAGAGAGAGAAACGGCAAACAAGAATATTATGTTTTTTGTTGAAGAATGTTTGGTTAAATTTCAAAAGAATTTCTTAGTTAAAAAGCTAAAACAATGAAACAATACCTACCTACACACATATTGGGCAAAGTTAAATGCATAGTATTTAAGACATGGTTATTTGGATAGATATGATACAGTGTAATTGTTGCAGAAATAATATTTGTTAATTCTAAAACAATTCATACCATCTTTTCTATACAAAAGCTTATGCCAACATTTTAATAATGACTGAGAAAATGTTAAAATTTTAAAATAAATTGTTAAATTGAAAATTATTAAATTAAAATTATGTATTATTATGTTAAAGTATGTTTCAAAAGTAATCCAATAATCTGATACAAATTCCTCAGAAATTTTGAAATAATGTAAATCTAAACAATTGGCTATAAAAATTACATTCAGAGACTAATAACGGCCCATCTAGACGTAACATAATATGTAAGATTTTTCTGTCAGAGAGCGTCAAATCTGCTCTCTAAGAGAATTATCTCAAAATTGTGCTAAAAAAGTGCGAATTTCTTAAATAAAAAGGACATGTTTACTCTGTGACTGACTCAAAATAATTAATAAGATTTTTTAAGATTTAAGATTTAATATAATATAAGCAAAATAGTTACTTCTTTCTGCCGGCGTTATTTCACCTATTATATCAGCGTTGATCTCAGTTGTAGACATGGTGTTAGGGAGCAGCAAATAAAATACTTCGAAATACAGGGTTGCCAAATGATTACAAATAAATAAATCAAACAATAGACAAAATTATAGAGTCCGGATTATCGACAATAAATGAGACTATAGACTAGACTATTGTTAGGACTATAATCAATACTTTAGACTATACTAAACTATAATCAATAAAATAGACTAAACCAAAAACTGGACTATATACTAGAACTGAACTAGAACTAAACTAGAACTGAATTAGAATTGAACTAAACTAAACTATAACTTAACTAGATTTGAACTAGAAAATTTGCGCACAAATACCGGAAATGGACAGATTAGTGGAATAAAGTAATCTTTTCTGATGAAAAGAAATTCAATTTGAACGGTTCCGACTCATATTCTTGCTACTGGCATGATTTGAAGTCGAACGAAATTCGTGTATGGAAACGCAATTTCGGTCGAGTCAGTGTTATGGTTTGGGCAGCCTTTTCTGCTGCAGGAAAATCAAGAATATGTTTTGTTCCAATTAAAATAAACAGTGCAATTTATAAAGAACTGTTGGAAGATGCTCTTCTCTCTTTTATGGATGAAGATTACATATTCCAACAGGATAACGCTGCAATACATGTCTCGAGCCAATCTAAATCATGGTTTAATGAATATTTTAGGTAAATTAATTTAAAAAATTGATCTGTGTTTATAGAAATATGCACCAGTGTATTTTTTATTCAGCTTCTAAAAGACCATTTTTAAAATATTTACCCGCGAACTATAAATCACGAGATATGGACTATTTTAATGTTGAGAAAAATCATGTTGTATGTCATATTAAAGATAATTTCTATAGCTTTAATTTGACATCTCAAAGAAACTCGTACCATAAATACTTAGAAAGATATTTGTAATTTTGTGTATGTAACTTTGTATATCTTTACTTGATAAAATTATCTGAGAATGACACAGTTATTGATTATTTCGACAATTTTATTATAAATACTTTTATTATAGAATACAACTAGAAGTTTATGTGAGAGACATTTTCAAATAAGTTTTCAAAAAAAAAAATTACTCATTTTTTTCAAAACACAAAAACAAAATTTATGTGACTAAACATGTTTTGTTTTTGACAATTGAATTAGGTATAAATATCTATTAATCTATATTTTAATAAAATTTTGATAAACAATTGAAAGTAAACTTGCAAAAAAAATAAAATTCTCTAAAAGAATAATGCGAAGTTATACTTGGGTATAGCTTCACATAATTCTTATGTGTTAAGTATTACATATATGACTAACACATAACTGATTTTTCTAACTCCTTTACTAATCTAGATATATTAAAGCGGTTTGGTGGGCACATGTAGCAATAACAAAGGTTTAAAATGATACAGTAAATCATAGAAAATCTAAAATTGTCACATAACCGATAACATCGGAACAGCGACGAAATATTTTAAATTAGAAATAAAAAGATGGAAATAAAATAAAAGTATTTTCATTTCTTATTTTATTCACAGGTAATAACTGTATATTGAAGACTATAGTCAACATTATAGTCAAGAAAGTAGACAGCCTATTCTCAAGACATTGCCAAGATTTTAGTTAACACTAGATTCAGAAATTTTCCTCCCCAAAACGAAAATATTGAATGGAAAAACTGCGCTAAAATATAAAATTTCAATAATCAATTAAGAAAATCATTCTGTTTTCCTCCCCCAAATACTTGAGTTGTATCCGCGTCTGACTACACTACAATACAACCGAGACTATAGCCAATAATATAAGCTACACTAGACAATAGTCAAGACTAGAATGTAGGCAAGACTATAGTCAACATTAAATTCGAAAACTATATGCAACAATATACTCAAGAATACGTTCAAGACTATAGTCAAGACTATAGTCAATACTATAGTCAAGATTACATTCAATACTATACTCAAGACTATGGCCCCGATTATACATAGACTAGACTACATTATAGTCAGTGCTATAGTCAAGACTACATCCGAGACTACGAGCAAAACTATTGTCTACAATATAATCAAGAAAAGACTATACTTAAAACTATACTAGACTAGACTATAGTCATAGCTATAGTGAAGACTATAGGATAGACTATAGTTAAGACTATAGTCAACACTGTAATCAAGTCTTTAGTTAAGACTGCAGTTAAGACTATCTTCAGTACTATTACAGGATTATTTTCAAGACTACAATCAAGACCGTAGTCAAAGTCGTAGTCAAGACTGTAGTGAACTACAGTAAAGACTATAATCAAGACTATATTAAAAACTATGATCTAGACTATAATATATTATTTATATGCAAATTTCTTTCAGTATTTCCAATAATTCATTTGGCAACTTTGTCTATTTATCTTTTGAATAAAAGTATTTTCTCCCCAAGCATTTCAATTCCCTTAACCAAAAAAAATAAATATAAACAAATACCTAGAAAAACAAATAAACTTACATAGATAATACATTTTCATAGATACTTAAACTACAGTCTACAAGTATAACGCAATTGCGTAAATCGTATAATGAAAACCTAGATTATATTTATTACAAGTGTACGTTGTGATATACCGAGATGAGTTTGAAAGAAAAAGAAATTATTAAATTTAACTAGATGTTGCAAAAACAAAAGAATAGAACAGATGAATGAATATTAAAGATGGATGTATGGTTGTTATGGCATGGTGCTTAGTTGATTCTATATGAATAGCTGTTTGAGTTAGTTGGGTTGGTTGACTGGATGGATGAAGTAGGTGCTCAAGTTCTTACTTACACTTACACTTGATGCTTTAAAACCACAAAACTCTGAATGAGCATTCAGTGTGTTGCTTTTTACTTATTTGTTGAGTTTTTGTATTACTTGAATAAATAAGACTATGACAATGATGACGATGATGAAGATGGTGATGATGTTAAGGAAGGTGATGATGATTTTTTTAGATGAAACTTAAAAATATGATATAAATAAACAGATAGACAGATAGATAAAAAGTATAGTTGTTAGTCTAATATTACTGTAGCAAAACAACAAACTGTGAACAGTTTCTAAGGGAAATAAGCAAGCAAATGTTGCTGTGAAATGAATATATATTTTTGAAAGAAAATATGTTTATTTCCAAAGTTAATTTTCAAGAAGTTATGTGGTAATTAAAGAATATATTTTTTATATTTCTGCATACTTTTTTTTTTTAAATTTTAAGAAGCTGCTAAATGGCCTGTGAAGGGTAATTTTATAACGGTAAGTAAAGTAAATGAATAGAAAAGTTTTTGAGAACCTATTGATCTTTATTTAAAAAAGAAATGTTTGCTGGGTTTATTTTCTATTTTTCTTTAATTTTACCTTAAACAAAACTATAGAGACATATAAAACAAACAACAAGACAATTAAATCGACAGACGAACATAAACAAAAAAAAATACGCACAAATGGACTTGGTTTAGCATATGTTAGAAGCAGAAATAAAAATTGAAAAAAAAGAACACAGACTAACTGACGAGTTATTGAGACAGTTGTTTAGATGGATGCGTATTCTATAGACTGTAAAAATAACAATAATAACAAACATAAAACAAGCTACATAAAGCTTGTTACACAAACATTTACCAAAAGCTTTAATAGTTCTAGTTTTAATGGCAACTCCCATTCTAATTATTACAAACCAACAGCAGCACTAACAACTAAAAATATAAATATAGTTTTAAAATACTGGTATGTAGTTTATTTAAATTGTCTGACAAGTTCATTGAACTAATGATATTCATACAAAATATAAACCATAGGTATATGATATAAAGCTTTGGCATCTCTTAGTTACGAGAAAAATGTACTTCTGATGATTATTGTGACATTGTTAATGGTGATGAGGAGAATGATAATGTTTCCTGTTAAGAGAACGATGGTGATGATGATAAAGTAAGAGTTGTCGTTCTTTTTTGTATTTTTAAAGAAAGTGCGAATTTTATTTAGTAACAAAAAAAAAAGACTATGAAAAGAAAAGAACAGTAGGGAATGAAACTAAAGTCTTGATTTTTATAAGGAAAAAACGGTAATCTCACTTTCAATGAACTTAAAAATTTTCCGCACTTGATTACAAACTTCTACCTTACGTGAAAAATTTTTAGGAGGTAATAGTTCTAATAAGACAGGCTCTGAAATTTGTTAACAAAGGACAACATATTTTTCTTTCTTCATTTTTTATAAATACTCCCGCTATTCCTTTGTCCATTACTGTTTAAATTTACACTATAAAGTTATAATGTTAAGAATAAAAATAATGTTTATAAAACATCATTTTCATATGGTTTATAATCTATATTAATAATATAAATAGGCAAAACTGTTGTTTGTGAGCCCTTTTAAGAACACCTGCTTATATCCCATTTTAATTGAAATTGTTTTTTTTAAAGGTATCTATTTACATATTTGCACAATATATTGCTTGTTAAGAACGGCGCTGTATTTAGAAGTTATAGGAATTTAAAGTTTCCAATAATATACCCGCTTTAGAGAATTATAGTATAGAGACCGAGAAAAAATTCAGTAGTTACAAAGTAAAGTACTGAAAGAGTATGCAATCAAAAATAAATCATTTTTTTTTTTCCACTATCAAGGAGTAGCGAAGCAAACGGGGTTTTACACATATGCACATTTCTATGTATTTTTGTGTAAGTGAATATTTAAGTAGGTTTATTGTGGCAAAAAAAAAAACTGAAAGCCAAAGTTTTATTAGAAGAAAAGTTGCAACAGCATCAGCACAGGAACACAGAATTTCAACAATAAATCTAATCTAAACAACTGAAGGGGTAGAAACCAGTGTTGCCAGGAGGTTAGAAAATAAGAGGCTAAATTGAACTCTAGAAAAGGTCAGAAAAGTTTAAATGTCCAAAAAAATAAGGCCAGAAAATATAATATATTTTTTTTAAATCTTATTTTTATCGTTCTTATGAGTTTTTATTTTATTTTTTTAAAGATCTTGTAATTAATTTTAAAATTAAATACAGAAAGGCTGCCAGCAAAATGGAAAAATTCCCATAAAATTTTGGGATATATTTCATATTATGAAATAAGTCCTAATGAAAAAGGACCTAAAAATAATGAATTAAATGTAAAATATTTTTAATGAGATAATTACTATTAAAAATGATATTAAATTATTTAAAAAATCAAAATAAAACTCTAATTTTAGAACTTATTTCATAATGAAATAATTCCCAGGTAAGCAAATGAAATAAATCCAAATGAAATAATTTCAAAAAGTAATGAAATAAGTTCCGAATTCATTTATATTTTAAAAAGGTTTGTTTTAAGCTTTGAAATAAAACCTCTCAATTTTTAATAAAATAGTAATAAAAAAAATAAAATAATAATAAAAATCGAGTGACATTTTATTAATTTTTATGTATATATATATATATATATATATATATATATATATGTATAAATATATATATATATATATATATATATATATATATATATATATATATATATATATATATATATATAGTTGAAGATAAATTGTGGTGATTTTTTATACATTTTTTTTTTCGTCTGAGGCGTTTCAATGCTTCTATTTATTACATTCAAAAATTTGAGTTAAATATAAAAAAATCTCGATTTTGTGTGCGAATAAATAACAAAAATTCTTAAATGTATGATTCCTTAAAAATAAAATTAGTTATATCATATAACAAATTAATTACTTCGTGGTTGAAATTTCAACATTTTAGCCTTTTTAAGGCAATTTTAAAAATTAAAAAAGGCTAGAAGAAGCTAAAAGCTAAAATGGAAAGTTTGAGTTTAAAAGCAAAATAAAAATGCTAGATTTAACCTTAAAAAGGCTAAACTGTCAACACTGGCTATAGTCAGAGCTAGGCAAAACTCAGACATTTTAAACTACCTATAACAAGCTTAAATTTAAAAATTAAAATAGGAAGTGGAAAAAAGGTTGTTACTTAATTTTTTTTTTTTTTAATTTTTTCAGAATTTTTTTTTTTGCAATAAATTAAATATATAATAATTTCGGAAATTTTACCTATAAGTACGAGTATTCAAATAAGCAACATGGGTTAGTTCTTATAAATTCTTTTATAAACCTCCTTTTTCATATTTAAAGATACGAACTTCTTTTTCCTTTTTAAATTTTTAAAAGACCTTTACAGTCTTATTAATTCATTTAAAGTTTAAATTTTCTTACAAACTATAACAAACCCTTTACTCTTTAGTTCAAATTTGAATAGAAAATGTTGGCAGGGTTATACCTCCCTACCTGCCTACCCTTCAGCCAAACACAAACATCTCTCTCATTCATCTAAATTTTAGCAACATTAATCTGTGGTATGTTGTTTTGTAAATTGCATATAACTAAATAAAATCATGATGATGTATACAAGGAACACACTCCAAAAAAATATAAATTTAGAAAAAAAGACCAACCATCACATATTCAACCATCCATCTAGTCATCCACATCTATCGTCTCTAAACATACGATTGCTGTTGGGTAAAGTGCATCATTATGTCTTGAATATAATTTTTGTTTTTCATTGTATGAATACAATGTGTATAGCATACATGCTACTCTAGCATATATACATACATACATACATACATACATACATACATACATACATACATACACATATATTCTAACACTCGTCATAGTATTTTATAAGAGTTTTTCCCTCTTGCTTTTTTTATTGTATTCAACTTATGTTGTAGTTTCTTTTTCGTTAAATATACGATTACTAGAGTGTTGTTGGTAATGTGTTAGTTAGTTGATTTGTAAACAGCATACAATACAATTAAGTAATGTTGGTGTTATTCATCTTCTTATATTAGTATCCACAATCAGAATCATCGAGAGATATATGAGGTAGTAATGTGAGTAAGTATAAAGTATAATTTGGTAGATGTTGTTCAAAGAGGAAAAGGAGAATAATTAAAAATAATTGGGGAATATATAGACGAATTTAAAAGGAACTAAATTGCAAGGAGTAAAATGAACTAAACTTGAATTTAATATTAAAGTTAGATCAAAGAGTAATCTAAAGTTTAGTCAATAATCTAGCCTAAGGTGTGTGTTAAAAAAAAAACATAAACATAACATAACATATTATGTTTTTTTTTTTTAATAAAAAAAAAGTCGGAATATGCTAGGATTAAAACTAAATCAATTAGTTGTAGCATTTCTTCTCCAGATTTTTCCGATATATCATTTTACGTAAAAATAAATAAGAAATATATATGCGATCAAGTCCGACCATATGATAACCCACACTATTGTGCATGTCCATCAAAATTCTTGGAGGACATTTATATGGGGGCAAGGTGAAATAATAGACCGATCATAACCAATTTCAATAGGCTTCGTCCTTGTGTCATGAAAGACCTACGTGTCAAATTTCATTGGATTATCTTCAAAATTGCGACCTGTACTTTCTGCAAAAGGTTTACATGGACAGCCAGCCAACCTATGGTGGTGGGGGTATAATGAATTGGTAACTAGATTTTTTTATTTTTGACTTTTTTTAGGTATATCTTCTGAAAAAAACATTAAAGTAATTTTACGAAATTTTCCGCTGTAACTCTATAAGAATTTAAAATTATTAATTACAATTGAGCATTACTGGGGCTTTCTTAAATTCGCTTTCAACTTGGATCAAATTCCTTTACCATTCCAAAAATTATGGAGAGTATAAATAACTAACACTCTGTGGTACTAAGATAAAATTCCCAATTCAGGGCACTTCTACTTTAACAACAAAATTCCAAATCTGGCCAGAAAATCTTAAAAACACTGTTGCATGTCACGGGTGTCATTAATGTCAATGGCATAGCCTTAGCATGGCCCATATTTAATTTCGAAGAACCTGTTTAGTGTAGCCCTCAGGAGCTACTCTACTTTTGAGCTTTGATTTCATTCTTGTGAAATTTTCTTTTTCTGAAATAAATTTCATCTAAATCCTTTTTATTATCCTGAAATATAACATTTTTGTGAAAATTTACTCAATGAACATGTTCTAGTAAGTTTACAAAAAAAAAGGTAACAAAAAATTTAAGTTTAATTTTGTGTATTTTTTATCGCATCTGCATCAAGACAATCGATTGAGTTTCAAGAATTCGATAAGCTTTTAAATGTGACATATCTCTAGATAATAATAAATAATAATAATAAAGGTATTTAAAATTAACAGCATTAAGAGTTATTACGAAAATTTTTGTGCTACTTTTTATAACTAGTTTATAGTCTAGTCCATACTACTACTCTATAGACTATTCTATAGTCTAGTCCATAGTCTAGAACTGAGCTAGAATTGAACTAGATCTGAAGAAAAACTATAATAAAACTGAACTAGAACTGTACTAGAACTGAACCAGAACTGAGCTAGAACTGAACTGCAGCTGAACTAGAACCGAATTAGAGCTGAACTATAACTGTGCTAGAACCAAATTAGAACTGAACGAGAACTGATCTATAACTGAACTGGAACTGAATAAGAATTGAACTACAACTGAACTAAAACTAAACTAGAACTGAACTAAAACTGAATTACAACTGAACTAGAACTGAATTAAATCCGAATTAGAGCTGAACTAGAACCAAATTAGAACTGAACCAGAACTGACCTAGAACTGAACTAGAACTGAACTCGAACTGAATAAGAACTGCATAAGAACTGAACTACAACTGTATTAAAACTAAAATAAAAATAAACTAGAACTGAACTAGAACTGTACTTGAACTGAACTAGAACTGAACTGAATTAGAACTGAACTACAACCTAACTACAACTAAACTAGAACTGAACTAAAACTTAACTAAACCCGAACTAGAAATTTTCTAGAACTGAATTAGAACTGAACTAAAACTTAACTAAAGCTGAACTATAGCTGATCTGAAACTGATTTAATCGAACTTGAGCTGAACTGGAGCTGCTTTTTCATTAAAATGTTACATTTCTTTTAATCCATTGAATACACTTCTTATAAGCATTTAGCTTTTTAAGTAAAGAAATTGCTTAAAATCAACATCAAGATCTTATAAATTATAACAAAGTGTATAATTGTTTGATACGTTACGTTCGCAAACTAATGGTTATTATTTTTCTTATTTCCAGTCTTTTTTCTTTTTTTGCTTCCATTTCACATTTAGATTTTTCTTTATTTTATTTTTTATTTTTTGTTTTAACTCCAAATTACTCTGCCGGGAGTAGTTTTCCAACTGTGAGTGTTGTTCTATATGATTCCTGTATGTAATATGGATTCCAAAAATTTAACCAATCTGTGTGGATTGAAGTTTAAAGTAAAAGAAAATATTTATTTATATATAAACATTTGAGCATTTTGATTTTCTAGCTACAATTACAGCAGGATGATTTGCTGAGTACTATATGTAGAGGAAACGAAAGTGTTGCAAATGAAATGCAACAACTTGCTTTATAGCAGAACTAAACACTTAACAGGGTGAGTTTGAAATTTTAATTAAAAAATACTTGGAAGTTGGTTTAGAAATAAATTATATAAAATAAAATAAAAGGGGTATGATTTAGAATTTTCTTATTTATATGGATTTATAAAATAAATAAAGAAAAATATTTCAAAAAATATTCAAAAACAAATATTTATTTAGTATAATTAAAAAATACTTAGTAAACTATACTATATTTATAGAATAAAACTCATTATTATTTTTATTTATTTTCATTCAATTTAGCTCAAATATATCTTTTTTTTAAATAAAACTAATTCAACAACTATTTAAAACTTCTTAACATTTTCATTTCATTTTCTTCAGTTTTTACTTTACTAAGTTATAATTTTCACTCTAACTGTTTATATCATTTATTTAATTCTTCCTATTTGTTCATAACAAATATTTAAACAACAGTTACTGTGTTAAAAAAGATAAATAAATTTAACATAATGTGAAGTGCCTTTAAAATTCACTAAAAAAAAGAAATAACAAAAACTATTTTAACAAAAGTCAACAGTTTCAAAGAGATAATATTTAAATAAAAGCAATAAAAAAAATATTCACATTCATTCAAAGCTAAAAAAATAATTTTGGGTGTTTTTTTTTAGAAAATGTGATTAGTCAGAAAACGCATTATAATTTAGTGTTACTTACTACTCGTACTAATAATAGTTTAAGCATAAAGAGCAAAACAGAAAAAAATCTAAAAAATATAAAAACAACAAACAGAAAGGTGAATGACTTGTTGGCAAGCTGAAAGCAAAGTTTGGAAGCAAACAAAATCTAAGAGAATAAAGCCAGAAGCATAACAACAAGCTGATCATATTAACAACTGGGATGGAAAGTATATATTTTTAAATAGATTATGATTTAGTTTGTGGTCTAAGCTATTATCCGAGCTATAGCCCTGTTTATAGTCTAAACTATAGTCTTATCTATAGTCGTAGTTATAGTCTTGGCTACAGTCTAGGCTATAGTCGAGGCTATAGTCTAGGCTATAGTCGAGGCTATAGTCGAGGCTATAGTCTTGGCTATATTCTTAGCAATAGTCTTGGCTATAGCTTTAGCTATAGTCTAGGCTATATTGAAGGCTATAATCGAGGTGACATTTTTAGCTATAGTCTTGGCTACAGTCTTAGCAACACTCTTGGCTATAGTCCTGCTTATAGTCGAGGCTAGAGTCTTAATTATAGTCTAGGCTATAGTTTTGACTATATTCCAGGCAATAGTCTTGGCTATAGTCGAGGCTAGAGTCTTAGTTATAGACTTGGCTATAGTCGAGGCAATAGTCTAGGTCCAGTTTATTACCTTGACAATAATTTGGCTGTAGTATTGGCAATAGCCGAGTCTATGGTTGAGGTTATAGTATTGACTCTAATCTTGCCCATAGTCTTGCCTAAAGTCTAAGAATTATTCAAGACTATAATAGATACAATATTCTTAGCTATAGTATTGCCTATAATGAAGCAATATTCTTGGCTACAGTCTTGCCTATAGTCGAGGCTAAAGTGTTAGCAATAGACTAGGCTATAGTCTTGCCTATAGTTGGGCTAGAATCTTAGCTATAGACTAGGCTATAGGATTAGTTTAGGTAATAATCGAGACTATAGCCTTGGCGATGATTTGGCTGTAGTATTTTCTATAGTGGAGTCTATAGCCAAGTATATAGTTTTGGTTAGAGTCTTGGTAATAGTTTTAAATATAGTCTTGACCATAGTCTGGATTGTAGTCTTAATTTCAGTCTTGTCTATAGTTTCGGAAATAGTTTTCGGTATAGTCTTGGCTACATTCTTCCCTCTAGTATAGTCTATATTTTTGGCTGCAGTCTCGGCTATAGTCTTTGCTATAGCTTTGGCTATAGTCTTTACTATAGTCTTGGCTATAGTCTTTACTATAGTCTTGGATATTGTCTTCTCTATAGTATTGGCTGTTGTCTAGGCTTTAGTTGTGGGTATACTTTGAATAAAGTTTTGGCTATAGTCGTGGTTATATAGTTGGCTATAGTTGAGGCTATAGTCTTAGCTATTATCTTGGCTATAGCATAGCCAATTAAATTATTTATAAGGAATATGGACTAATTATAGAACATGATATGTTCTATAATTAGAATATGATATGTTCTATAATTTAGTCCATATTCCTTTCTATACTCTAATTTATACTCTAACCTCTACTCTAGTCTACAATCTTATCTATAGTCTAGTTTATAGTCTAATATATTGATTGAAAGTAGTTTTAAGTTTCCGTATCTGACCGGCTATCAATTCGAATCAGCTGATTTTACTTCTATACAGCAAAACCCTTTGTTTGTGCTTTTCTATTAACTAAAGAAATACTTTCTAGTTTAATCTCTTTAAGAGAATATTACCTGGTTTTGTTTGTTTATTTGCAGGTTTTTGTGTATTTTCTCATTCCCTTTTTTATATGTACCTCTGCTCTTACTACTTTTTAAACATTTTGAACATAGATTTTTGACAACTAATTTTAGGTTGTTTTTCGATTTTATCATGCATAATTATTAATGAAATTTGTTATTGTATTAAATGAACTTAATACTGTTTTAAATTTTCATAAAAATGTACATAATTTTTTTAATATTGAAGGGGAGGGGGAACTTTAAAAAATCTAGGTCAAGCAAGTTATAATTCATTAATTACTAACTTAATGGGAATATGTTTTTAAACACTGTCGGTATCAGCATATTACTAAAGCAAAACAGATTTGATAAAGGTGACATTTTACCTAAATTTAAAAGATTTGTGGGAGAGAGTGAATTTTTTTCATAAATTATTGTAAATGGGAATCGATTTAAAGATATCTGGAATGAACAACATTTTGTCGACTTGTTTTTTATGAAAACTTTTTTATAAGATTTTTTAATTTAAATAATCTTTTCTATCATTTTACCTTCGTCATAAACTATAAAAATATATTATTATGTATGTATAAGATTTTTACTGCTGGTATCATTTCGCGTTTCAATAATTTTATTTCTTTTTATTGTTTCGCCTTCAATAGCGTTGGAATTTTTTTTTTCGGTTGAACACAAAACGTTATTTGTTATTTTATCTAGAATTGTCATTTTGACAGTTATATAGTCATATGAATGTTGCGTGTCAGAAATTTTTATGCTCTCAGTTTATTAAAAAACAACATAAATATAAAACAGAATCACATAAATACTCATGCATTAAAATATTAAAAACTGGAACAAAAAAGCATAAAAACAATAAAAGCGACAAAGCGAATATAAAAATAATATTTAAAGTTAAATAAACTAAAATAACATGAGTTATAGAAATATAGAATTAAAGAATTAGTATCTAAAAGAAAGGAAATATAAAAAAATTATGTGGGAATATTGACTTATTTCTAATAAAATAATTGTATAATTTTAATTCTATTCACTACGTTTTATATATAAACTTCTGAGATATTAATATAATTAATACTTAAAGCATTACACTTAATATCCTCTAGATATGCTTCTCCAACTTCAAACTTTATAAATTAAAATTTTTATGGATTTAAAAATTCTTTTAATCACCTTGACATACATATATATTTTTTGTGTTTGCTATAAAATTCTTATTTTCACTATTATTTGCGAATAAATTTTATTTATCGCTAGTGAGCTTTAAACTATTTTTAATAGAAAATTTAAATGTCTGGAAAAGAGCACAAAAATAAAAGTATATAAAAGAATAAATTTGTAAAGGCTTTTATAGGGAAAGCAAGAAAATCGAAGCAAGGGAAGGAACACCATTACAAATACTCCAACATTTCATATAAACTAGAATAGAAACAAACTTATATGCTATATTATATACGTACAGAAAAATATGGTTACAACATTGACACTACAACATTATTATGTTCTCTTTGCTAGTTCTCATAAATTTTAATAATACTGTGATCATGATAACAATGTTTTTGTTTAAGTTTTATCATTTAATGTTTACATTCAATAAAAAATTTTAATATAATTGACTACAAAAAATGTAAGTCTTTAAATATTTTTACCAGAAACAAAATTTTATTAACATTAAAAAATATATTTGTGTCTACAATCATTAAATTTTATCAATCTTTTTCCTTGTCCTTAAACCATATATTATTTTTAAACCATAAAAATATTACTATTCCTATAATTCATAACTTGTTTATTTTTAAATGTATTTTGTTTGTTTTTCAACTTCATTATAATTCTCATTTAGTTTGTATATGAATAAATAAAAATAGGGGTGATTCAAATAATATGACATAATTATTAACTATTAACTAAATTGTTTAGTTAAACAAAAAATATTAGTATTATCTTGGGTAACATATAATTTTTGATATAATTTATGAAAACTAGTTAATGAACAATGACTTATCACAATAATAGTAGCATGAAACCTGTTATGAGTAATTTTGAACATGTTTTAATTATTATTATTATTTTTTTATGGTAAATAATATAAAAAAATTGAATCATTTTGTGATAAAATCCGGTTTAAATAAAAAATCATAATGTGATAAAATCGGATCATATCGTGATAAAGTACTTAAACACAAAATGCAAAAACTCGAATCATAATGTGAAAAGTTAGATTATTTTATGATTATAATATATATAATACAATCATAATATGTCGCTATAAGATTATGTTTAACATAACTTTATTTTTTCTCTGCGTGTAGATTAGATAACAAATTACTTTAGTCTAATCTGCAGTCTACAGACTAGAACTGAACTAAAACTGAACTGGAACGCTAGAACTGAGTTAGGATTGTATCAGAGCTGATGCAAAAGTGAACTAGAATTGTACTAGAACTGAACCATAACTGAATTGGAATTGATGTAGACCTGAACTAGAACTAAACTGGAACTGATTTACAGGTGTACTAGAATTGAATTAGAACTAAAATAGAACTGAACTAGAATTGAACTAGAACTAAACTGGAACTGATTTACAACTGAACTAGAGCTAAACTAAAACTGATTTGGAACTGAATTTTTATTATCACTATTAGAACTGCACTAGAAATGAATTAGAATTATACTAGAACTGAAGTAGAACTAGAACTAGAACTGAACCATAACTAAACTAGAATTTATGTAGAGCTCAACTATAACTAAATTGCAACTGATTTACATCTGTACTAGAATTGTTTTAGAACTAGAATAGAACTGAACCAGAATTGAACTAGAATTAAACTAGAACTAAACTGAAACTGATTTACAACTGAACTAGGACCGAACTAGAACTGAACTGAAATAAAACTGAACTAAAAATGAGCTGGAACTGAATTCTTATTACCACTATTAGAATTGCACTAGAACTGAATTAGAATAGTACTAGAACTGAAGTAGAAGATAACTAGAACTACAACTGAACTAGAACTGAACTTTAACTAAACTAGAATGGATGTAGATCTGAACTAGAGCTGAACTGGAACTAAATTGGAACTGAATTACAACTAAACTAGAATTGAAATAGAACTGAACTAAAACTGAACTAAAACTGAACTAGAACTGAACTAGAAGTGAACTAGAACTGAACTATAATCAAAACTATAACTATAGCTGAACTAGAACTAAAACTAGAACTGAACTAGTACTGAACTGAATTGAAGATCAGGATTTACACTTTTATTAAAAAAATGTTTAGAGATTCTCATCCTTTCCTTCCCTCCTACCAATTACCACCATCTTTTCTTCTTCTGTTTTTGTTAGCATAATAATAAAATAATCATTTTGTTGCTTAAGCCATCAATGCGTTAGTTTTATCAAGTTATTGTCTGTTTTTAAATGAACTCTATAAAGTCAATGATAAACTTATAAATTACAATATTGTAAAGTTTTTCTTTAAGACATGTTGTCGACTTAATGTTATTATTGTTGTTGCTGCTGTAAATGAAAGAATAACAACAATAAGTTGCAAAGCATAAGAAACAACAGTACGTAAATCTGCATGTAAACATCAAGGCTTTAACACTTAAAACTACATTTAAGTCGTGGATGTACAGGAATAATAAGAAAAATATAAAAAACATAGAAAGAAGCATTTAAATAAACACCATTTCCAAACGGGAAGGTATTGGATGAAAATAAAAAACAGTATTTGAAAAAAATTATAAAAATTTAAGAATTTTGAGAAATAAACTTTATAGCAAGATCGGGACTGCTGAAGAAGAGAAAATAACTTCAATATATAATATAATATAAAAAAGTCATTCTTAATTTACTTGTAGGTTATTATGTAATTAGTTTGAAGCTGAGTTTTAAATGTGTCTAAAAAAGACTTTTAAAATAAATATCCCTGGAAATGTTGTAATATTTTAACTTAAGATTCTAGCTGCATACTATTTTTAAAATCAGTTTGCTATTTTTTTCTGTTTTGTGTCTTTTTATATTTTAATTTTTTCTTGTGCTATTCCCTCATGATATCAGAAAATTTTGTTGCAGCGAACCGTGGACAAAGTTAAAAATTATAAAGCCTGTATTTAAGTAAAAGATTATTATATTAAAATATTTCTTCACAAGTAGCGAATATTAGATTTATATTATTTATCCAATTAAAAAAAAATATATTTTTTTTTTTTTTTTTTCTTGCGCTATTTTGACAGAATTGTTTTTTTAAATTTTCTTTCTCAATAGTTCCACTGTTTAGCTTAATTTTTTTTTTTTTATTATTCTTACTTCTCTTTTAAGCTTAAGTGGTGCTACTGTCTATTTAATTCTACTGTGATTTGCTGTCTGCCTTAGTTTAGTTTATCTACAACTCTCCTTCTCTTTCTCTCTAGTTTTATTTTATTATAATTCAATCTTTGAACTGAAAAAAAAGAAATAATAATAAAGTAACAAAGTTGTAGAGACCCTTTAAGAAACTGACTACAGTCAACATCAGTTTAAGTTAAAAAAAAAAAAAAAATTATCAAGCCGTTTATTTTTTAGCCAGTCAACTACAGTCATTTGCCTAGCCTCAACACATTGCATAAAAGTTGGCTAAATAAATGCTGCATGCAACTAAAGCAAAAAATACAAGAAGATTTTGCATTTAAGACTCTTTAGTTCTATGACAATCTTAGTTATTATTTTATGCTGTTGTTGTTTGTTGTTATTTTATATTTCCATAATTTCCTTTTACGAATTTGATTTTTATCTTTGTTTTTTTTTTTTTTTTTTTTTCTATGATTTTGATCATTATTCAATATTATAATATTTACTTTTAACGTTTAATTTTTTTTTTTTTTTTCTTATAGCCATTTTTACACAATATTCCTTTTAATAGTTTAAGCATGTTGCTTGCTTGCATGTACATAGCAAGTAGTTGATTTTTATAAATTGTTTGTGGAAATTGTAGTTAAAAACATCAATTTTAATTTTTCTCTACGTATTTGTAGAAAAAATAAAATAAAAATAGATCAAGTCAAAAGAATAATAATGATTGGTTGACAAGGAAAAAGGAGGAGATTTATATAGAGGAAATTTGTATATTTAATATAGAAGTAAAATAAGATTTTGTTTATACAAGAATTAGAAGTGATTTTGTAAATAAAAGGAAGTTGATAATAAATAAAAATTATAGCTTAACAGAAACACAAAAAAAGGAATATTTAAAACCCACGTACAAATTTTGAAAAAAAGCAATTTAATATTGAATTGAAGTTCCTTTTTGAACAAAAAAAAATTCTTTTTTTTTAATTTCTTAAGTCATGTTCAGACTAGTCAAATATTTGGGGAAAAAGATGAAACCCCTAAATAAAATAACTCTTAAATTCTTCCTTCAATTCGGAAAATGTTTTTTACTTATCGTAAATCACAGATTATGCTTTAATGAATTTTGTTTGACGCTGTTTTCTCTTACAAAAAATTTGCCAGATCAAACAACGGCAAACAATTTTTATATAAAACTAATGGTCATGCATTTTCGATCAAATATTTTCCTAATGTAAACACAGCTTTAGGTAAAAATAGCTAAAAAATCATAATTTTCATTAAATGCAGTTTCAAAAAAATAAATAAATAAACAAAAACTTATAAAATTAAATAAACTCTTAAAAAATTTAAAAAAAAAATCTTATTTGGGAATTTCGAAAATAAATGTGGGAATTAGGAAAAGTTAAGGCGAATTGTTTTGTTTTTACAAAATTAACCTTCCAAAAAAATAACTAAACAAAAATTTTCAAAATTAAAAAAATTTTAAAATTCTTTATTTGGGGATTTTTCAAAATAAATTTGGGAATTAAAATTTAATATCATAAAATAAAAATATTAAGTAAAATTTCACAAATAATAATATCTAAATTTAAAAACTTTTGATAATAAAGCTTTAATTACATTTTCCTGGCGGAGGATTTAAAAAATCGATTTTTAGGAATTTCCAACATTATTGAAAAATAAATATTTTTTCCAAAACTATTGTTTAGATTTGCTTAAAATTTTTTTAATAAAACATAACTGATGAAAAATTAATTTCTTATAAATTTATAAAAAAAAACTTTTTATTAGGCAATTCTTAAAATAAATTTGGGAATTTAAATTTCAACACTTTTGAATATTAAAATTAAGTTAACGAATAATTATTAACAAGTCTAAAATTTCATTTTATAATACTTTTTTTGACAAGTCAGTTTATTTAAAAATAAATATTGATTAAATTATGCTAAATAATTATTGTAAAAAATTTAATTGATATAAAATCGAACTCCTAATAATTATTTAAAATTCCTTGTATGGGACTTATATGAATAAATTTGGGAATTTAAAATTTATCTCTTTAGAATAAAAAATGAAGCAAAATTGATAAATTGCCAAAAAAAAAACGAATTCCTAATAATTATTTAAAAATCCTTGTATGGGAGTTATTTGAATAAATTTGGGAATTTAAATTTTATCCCTTTAGAATACAAAATTAAGTCAAATTTAACAAACGCCATTACCAAGTTTAAAAAATACTTACATTAACTACTCTGTCTCGCAATGGAATTTAATCTTTTATATTCCTTTTTTTATCTTTTTTTAAAATTTTACTTAAATATTTCTATAAAAAAAAGTTTCTTTTAAAAAGTAAGCAAATTCCTAATAAAATTATAGAAATTTTTTTAAAGTATTATTTTTTACAAAAATTTGGGAATTAAAATTTTTGGAGTTTAAAATATTGAAATAAAATGAAATTAAATAAATAATTATTTTAAAGCTTTAAACTTGATTTCTTTACACTTCCCCAGCAGGGAATTTTTTAAACTTAATTCAGGAATTCAAGATTTCATGAAAAAATTTTAATTTTTTTTTTTTTTTTTTTTTTACTTAAATATAGATAAATAAAATTTATTTTACATAAGAAGAAAATTCCTAATAAAATTACAAAAAATTTCTTATTGGGAAAATTTTACAAATAAATTTGGAAAATTTTTAGATTTTTAAGTCAAATTACATAGAATATTTCAAGCGATAAATATTAAGCTTAAAAGTTGTTTTAAGAATACTTCCCAGACAGACAATTTCTTAAAATTAGTTTAGGAATTAAAAATTTAACGAAGAAAATTGTGAAATTTCACAAAATAAAATTAACAAAATTACTTATTGGAAGATTAAAAAAAAAAACAAAAATTGGAATTTCGTTTTTATTATTTTTAAAATTAAGAAAAATATTTCAAGTGATAAACATTAAGCTTCAAACTTGCTTTAACTATACTTCCCCGGTAAGAAATTATTAAAATTTTGTTTGAGAATTCAAAATTTTTTAAAGAAATATTTATATGATTTATAAAATTTTGATTAAACATAATTAAATAAGGGGACATTTTCTAATAAAAAGAAAAAACAAAATTGAGAATTTCATTTTTAGTTTTCTTAATGGAGTAAAATGTTTCAATTAATAAATACTAAGCTTACTAATTGTCGTAATTATACTTTCCCAGCAGCAAATTTCTTTAACTTAATTTACATATTAAAAATTTTATAAAAAATATAATCTAAAGTAAAATTTTACTTAAATAGTTAAATAGAGCTTATTACAAAAAAACCAAACAAAAATTATATAAATTTCTTAAAAGGGGAATTTTCAAATAAATATGGGAATAAAATTTTTAGACTAGATTATTAGAATGGAGTATAATTAATCAAATAATCATTTTAAAGCTTAAAATTTTATTTAATTAAACTTCCCCTGCAGGGAATTTTTTAATGTAATTTAGGAATTAAAAAATTAATTAATTAAATTAAATTTTTTGTAAAATTTTATTTAAATATAATAAAATAAAGTTTATTTTACAAAATAAACAAATTCCTTAAAAAAACTACCAAAATTTCTTATTGGGAGATTTTTAAAATAAATTTGTGAATTTAAAATTTAATTTTTTTTTATGATAAAATTAAGTAAAATTTTTCAAATTATAAATATTATGCTTAAAAATTTCATTGAGTTTACTACCACTGAAGCGAATTTCTTAAACATAATTTGGAAATTTAAAATTTTATGATGAAAATTATTATTTATTTGTAAAATTTTACTTAAATATAGTTAAATAACGACTATTTAAAAAAGAAACAAATTCCTAATAAAATTATACAAACTCCTTAAAGTGAGATTTGTAAAATAAATTTGGGGATTTAATTTTTCAGACATTAAAATATTAAAATTGAGTAAAATATATGAAATCATTAATCTTAAGCTTAAAATTGCACTTAATTAAACTCACTCGGCAGGGGATTTTTAAAATTAATTTAGGAATTCAAATTTTTATGAAGAAATTTTAAAGCCTTTATAAAGCTTTGTGGAATTATAAATAAATCAAGATTATTTTGCTAAATAAAATGTTTCTAATAAAATTATAAAAATTTCCCTTTAAGAAATTTTCTAAATATATTTGGGAATTAAAATTTTTAGACTTTAAAATATGGTAATGAAATATTGAAGCCTAAAACATCATTTAATTACACTTCTGTAAAGGAAAATATAATTAAATTAATTTAGGAACTCAGAATTTGATGAATTAAATATTATATTTTGTAAAATTTTGCGTAAATATAGATAAAGTTTAGGATTTAAAAATTTTACAAATATAAGTGAATATTGCTACACTGTGAAATAAAACTAAAATTGTTGTTGTATTTAGTTACATTCCATTATATCTACAACTTTTTGACATTATGTTTTTCCTTACACATTTATATTAAAAAAAAAATCAATTTAAAGTATTCACAAATGAACTATAAAGATCTTTTTCTTTGTTTCTAAAAAAGCCTCTTAATTTAGTGCAAGAAATATATGCCATAAGATACCATTTGTCATTATAATAAAACCTGCTAAAAGAAACAAAACTAAACTACACTACAATAAGAAATACAAGTACCTTTTTGAAAAGATAGCACATAAAAGGAAAATGAAACTATAAAGTACTTTTTTACTAGAGAACTGTAAAAATATTTTTTTTTAAGTATCTATATGAGCTCAGTAAATGTACATGCATACATATGTATGAGTGAGTAATACCCATACACATGTAATAATATTTACATATACACACAAATCTCCTTGTTGAATAATTTTTTTTTTTTTTATTATTTAAAAATGGTATAATATCAAGTTTACATATATGTATGTGTTTTCTACTAAGGAAGATTTAAAAAAAATATATATTTCAAGAAAAAGTACTTTAAACTATTGAGTTAAAAAGCAAAAGAAAAGCAAACTTAACTTAAAGACTACTTCAAAAATAAACAGAAAAAATAATAATAATAAAAATAAACAGCATCAACAAGAAATGTTAAAGCAAAAGAAAAGTATCTAGATTACAAACATAAGTAGACTTTCTGTTAAACAAACAATTGAAAAACAATAATTTATATCAGAAGGGGATTGAAAGAAAAGCTGAAAAAATTGAAATCTGACGATCATAATATGACACTAATTTCTCATTAGCTGTACGTATATAAAAAATTGTTTAACAGCTCAACAGACTTTAAAAATCTTTCAAAGTAATATTTTCATAACTAAATTTTTGTCTTTAAATTTATAATTTTTTGTCTTTAATTTTTATAAAACTCCATTACAATTTATGCAAGAACCATTCCATACCATATTATAAATATATTTGGCAAGTTTTGCTTTTCTTTTTATTTAGACAAAAAGTTTTTATTAATATTTTTTTTTTTTTTTTAAATTGTATTTTATTGTAATTTTATAACTTTATTTCAGTTATTTTATTTTTTAATATTCTCGATGAGTTGTAGTTTTTGTTTTACTTTAAACCTTACAAACTTAGACAGCTGAAGTGAAGTTCAGTTACTTTTTTTCTTATTTGTTGTTCTTTTTTTAAAATAACTTTTTGCTGGAGCATGTAAAGTTAAAAAGTTTGACATTGAGCAATGAATATTGTTGGTAGGATACTTTCAATAAGAATTTAAAAAAGAAGAGATATAATTATAAAAATATTTGGTAAGAAGTGATTTGTGAAATACATTTTATTTTTTCAAACAATAAACATACAGAAAAGAAGCAAAAAACATTCTAAAAATATAAATAATATTTTGTAAGTGCTACATTTTTCAAATTATTTTTAAACCATTTTTTTTATCTTCATATTTTCTTGACTCAAATTCCGTAAGAATTCTAAAAATTCGCCAATGCACACTGGTCAAAAATCCAATTTTTTTGGCAGAAATTCTAAAATAGTAATTTAAGGAATTGCAAAAATTTAAAGTGTTTTATATATTATAAGGGATCAAGTAATAATAATAATAATTTTTTTTTAATAGTTAGAATTACAAAAGTTGTATCTTATTATCAAAAAAAATATATACAACAATGTTGTTTAATGGAAATTGCACCACAGGAGACGTATTTTAAAAACTTTATTTAAAATTTTATACTAGTCGTGTATTTTTTGTTATTTTTGAGTTTTGTGTTTATACGAGTTGTTCATCAAAATAAAATATAATTTTGAAGGACGAAAAGTTATATTTGTGCATGAACTTACACGTTTGTTAAAACTTGAAAATGTTTGTCAAAACGTCTATTTTATGCAACATTTTAGACAATCCTTGTATTCTTCGGGAATCTCTTCCAATCTTCAATTCTCTTTCAGTTAAATTTTTGTAAACCTGAGCGGAAATGTCATGGTTTTCACAACCAAATGGAAGAAAATATTATGGTCTAGTAGTTTTACTAATTAATAAAAATGTAAAAATTTGCAAAATAATTAAAATAAAACTAAAAGCAACAAAGTAAATATCATATTTATAAAATATATCTACTGTAGTCAAATTATACATCACAGGGGTTTAAGCAAAAAATTCTTTAAATCAATTTTAATATATATTATTGATGATTTTAGATAAAATGACAATGATACAACCTCAAAAAGACACTAACAATTATTTTTGAATTTATGCCAGAAAAAGTGGATATTTAACCAGTGTGCAATTCTAGTTTAATTCTAGTTTAGTTGAAGCTCAGCTGTTCAAGTTCTAATATAATTATTGTTCACTTCTAGGTCCAGCTCTAGTTAAGTTTTAGTTCAGTTCTAGTTCAAATTCAGTTCTAGTTCAAGTTCGGTTCTAGTTTAGTTCTATATAGTTCAATTCTAGTTAACTTCTAGTTCAGTTCTACTTAAGTTTTAGAATGGTTCTACTTCAATTCTAGTTCAAGTTCAGTTCTAGTTTCAGTTCAGTTCTAGTTCAATTCTAGTTCAATTTTAGTTCAGTTCTAGTTTAGTTCTAGTTCAGTTCAAGTTAAGTTCTACTTCAATTCTAGTTAAGTTCTACGTCAGATCTAGTTCAATTATAGTTCAGTTCTAATTTAGTTCTAGTTTAGTTTTAGTCCAGTCCTAGTTTAGTTCTAGTTCAGTTTTAGTTAAATTAAATTCAGTTTTAGTTCAGTTCCAGTTCATTTCTAGTTCTAGTTCAGTTCCAGTATAGTTCAATTCCAGTTTAACTTCAGTTCTAGTTCATTTCTACTTCAGTTCCAGTTCAGTTCTAGTTTGGTTCTAATTCTAAAACTGAACCAGTTCTAGTTCAGTTCTAGTTCAGTTATAATTCAATGTAGTCACTAGTCTGATCTAAGGTCCACTCTATAGAGTCGTCTATATCTTTGTCTATAGTCTCGTCTATAGTCTCTTCTATAGTCTCGTCTATACTTTTGGCTACTGTTCGATCATCAGCCTTTCCTGTTTAACTTCTTCTCTACATATTAAATTTCCAAAATTATTTCCTATTTTTATTTAAACTTTTCCTCATTTATTTCATTTTAAATTTTAATTTTTTAACAAACAATTTAAGCTCAACAGTCAGCCATTTATTGTTACTTTTTTTTCTTCATTCTAAATAAAACAATTGTTTTGAGGGTAGAATTCGAAACAGAGACACACAATTTTTGCACACACACATACGCCCAGTCAAATATAAAAACAGAAAGAAAAAACAAATCCATTTTTTCCGTTTTACGCAATTGACATGTTAGGATTTCCGTTGCAATATGCAACAGCAAAAATAACAAACAACAAAAGGCAACCAACCGAATATTTACACACAACCGCACACACAAAGAGAACAAACTTGCAAAAAGCATTCCTTTTTAGCTTGCCACATTCGTATATGCAACAACATCTGTTGTATTATGTATAAATATTTGCAAAAAAAAAAAAAAGGAAAAAATCAGTTGTACATGTTTGTCTCTCCGTTAAAGGAAGGTAATGACAAGAGCAATACAAAGAAAAAATAAGATTTTAACAAAATGAAATAAAGGAATTTAAACCAATACAAAAGAGTAAGAGAGATACCAACTTTAAACCCTCTCTAAAAAAGCAAAATAGCAACAAACAAATAGGGAATGCGTAAACAACAACTTGTAATGATAATATTATGCATGCATTTGTTTTTCTTGTTATTGTCTGTTTCTTTTTTTAACGAGGATATCAACAGCAACAAAAATATAAACATAGTAATACAAACTAATATACCAAAATAAACGACTGTGCTGCTGCTTTCTGTTTTTCAATTTACAATCTTTTCCTCCTCCCTAAATAAGCCTTAAATTATGCTACAATGAAATTCTTTTTTTTTTTACTTAAAACGAGGGTGTGTATATTATTAAGATTTTGTTGTTGTTGGTGTTTTAAAAGTTTTTCCTTTGCCTTAGTAAACTTGAACTTTTTCATTAACGTTAAATGTTTTTTTCCTTCTGACATTTTAGTTTTGCGTATGTTTCTAGAAAGATTTTGCAAATAGCAGAAAAAAATAATTGTAGTTGTAGTAAAACTATTACATGAATGAAAGAAAAACTAAATGTTATACAACATGTATGTATATATAAAGACATATAAGTTCATAAGTATAAGTATAAAAAAGAAAATAATATAAAATCATATAAAAACACATGAATTTTAAGCTCATTTTCTTAAGAAAACAATTTTGTTATTCTCTTTCTTTTAGTATATTTTTTGTTAATATATTTATACCCTACATCACCATAGGTGATTGGGGTATTAGCGTTTGTGCTGATGTTTGTAACGCATAGAAAAAGTTATCCAACAATCACCTTAAAGTATAGCAATCGGCTCATAAACACTTTTAAAATCGATCTAACGATGTCCGTCGGTCTGGCTGGCTGGACGGCTGGCTGTCTATCAATGTAAACCTTGTACGGGTCGCAATTTTAAAGATAATTCAATTAAATTTGGCACGTGGGACTTGTATTATACTAGGACGAATCCTACTGAAATTGGTTGTGATCTGCCAATTATTCCACCTAGCTCCCATACAAATGTCCCCTCGGAATAGTCTTTAAACACTCAGAAATGCCTTAAAATAAGAATATTTTAATGAAATTCAGTAAAAAGAAGTTTTGTACAATTATTAATCTTTGTACCAAATTTTATGATGATCGGTCCACAATTGATCATAGCTCCCATATAAAAACCCCTTCCGAAAATCACTTAACGTGCATAAATCCCATACGAATATTAGTATCAAATTAATATTCGACAGAAATTAGTTCTATGTAAGTAGAAACCAAACTGCCAAATTTACAATAGCTCCCATATAAAGCCACTACCAGGAATCACCCTAAAGTGCATAAAATCGTTTAGATGACAGTATCAACGCATTATTCTCTATTTGTATATTTTATTTTACATTTAGTAAAATTGGCTACAGGTGTAATCCCCTTCCCGAATTTTAATGCTCGTACACAATAGTGTAGGGTATCATATATCCGTTTTTGTTTTTTCTTCTTTTTTTTATGTTTAAATTTTTATAAGGATTGTAAACAAATTCCTTATAAAATTTAAACAATTTGCTTGAAGTTTTAAGAAGAAGTTTTAGACTATGAAAAAAGAATTTATAGTTATTAAATTTGGGAAGATTAATATGTAAATTTTATAGTTTTTGAATTAGAATTTCAATATTTTTTGTACAATTTTATTTAAATATAGTTAAATAAAGCTTATTTCAAAAAAAAATTATGAATAAATAAATAAAAAATAATAAATTATTCTAAATAAATTTATAAAAATTCAAATAAATTTGGAAATTTAAAATTTTCATCCTTTAAAATATTGAAAAGATGAAAACCTAATCAAATACTCGTTTGGAACTGTAAAACTAAATTTTATTTCACTTCTGCAGAAGGAAATTTGCTTGAATTTTATTTTGGGAACTAACAGTTTTACAAACATTTTGCATGAATATATAAAATTTAATTATATTTTTTATAAGATAAAAAAATGCTAATCAAATTAATTTTTAATAAGAATTAAAATTTTTAGCCTTTACAATATTTAAATGAAGTAAAATTTATCAAATAATTAAAATTAATTAAAATAAAATATGATTTAACTATAATTCTCCAACGAGAAATTTTTTAAAATAAATTTAGTAATTCAATATTTTATGATTAAAAATGTTAATATAAATGCTCATTTTGGAAAATAAAAAATTTCATATTGAAATTTTTGAAAAATTAAAAAAAAATGTGA
This sequence comes from Protocalliphora azurea, assembly GCA_932274085.1. NCBI lineage: Eukaryota > Metazoa > Arthropoda > Insecta > Diptera > Calliphoridae > Protocalliphora > Protocalliphora azurea. The sequence goes on from OW026520.1 coordinate 21,439,328, forward strand.
ATTAAAATTTTTAGCCCTTCAAATATTAATATGGAGTAAAATCTATCTAATAATTAATTTTCAGCTAAAAAAAAAAACAATAAATTTTCTCTGTCAGGGAATTATTTTAACACAATTTAGAAATTCAAAACTTAATAAAAAGAATATGTAATTTTTTGTGCAATTTTACTTAAATGTAGTTAAATAAAGCTTATAAAGCAAATTCCTACAAAAATTATAAAAGTTCCTTAAAAGGGAAATTTTAAAATACGTTTTGCTACTGAAAATATGGGTCCTTTAAAATTTAAACTAGAAATGAAATAAAACTGAAGAAAAATGCATTGGTGTATAAGGCTAACTAAAGATTTAACTATAGCCTGAAATAAACTAGATTATAGGCAAGACAAGTCTATAGTTTATTATGAAGGCTACTCTATAGTTTATTATGAAGTCCAGTCTGTATTTTTATTTGCTGAAAGTTTATTTTTGTCAAGATAATATTAAGATGTGTCATGTTTTTTTGACTTCTGCAGATTTTCTTTTTTTTAGTTTGTTGCTTTTTTATTTTTGACTAGTTTATATGTTTATTCTTCTTAATATTTTATTTATTTTTAATATTTTATTAAGGGACTGTCCCTGTAGGTTTTTCCATTTTTTGGCTATTTGTCAGCTAAAAGAAAAACTCATTTTTTAACCACACATTATCACGTGATAATGTGATTGCACTGAACCTGACCCCTTGGTTGTATATATTTTGGTTAGACTCATTTTATAGTGGTAATTTTTTTGGCTATAGAGGAATTTCTAAAAGCAGAGAATTGAAAGAAAAAATTCTTCATTTTGATTAGCTCCTCAAAATATGCTAAAGTATGCTTTTTACATGCTTTTTAACATAAATAAATTGTAAGTTTTATATTTTAAAATTTTTAATGTTCCTTTACATGCTATTCAATACATTCATTTACATAACTACTTTAAGGTCTTCTATACTCGTTCAGTGTTCTACTTTATTTGCTAGTTTTTGTATGCAACTTTTTTGCCTTTGCTGGTTTCGAAAAACACGTTTAAATAGTTTATCCAGCACGTTTTCAGTTTAATACTTTTAGACTGACATTTGGGGTCATGCTAGGTGTCAAGTATGATTGAATTTTCTCGTGTTGCAGTAGTTTTTTTTTTTTTTTTTTTTGGCTCTCCCTTAACACTCTCTAGTTTGACAACAAACATATAAATATTTTAGTTTCTATAAAGTACAAAAAATAAATATATAAATTGGTTGAGATTTATTCGTTTCAATCTTAAATACAACCAAACCAATATTTTAATGTTTTAATGCATATGGAAAACTGCATATATGCAGTTTTTTTTTTCTTCTTTACTGTTGCTATAACTTCAAAGGCGTTTTTTCAATTGTAAAAAAATTTGTCATTTGTTGATTTGCTTTTTTTTTATTTTAGTATTTTTGTTAGAACAAAATCTACATTCTATATTTCTTTTTTTTTTTTATTATCACATCTTATCTTGAGTTGAAGATTCAAAAAGCTGCATGTTTATTTTTCACAATTTTTACTTTTTTCATTTTTTCACTCCTATCTTTCAGCTTTTTTATTTCATTTGGCAGTCAACAAAAAACGGAATGCATTGCTAGCACAACATCCTTGCAATTATACTCCAGTTTTGTACTAGATAAAAAGTCAAATTTCTTGTTTCTTTTTTCTGTTTTCTGTTTTCCATTTTGCTATTTGTCGTTTTTTGCCATAAAAAGCAAACATAAACACTTCCGCAGTAGACAACATAACTAAACAAACACAAATGAAGGAAAATTAAAAAAAAAGTATACTAAAGAAAATAAATAATATTTTATTATGTAAAGCATGTGAGATAAATATGTGGTGAATTTAAAATGAGCTGAAGGATTCTTTTTTAAAGAAATTTAAATTAAAAATTTATTGGAAAAGTTCTAGCACTATAACTGAACTAGGAGTCAATTATAACTGAACCAGACCGAACTAGAACTGATTTAACACTGAACTAGAACTGAACTAGAACTTAACAAAAACTAAACTAGAACTGAATTAGAACTCAACTAGAACTCAACTAGAACTGAACTAGGACTGAACTAGGACTCAACTAAAACTAAACTAGAACTGAACCAGTACTGAACTATAACTGAATTAGAACTGAACTAGAACTGAACTAGATCTGAATTAGAACTAAACAAAAATTAAACTAAAAATTAACTAGAATTTAACCAGAACTAAACTGAACTAGAACTGAAGTAGAACTATTCTATTTCATTTTATTATTTTTTTTATTTAATTTTATTTTTAAATTCACAGAGTTTTCTTAAGCGTAATTCCGCGAAACTTATCTGTAGGATGTATTAAAATAAAAATAATTATAATAAGTAGCTAGAACTACAACTGAACTAGAATGAAATAAAACTGAACTAGAACTGAATTAAAACGGAACTAGAACTGAACTAAAACATGATTAAAACTGAATTAGAACTGAATTAGAACTAAATCAGAACTGAACTAGAACTGAACTAGAACCGTCCCAGAATTGAACTAAAATTGACAAAGAACATAACTAAAACTGAACTAAAACTGAATTAGATCTGAACTAGAACTGAACTAGATTTGAACTAGAGCTGAACTAGAATTGAACTCTAACTAAACTAGAACTGAAGTAGGACTAAATAAGAACTGAACTAAGGCAGAACCAGAACTGAAGTAAAACTGAACTAAAGCTGAATTAGAATTAGAACTACAACTGAACTATAAGGCAAAAATTCTGGCTCCCTTAAAATATTTTTACAGTTCTTCAATAAAATGTTGCTAGCAACATATTGCCTTAAATATATATGACCATCTTATAACTAACTATTTGCTTTTTATTTCAAATTGCTTAATATTTTTTCCCACATACCACAATTTAAATTCTTTAATTGTCAGCATTATTAATTCTCGAGGTTGTCGATTTTTTTCATTCTTATTTTACATTTCATTAAACTTTGTGCCACAAAAAAATTCTCAAAACACAATATAAGTAACAAAACTCTGAAAAAAAACTGAAAATTTGATTTCTGAAATCACAGTATCATAGGAAATCCTTAATAATTTTTAAAAAAGATAAATAAAAAAAACCAAACTTCAACTCTCTAAAGATGCAAATGGAATGAATGTTTTTTTTCATTTCTGCCTTTATATATTTCTTCATCTATTGCTTCATGTCTCTATCGTTCTTATGTTTTTTTTAGACTTGTTGTGTGTTTTGTTGTTGTTACATCCTTTTGCTATCACGTATCTAAATTATTGTTAGTCTACTCGTTATTGTTGTGGTTTATTTTGTGAATATTTAGTAAAGCTATTATTGCTGATGTTTTTGCTAAAGTCAGTGCTGATGTTGTTGTTGGTTGCATGTTATTGTTTGCAAAGTACTTATGCAACTGTTAGCAAATTCACTTTTCAGTAGCACCAAAACGTTTTTCTACTCATGCTTTTGCTTAAACCTTTTGAGGACTAAAGGACAGACGAACGGATGGATGAAGTTATGGAAAAAAAATATATATGTGATGTGATTTTTTCTTTATATGGTTTTTATTTAAAATTGATTTCTTGGCGGAATTTCTAAAAGTTATAAAGAAAAAATTAAAGAAAATTTTAACAGGACCAACTACCTTATGAAAAACTAATCAAAATTTGGTTTCTAACTAGAACTTTTTTTAATTTGAATTCAATTTTTATTAATAAACTTCATTGAAAACAGATATGATAAGTTTAACGTGGGTACCAGCCTTGACGGATCAACCCCACGATGGTCTTAGCACCTGATGAAGAATGATGCGTCAACCAACGCCCCCATATGCTTTGACACATACAGGTTATAATTCTAATAATTCGCTTTCTGGACAAATCATTTCCCCTTGCTTAGGGGAACAGAGCTACCCCTCCTGATCACCCTTGTGATCGTGTTACTGCGCTTGCAGACAACACATGAATCCTTAAGCCACAACGTAACCCCCATAAAAGACCTCAACAACCAGCCAAGAACAGTGAAGTACGGAATGTTCTCACCATCCCTGGTTCCCGTGGCACCTACTTTTTAGTCCTAGGTAAGACCTCAAACTTTCATTCTTTCAGCTTTAGCACCCAGAAAATTCTAGGGTACTGATTCCCAATCTATTTCCTATCAATCCTCACAAAAGACAAAGAAGCAATCTTAGGCTTAGAAAGACAGGAATTTTGCTTTACCACGTATTAGCTATACATCAATGAAAAGGTTTAATCCAAGAAGACTAGCCGCCGTGGCGAATTTCATTGGTAACAATAATATTTTAATTCTAAACCTTGATCTTCTTGTTTATTTCGTCCATATTCATTGCAGAAAAATTCTACTCTAAATCTCCCTTACGCTCCCTTACGCAAGTGTTGTAAAGGAAATGCTCGTTATTTGTAATATTTTAAATTCCATCGGAAGGTTATTGGTGTTGAGATTGTTTAGATTTCTTGTTCTTCTGTTGTTTTTGTTGATTTGGATGTTATGAGATGTATCATCAGACATTGTGTTGCCTATTACCTGTGTACCACGGATTCTGCTGTTAAAGTTGATTGTTGGGTTAAACGTTATATTGTTTCGTTTTGTGTTGATGAGAGCTGCGTTATTGTACATCATAAAGTTGTTTGTTGTTTGAAGTGTTGGAGTTGCGGAAAAAGTTAATGTTTGTTTGGTGTAGTAATTTTTATTAATGAGTGTATTGCGGTTATTAGTGAACTAAAACCGAACTAAGACTGATCTAGAACTGAACTAGAACCGAACTAGAACTAAACTAGAAATTAATTAGATCTGAACTAGAACTTAAATAAAACTGAAATAGAACTGAACTAGAACCGAACTAGAACTGAACTAGAATCAAACTAGAACCTAACTATAATTGATTTAAAACCTGAAACAGAACTGAACTAGAACTGAACTAGAACTGAGCTAGAACCAAACTATAACCGAACTAGAATTGATCTAAATCTTGAAACAGAACTAAACTATAACTGAACTAGAACCGAACTAGAACCGAACAAGAATTGATTTAAAACTTGAAACAGAACTGAACTAGAACTGCTTTAGAACTGAACTAGATTTGAACTAGAACTGAATTAAAACTGAACTAGAACCATACTAGAACCAAACTAGAACTGATCTAAAATTTGAAACAGTACTGAACTAGAACTGAACTAAATGTGAACTATAACTGAACTAGAACTGAACTAGAACTAAACTAGAACTGATCTAAAGCTTGAAACAGAACTGAACTAGAACCAAACTAGAACTGAACTAGAACTGATCTAAAATTTGAAACAGCACTGAACTAGAACTGAACTAAACGTGAACTATAACTGAAGTAGAACTGAACTAGAACTAAACTAGAACTGATCTAAAACTTGAAACAGAACTGAACTAAAAGTGAGCTATAACTGAAGTAGAGCTGAACTTGAACAGAACTAGAACTGAACTAAAATCGAACTAGAGCTGAATTATAACTGAACTAGAAGTGCGCTAGAACTAAACTAGAACAAAGTCTAAATCGTGACTATTTTTTAGTTGGTCCTCTTTTATTTTCATTATTTTTTTTTTTTTCTATAAATAACATGTTGCATACACTAAATGACTTGTGGAAGCAACCAGCAACAAATACTCGAGATTCTACAATAATAAAGAAAACATACTAACGAGCCATTGAAAATTTGCGTGCATTGTTGTTTGAATATTTTGTGTCGAAGCAAGAAAAAAAATGCAAAATCTAAATATAAAAAAGCACCAACATGCAGGGACTATGTTTAAGGGAAATTTTCAATTTATTTTTTCTACTTCATTATTATATTTCTCTTCAATGTTTTAACATGTTGAACAAGATATACGAAAAGGAAATTTATGCTTTTAACTTCAAAATTTATAAAGAATATTTTTTTTATTTTTTGAAAATTTTCACTTCTTCCGGTTTTTTACTCTTGCTAACGGAATTTCATGTTTATCTTCTTTTTTTTTTTTTTTTTTTTTTTTTTGTTCTTTTAACATGTATTTGGATTTTTATTTGTAGTACAATAAATGTGTTGTTGCTGTTCATGTCTTAAGGGTCTTGTTATTAGCTTTAAGTGTTGTACGACTTGTTGTTTGTTAGTTGTAAGCAACAAAAAATTTTTTACTCTTTTTTTGAATTTGTTAATAAGTACTTTTACTCTAACACTTGTAAATCATAAAAAACGAAACGAAAAGCAAATATACAAAAAATTCTAAAGAACTCATTAACACAATCATACCACTCATCATCAGTAGCATTATCCTGTTCATTTTTATTTTTTCTTTTAGCTTTATCATTAAAAATATTAGATAGGGTTTGGGTAAGGGAGAGGAACAAAGTGTTTATATTGCATTTTTTATTTTGTTGTAAGTGCCACAAATTTCGACTAAAGTAACTACGTGCCAATAAACAACATCCAGCGTTAGTCATTAGTTTTTTTTTTTTATTGTTGCTACCGTTAGTGAAAACCAGAAGAGAAAAAAAAATCATTTGTAAAAGAAATAAATGTGTCTGAATTGTAATTCAACCAAGAATGACTGAATGCAACACCTTTAGTTTAAATATTAAACAACTTTTGGGACCAGCTCTAAAAAAAAAATACGAAAGGAAAAAAAGAAAAAATTCAGCAAATTGCAAAAGACTTTTTAATATAGAAAAGTGTGTTGAAACATCCAGATAATAAAGGTCAGGCAACAATGATCACAAGTTAGCTACTGCAAGCTTTTCTTTAATTTATATATAAAAAATTTTAAATACTAAATTTTTATGTCAAATCGCGACACTTTTTAAAACAAATTTTTAATTGAAATCGTGGGTTTTATTTCATATCAAATTATTTTTTCAAAATTGTGCCTTTTTTTGTACTTAAATTTGAATAACTAGCAATTGTGGTTCCTTCTGTTTATTAAAAACCGTGTCTTTCTTTAAGACCATAATTTTATTCGTAAGCGTAATATTTCTACAATAAAATTAATTTATCACTTTTTTATTACATTTTAATTCTTAATTTTCAACTTTTTCCATTGTTTTTTTCTTTTTTTTTTAATATTTTTATAAAAAATTATAAAGAATCAGCAAAGAATTAAAAAGACTCCCAACTTTTTAACGATGTCCATTCGTCTGTCTGCCCTACTGTGATCAAATTAGAGGTGACAAATTTAAAGATAATTTTATGGAATTTAGAGCTTATATGTACCTAATATGGCTTAAGGGACTTTTGGCCAATGAAATTAATTTCGGAGCCACCGTTCGCCGGATTTAATTAGTCTCAGTGCCATTTGCACAGATGTATGTAATTATATAATTATCAGAGCAATGCTACAGAAAAAATTTTTGGGATTTTTAACATTTAATCACACACATTTTTTCTGTACCTTTATGTGACAGAAAATGTTCATCGTAATTATTCTATCGGTTTCCGATTTATTAAAAATATAAACATTTTTGTACACAGAAAAATATAATCTATTGAACGATCTATCGAAGATAAGAACTATGCCAATTAGTTTTGTAATTATAACAATTACTCAAGTGATCAAAATTAAAATTTTCTTATATCTTTTTAATAAAAATAAAAAAATTTATTGGCTTTAAACTACTTTTCTTATTGTATCTATTAACAAGTTAATCAAATATAAATGAAAATAAGTGATCACTTGAATAATTGAATATACAATTTTTTTAATAGTTTGAATTTCAATTAATAAAATAATTGAATATATTTTATTCGTGATTGAAATTGGTTTTTGGATTTTTATGTGTAAAATTTTAATTTAATTTATTAGAGTACTTCAATTTTGAATAATTTATTTAATTATAAAAATATTTGAAATCATTTTTAAATTCGGATTAATAATTAAATTGAAATTTTTTCGAAAATATTTTTTTTCTTGTGAAAAAAATTAATTAAATTAAAATGTTTCACTTATTGAATGTTTTTTCTAATATCTTAAAAACTAATAAAGCTATCTTTGCGCAAATATCTGAGAGGGTACAGAATATAGTAGCAAATATATTATTTACGACGTCTCATAATATAACGAATTGCTAATTTTATTATATCCGTCCGCATGTCTCTCTGAGAATGCATCTTATTGAATCTTATAAGTTTGCAGTTAGCATTGTTTAAATTAACTAAACTTTTTAAGTTAAGGGAAAGTGATATGTATTTCAGTAAATTTCAAAAATGTTTAAAATAGTTTTGTCTGAATTGTTATTCAACAGTCTGTAGATATTTTCGGTTTATATTAAATGATAATATGAAAATCATTCTGAAGGCTGGTGGTGCAAAATTGTCTTTATTACGTTAAAAATTTACAGACATATGATCAGAAAATTATAAAAATTTACCACTATGTACGAATACTGAATATAATAATCAGTTTTATTAACATGGCCGCCAAAGATTGTAAACCTCAACCTGCCCTTACAGAAAAAGAACCAAGTTTTAAATGTATATTTTTTTTCTTATTTAAAAGTACGAATTAAAAAAGTTTTTAATCTAATTTAGTTGATAGCAACATTTATATTGGATTTATATAATTAACCGTGATTCCTTGAAGTGGGACTTATACATGTAGGAGAATTGAGACATTGCTGTGGTTTCTAATAATATTAAAATTATTTGTGTCAAATATTCACTTACTACTAATATTTGTATAGGATTTGTGCACATTAAAGTGACTTTCTGAAAAGTTTTTAAATAAAAATAATTTATTACAAAATTTTAATTAAGCAACATTGATGTATTTAAAAAATACATCAATGTATTTATGAAAAAATAAAAATACTCCGTTCTAAAGAAAAGAGCTTTTAAAAAAATCAAAATTAAAACAACTTATATGGTGGCGTATGATTATTATTAACTAAAGGATTGTTTAATATTTTTCAACATAACTTTTTAATAATATAAGATATTTTTAAAAACAAAAATACTTCTTATAGGTTAGATGAAATTCTACATACATTATTTGAAACAGTTAAAAAAATCTGGTAATATATTTTCTCTTTAAAAAAATATTTTCTTTAGAATAATATTAGTTTTTATTTTTTTTTTTTTCTTCGTATTAAAATCTTAACGAAAATAATAATACTTTTATCAATGCTTTTGAAATAATGTTTGCTTGTTTAAAATACATTTCATAGAGGACTAATAATTCGTTTTATTCCTGAAGGATAATGATTTTCTATTTTCTTAATTCAAGTAAAATGTATAAATTTCTGCCAAAATTTATTTATGGGTACGAAACTCAAAATTCAAAATGTTGCCATTTCAAAAACCATTTTACTTCCCAAAATAAAATAACAAACACCAAAATATAAAACAAATTTAAATATAGTTTTTATTATATACTTTTTTGGCTTCAAACAGTAATAAGGAAAAAAAATCGTCTCTTTTATGTGCCTTAAGTTTAAAAAAATAACCTCAAAAATTTATATACTGTCTAGAGAATTTCTTTATTTCTTTAGTTTGTATTCAAAAGTAAGAACTTTTTCTTTAATAGCTAAGAAAAAAAAAGAACTTACTAATACAAATAAATATAAAAGTTTCTTATATATAAGAGCATTTTATATTTCTTGAATAAAAAATTTATTCTCACTGCATTTGAATTTCATTGAAAAGATAGACATGTTAGGCGACTTTACTGACAAAATACGTTTTTTATTGAAAAAAAGTAAAGGAAAAAAAACCTTAATATGGATGAAAGAACTTAGAAAGTCTCGTTTATTTTCTATAGTTTTTCTATATATATATATATAACCAGCAAAGTAATATTGTAGTCTCTATTTCTGTGAACATATTTGAATATATTTTGACGTTCTAGAGATTATCCTGCTTATGAAAAGAAGAACTTTTATTATGTGTTATATATAGTAAAGAAGATATTTGTTGGAAGGAAAAAATTATTACTTTTATTTAAAATTAACCTTTAAAATGGAATAAGATATAAAATAGAGTATAGATTATAGTTATAGGTGTTAAGTAGGCAATAGAAAGAAATAATTGCAGGCTCCTCAAAGTAGGCTAAGATTTTTAACTTTTTAAAAATTTGAGTTGAGGAGCTTTTGCCTATTTTAAAAACCTATTCATTACGATTAAAGAGTTTTAAATATGCAAGAGAATAATAAATTTAATGACTCCTTAAGTAGACAATTATTTTTTTGGATTAAGTTAAGCAATATCTTTAAAATAAAAACGTCGTTTTTACTTAAGGACATTCAGTAGAAAAATAACATTCTCCCTAAAGTAGACAATAGTTCTTAAACCACAGAAGAAAAGGTAATAAAAATAAGATCGCCTATTTTAAGTCTTATAAACTTGTTCGTTGACATATTCTCAGAAGCATTGAAAAAATTCAGATATAGTGAGAAAAATCCAGCCGTTTATTGGTTAAAGACACACGTTTTTCTTTCTTCTTTAATCTTCTACAACTTTGCCATTTTCTTATCCATTCTCTATTCACATTTTATTGAAACCAAAAAAAAAAAAAAACCTTCAAGAATATGTTTTAATATTCAAACAAATAAAACACAAAAACATATAATTTACACAGTTTACCTTTACTCTAACACCCAACAATCTAACCAATGACACAAAAAAGCCTTCAATAAAAAGTGATGGAAATTTAATATAAATATAAAATACAAAAAAATACAAAAGATTGTTTAAATTTACTTCCTTTATAAGAATATATTGCCCTTGTATTTGGTCACTTGTTTTATGGCCAGAAAAAGAAATATTGAAAAAAGGTGGTAAAATAGAGTAATTCCATTTTAAATTTAAAAATTTTGACCTCTCTAAAATTTTCTCTGTAGCAAGTATCCTTATCCCTATCAATAAAATAAAAAAAAACATTAAAAATGGACTCTTTTTAGATACACGTCACTAAAGAAAATCTTATAAAAAAATATGTTAACAAAACTATTTCAAAATTTTTATATTTCATCATAAAATACAATTTTTGACAAATCCACTGCAAATATATATATAAAAAACTGTTGACGTGAAATAATAGAAAATTTCAAAAAATTTTCAAACAAATACTAGGAAGTAAAACTAAGAAAGATACGTAGAAACAGACTTTAATAAAATATAACAAAAATTTGTATAACAAAAAGATTTATATGTAGTTGAAAAAAAAAATAGTTAAATAACTTCCAGATAAAATGTGACATTTAATTGAATTAAATTTATGTTTAAATATTTAGTTGAGCTCTCAAGAAGCTTTAAATATAATTTTTTCAAAGATACGTATTAAATTGTATAAAAACAAAAGGAAAAATCTATTACCAAAAATTTGCAGCTTTAAATATAGGAGGGCAGATCAATAAGTCCGTGACTTTTTGAATGAAACACAGTTTTTTTTTGCAAAACAAAAATTTGTTTTTCAACATAATCTCCTTTTAACTCAATACACTTAATCCAACGTTTCACCAGTTTTTGTATCCCTTCAAAAAATAGAATTCTTCGATGTCCTTAAAATAGGCATTTGTTTGTTCAATAATTTCATCGTTGGAGCTGAATCTCTTTCCACCGAGCCATTTCTTTAGGTTTGGTAATAGGAAGTAGTTACTAGGGGCTAAATTCGGAGAATATGGCGGATGAGGTACCAATTAGTAGCCCAATTCATAGAGTTTTACCTTTAAGACTGCACACGTGTGTAGCGTTATTATCTTGATGAAAAATAACTTTTTTCTAGGCCATTTGCGGTCGTTTTCTTTTTAAATACTTATTAAATCAATCTAATACATTGGCATAATATTCGCCGTTTATTGTTTTTCGCTTTTGAAGGTAAGCGATATGGATTATCCCACGTGCATCCCAAAAAACTGTTACCATCACCTTATTGGCCGACAAACTTACCTTGGCCTTCTTCGAAGCAAGTTCACCCAGAGAAAGCCATTGTTTAGACTGCTGCTAGGTCTCCGGAGTACAGTAATGGATCCATGTTTCACCCACAGTTACAAAACGCCGCAAAAACTCATTCGGATTGCGGCTAAACAACTCCAAATAATCCTTTGAAGTTGTCATACGTTTACGTTTATGGTCAATTGAGAGCAAACGCGGCTCTCATCTTGCAGACAACCTTCTTAAACCCAGCTGATCATTTAAAATCGACACCACACTGCCATATGAAATGCCTATGGCATCAACAATCTCATGCACTTTTACTCTTCGGCCAACACCATATCGTGGATTTTTTTTCAACATTTTCGGGTGTACTGACCTCAATTGGCCGTCCAGAACGTTCAGCGTCATTTGTACTTGTGCGACCACAACGAAAGTCAGTAAACCACTTTTTGCCATTGAAATCAATGGTACAGAGTTCGATCGGGCTTTTCATTGGTTTAATTGACTGTTTTTTATATAATGTTTAATGAGCACTCGAAATTCACATTTTTCCATTTTTAGAAAAATACACCAGGTTGTATGTTTTGAACAGCTGTTAAACGCACGATACTTGCTCAAAATTTGACATTAGTCTATTAATAGGTGGTACTTGATGGCAGTAGTGTTACATTTCATATAACTACGAGGGAAGTTCGAAAAGTCACGGAAATATTGATGCGCCCTCAAAAAATCAAAAAATTTTATTTAAGAACATAGTGACGTATGAGTAATTTTAATAAACAGGTAATATAACAATCTTGCTCATAACTTTGGACATAAATAAAATATTTCAAAAATTTTTAATATTAAAGCTAAATAAAAATTGTTTTAAAATCCCTCACAAATGGATTCTAATGTTACTAAAAATAAACAATCATAAATTAAAATTAATTTTTTCCTTATAATAAATTGACATTAGTAAACAATTAAAAACCTTAAATCCCAAAATCGATCAAATAAAAAAATATATGCGTTACAATATTTGTTAAATCTTATACATGAAAGCAATTTAAATTAAAAAATCTGCTAACATATGAGTATTATTAAGCCAAAGGTTATTTAATATATATATATATATATAAGATAACTTTAAAAACGAAAGCAGTAACACCAAAACCTTTTTAATGACCCTTCTTAATAAACAATTATAAATGTGTCCAAATTATATAAATTAATCAAATTAATTTTATAACCAAAATGAATTCATTAATACATGACTAAGCAAGCCAAAATAAAACCTTTTAAGTTTTAATTAATTTCAGTTAATTTATGAATTTATAATTTATATTTATATTTATTTGCCAAATTCCAAACTTCGTTATTGTGTTATTTATAAAATATTATGTGAAGAAAAATAACATTTTTAAAAAAGTAATACATTTTGTTAATAAGTACATATGTTATCTTCAAACGAATTAAAATATTATAAATGTCAAATTTTTTATCATTTTATTTTATTTTATTTTATTTTATTTTTTTCTAAATACTAAGGTTTTTTAATGAAAAATGTTGATTGAAATCTTATTTTAATCTTACCATAAAGTATATCAATAGATTCAAAATCACTTTCTGAGTCGATTAAACCATGTCCGTCCATCTGGTTGGAGAAACCGGCTTTTGAATAGTTGAAATTTTGAAGGAACCAGTAAATGTTTTAAAAATTCTGTTTTTTGTTGGTAGTAAATATTTCCATCAAAAGACTATATTGCTTTAAAAAATCAACAAATCTTATAATATCGAAGCTAAAACTTTTTAAATATAACTATTTTAAGAAACAAATTTTAATTAAGGTAAAACAAAATCATCCAAAATTAAATTAAGTTTTATATAATACATATTAGCTAAACTGTCAAAAGTTGTTTTGCCATATAACTTATTTCTAGTGAATATTTTGGTTTTTAATTAAAAAATAATGAATATATTGTAAGCGTTTGGGGATGGGTGGGCGTGCTTTACTCTTTTTGCTTTATTTTACGTCCTAAAGAATAAAAATTATATGCCTTAGTTCCTTCCAAATGTTACACTATTTGCCTGCCAAATTTCAAGAAAATCGGTTTATTAATTAAGAAGATATAGGTAGGGGGAGCTTTTTGCCCTATTTTACGCCCTAAAGAATAAAAATTATAGGCCATAGCTGCTTCCAGATGTTACACTATTTGCCTGCCAAATATCAAGAAAATCGGTTTATTAGTTAAGAAGTTATAGGGAGGGGGAGATTTTACCCCTTGTGGCCTTTACTTCCTTCAAAACTTTAAACTATAATCGGATAATTAATTAAGAAGACATAGGTAGGGCGAACTTTTACTGGCTTTGCCCTGTTTTACGCCCTAAATGTTAGAGTTTCTAAAAAATTTATATCTTTAAGTTTCTTTCACATGTTACAGTGTCCGCATGCCAAATTTTAAGAAAACCGGCTGATTCGTTAAGAAGATATAGGGAGTGAGAGCTTTTACCCCTTTTGACCTATTTCCCATCCTAAATAATAAAAATTATAGTCTATAGCTCCTTCCAGATGTTACACTATTTGCCTGCCAAATTTCAAGAAAATCGGTTGATTAGTTAATAAGATATAGGGAGAGGAAGTTTTTTGCCCTATTTTACGCCCTAATGAATAAAAATTATGGGCCATAGTTCCTTCCAGATGTTGCACTATTCGCCTGCGAAATTTCAAGAAAATCGATTTATTAGTTAAGAAAATATAGGGAGGAGGAGCTTTTACCCCTTGTGACCTATTTTACGGCCTCTAGCGTTATGAAATATACTCTACGACCTACTCTCATACATAGCAAATACCGTTTAGGAGGAGTTCAATTACAAACACCGTGACACAAGAATTTTGTATAAATATATAGATTAAAACTACGCACAATGTGAGATTTGAATGATTTAGTCGGTCAAAATTCAATATTTTGATCATTACCTTTAAAATATCAGATCATTTTTTGAAATATCAAAAGATTTTTGATTTGAATTTTTCAATAATTCTTTTTCTGTTACGTGCCAATAATTTGTAAAAAAGGTTTTCTGATAACTAAAATTTATTTTCGTTTAGTTTCATTTGGATATCAAGAAATTTAAGAATTTAGAAGCTCTGAAGTGATTCTGCAAATTCTAATTCAGTTAAGTAAAACTTAAAATTTTGGCCTGCAAAATTTGCAAAATCTCACACTGTACTATGGCCTAATATGGAAAAATAGTGTCTCATTTTTTTCAAAATTGATATTGCAGGTAGATCTCTTCCAAATACTACACCTGTAAAAAATGAGGCAATGTGTTATTACAAATATTGAATTATTAAAAACCATAAAATATTTAAATTGTTTGTAAGAATGTTACAGGTTCCACAAGGGAAAAAAATTAACACTCTCAGGGGTGTTAATTACGAATTTCATTCAAGATAATTATTTCTTTAAAATTTCTTCAAACTCATAGAATTAATTTCAATTTAGCCTTAAACTATATTACTAAGAGATAAGAAGAAATTAACTTTATGAATATTAATGAGTTAATAAATTGTTCGTAAATTTTCATTGAAATATTAATATTTAGTACATAGGTTTTCGAAATAAAATGTTATTTTTTAAAACCGGCTTTTTGTGTTTAAAAAAAACTGGTTTATTCGCCATTCGAAAAACGAACATTTAAAAAAAATACGAACATTACTCAAACCAAAAAAAAAACGCTTCAAGACAGGTTGAAAAACCGAGACCCTAATGTATACCTACAATCAAGAGGTGATAGGTGATAAAAATTCTTCCTTAAATAAAATAGGTAGACTAGATAAAATTTAATAAGCTAAATAAGTATTTGCTTTTAATTTTTTTTTTTCTGTTTTCTATCACGTATGTGTATTTCAATTAGTGTTGCCAGAAGGTGAGAAAATGGAGACTAATTTGGACCTCAAAAAAAGGTGAAAAAAAGGCTAAATGTCCCAAAAAAATAAGGCTAGAAAAAAGCTGATATATTTTTATTTAAAAATTTATACCCGTATTCTGAACTTTGTGATAATGACAAAATTATAATAAAATTAATTTCTTTAAAATTTTTTTATGAAAATTGTTTTTTTAATTGGTAAGCTTATCTTATTATGAATAACTAGTTATTCATGTAGTTATTTTTCGACTCTAGGGGTGCTAAAAAATATGTACCTAAACGAAAATAAAAATAACACAAAAATGTTTGCCCTTAGTGACATTTGAACTTGGACAAAAATTAACCATTCGATTTTAATAACTAACGTCTTACTCAGTATACCATCTCGCACTTCATTTTCTAAGTGACAAAAACTTTTTTAGTATAAAATATCTTACTAAACATTTTGTTAAAAAAAAAAAAAAACTAATAGCTTCAGAACGGAATTGAACCAACAACCTTCTGGTTGTTAATCCAGCGATCTAGCCAACTGAACCACTTGATTGCAATATTACTGTGCTATTATACTATTGACCACTTATTTATGTGATATAGAGTAGGCAAATAATAATGATGCCTGATTATCAAGAAACTAATTTAATAAGTAGTTGCATTACCGTACCTTTGGGTAAAGTATGGTAAAATGAGAAAAAGCTAATTTTTCTCCCATATAATTAAAACAACGTACAAAAGTACGGCAAAACAAAAATCCAAATTCCCACCTGACCTGAGTTTCGATATTAGCGAATGTTTGCTAAAAACGAAGAATTTTTGAAACAAATATGTTTGAAAAAATATCGAGAATTATATTAATTATGAAGGCTCGTAATATCCAACTTTTATCGATAAATTCTCCATATTAAACACTCACGTATTTTTCGAGAATTTCAAAAATATCGATATCGCAATATACAATTTTTTTTAATAAAATATTGTAACTAAGTGTTTCGAGAAATTGTCTAATTTTATAAATTTTTCCAGGAATTTTTATGTAAAAAAAACTTGTTTTCTTATTTGGAATTAAATGTAATTATTCTGTCATAGTTCATAGCGATGGTTTATAAAATATTACGTTTTAACAAAAAAAAAAAAAAACATATATGAGTTCTGTGGGCGAAGTAGAAATTTAGACAAAATATTTCAAATATTGTTCATTACATTAATTGTTTTTGAAATATAATTTATTATTATTTTTATATATATTTTTTTCTTAATATTTGATATCTGTGTTAAGTTTGAAAAAAAAATTTAATCAGTTTTTATTTTATATAAGAAACAAAATGCTAGTGAAACAAAATAGAAAACAATCGTTTTCGAACTATTGCTAATGATTATAATCAAAGGCCGTTAGGTTAGGTTAGGTTAGGTTAGGTTGGAAAGGGCGGCGCATTCACGCCTACACCCAGAGGCCAAACGGCCCATTGTGATCCCTTTATGAAAAGAAGAAAAAAGAGAAAAGTGGAACCTATACCCAATCAATCAGTTATGATTGTTCCTAAGCCATTTTACCCCCATTACAAACCCTATAAGGTTGACAATTCCTTGCCATTAACCTCACCTAGTTCATGTAGCATATGGCTTCCAAACCACTTCAACCTATTACGCTGAAGCCCTGCGCAGTGACAGAGTATGTGCTCCACTGTCTCTAGCTCCTCAACATCATCGCACGTTCTACAAAAGTCCGATGCGCCAATGTCCCACTTACTCATCATAGGCCGTTATTAATATATATTATTAATATCGAAAACGAATCATTAAACACAGAGTTTGTCCCTCAAGACGGTATCCTATCTCCACTACTATGAGTGACCAACAAGTCTACTAATGATTCTACCCGATGAATTTTACAAAATGCGATATTGATAAGAGGATGAAATTCTCATTATTTATGCGAAATGCAGAGAAAGATTGGAGAGTATCCTGGAAGGACCACAATAGAGAAAGCTCACAGAATATGTGTCATTTGCAGAAGGAAAATAGGAACGAAGTAATATATAATAAACCCAAAGATGATACATTGGTTATACACGAGTTTATAATGATCAGTCGTTGGAGAAGAAAGTTAATATAAAAACTCTTTAAATAATTCAGGGACAGTACTGCATACGCATTTACTATCAGTGCTACAGTTTGAAATACATTTTAAATATGAGGAATATGAGATTAATAAACTCGTACCTCGGTTATAAGAACATTTAGATAATGTTATTGTCGAAAATAAAAGTCTTAATAAGCTATTCAAGAATGAGTGCTAGCCAAATCTTTCCAAAAGTTTAAAACTGAACTAAAGGAATGAATAAGAGATGAACATGTCAGAAAACGTCGGGAGATCTAATAATAATACAAGGATAACTGGATACACGAAGCTAAAGGCTCACTTGGCTTGTCTTGGAGTAACGGATGATACAATCTGTAGAGCGTGCGAGGATGATTCATTAGAACACCTCCTACAGTGGCGGACAAAATTAAAGCACTGATTAGCACTTGCTAAAATATGGCTGAATAACAGTGGGAAACTCCTTTTTATTTCAATTATTTTTATTAATTTATTAATAATTATACCTAAAGTTCTCTGAAACAAAGCAGAAATAATTAAATTTATTTATTAAAACTAAAAAATTTCAATGAAATGTATAACATTTTTCATGCGGAACAAAACTAAAGCACATATTCCGTTTATTAAATGTAAATTTTAATTTAATTTATATTTTATACAATAGACTTAATTTATTGTTAAACTTTTAGACATTTGGGTGTCATAGAGACACCTAAATTTGAATAACCTCCTCCAAAATTTCATTCCTTGCCATCGCTAAAGATTCACTATTAACGCGATAGATGAACCTTCGAGATCGAAAGATTTGCTGCCACAAAGTGAGCGACGGGTGAGCTCAATAAGCTCGTATTCGGATCGCCAGCGATAATTGTCAAAGAAATGTTCGCATTATCAAAATTTGTGGTCAGCTGGGTTGTTTACCCAGAATTAAAACATCAAACAGTTTTTAAAATTCATATGCGAATGTAATTTTATTTTTCACCATATAAATAAATATTTTTAATATTTTTAAATTTAAATTATCGAAATTTGTGGTCAGCTGGGTGGTTTACCCAGAAATAAAGCATCAAACAGTTTTTAAAATTCATGTGTGAATGTAATTTTATTTTTAAGCATATTTGAATGTTTTTAATATTTTTAAATGAAACTTTCCTCTTAGTAAAAAAAAATCAAATAATTTTTCATTAATTTTCATTTCGATTTTTTATTGAATATTCTGGGCTGTCTCGTGCAAGAATAGGAAGAACAGCCTTCTCTCCAAATAGCTATAATTTGGCTAATTTGCCTCCCAATTTAGAGTACGGGAACAAAGCTACTGTAATAAGTTTTTAAATAAAACACAGAACAGCTACCAACAGAATGATCCAATGAAAAATCGCCCATAAAATTCCTATACAAATTTGGGTTATATGATTCATATGAAAAATGACCTAATATTTAGGAGTGATTTTTCGTCATTTTTGAATTATAACTCCTCTTTGATCATTTCCAAATTTTTAGGTGATTTTTCGCTTTTAGAATCTTTTTCTTCTTTACGCAATATACACAGATTTCAGTAAAGCTTTTGGTAAAGTAAATCACGATCTCTTATTTTTCAAATTGGATAAACTCGGATTTTCTCCTGTTTTCCTTAAATGGATTTCCACATGTCTTAAAAATAGATACCAATGTGTATTATTCAGAGAATGTACATCAAAAACCATTCCTATTTTATCTGGTGTCCCACAAGGTAGCCATCTCGTCCCCTTATTATTCCTAATATTTATAAATGATTTACCAACTTGCATTAAGAATTCTAGAATATTAATGTATGCTGATGATGTAAAGCTGTTCCATAGCTTTAACTATTCCTATCAACGTTCCTTACTCCAATCAGATCTTGATTATCTTTATGATTGGTATATGATGAACCTAATGGATCTGAATTTAAGGAAGTTTAAACACATGATGTTCTACAGAAGAAGTCCACTTGATCTAGTCGAAGAATTTTTTGATCTGGGTGTGTTGCTTGATTGTAATCTATCCTTTAGTTCCCAAGTTAATAAGGCAAAAGAAGTACTAGGTTTCCTCAAGCGCTGGGTAAGAGAGTTTAATGATTCTTACGTTTCCAAGCAATTATTCATATCTCTCGTAAGACCAATCCTGGAATATGCTTTAGTGGTCTGAAATCCTCAATACGAAGTTCATATATAGAAAATTGAATCGGTCCAAGTCTCTTATTTTGTCTTCGTAATTTTCCATGGAATCCTAATATTAATTTACCATCCCATGAAAGTCGATTACAACTTATTGATCTCACTACTCTTGAAATGTAGTAAAACATATGAATATTTGAATTAATGAATTTAGTAAACGGTTCAATTAATTCTGAGTTCCTGCTTTGTAAGATCGAATTCGTAATCCCAAGTCATCCAACTAGAAATTATACTCCTTTAAAAATAAAATATTATAGAAACAATTATGCCAACTTTGATTCCATGAGACGTATAGCAATCAATTCAACAGTTTTTATCCATATATTGATTTCTCATTAAATCCAATCCGCATTAAGAGGAGTATTTTTAACTTAGTTAAATAATAAGTTTTTGTTATCGAATGATTATGAAAAATATTTTATTGTAAATAGCTTTAAGAATAATATACATATATTCTACCCCATAAGAAATTGTAATATCATTGGCTATTAAATAAATAAATAATTAAATAATTATGTTTATATATAGTTCCTATAGTTAATGAAGTTTATTAAAAAATAATATTAATTTATTAAGTAAAGCTATGTTCACATTTGGCAAATATTTGATCAAACTTATGTGAACACTAGCTTTACCAAAATATTATTTGACATTGTTTAATCTTGCAGGTATTTTGTAAGAGAAAACAGCGTCAAACAAAATTCGATAAAATGTCAGTTATGATTAGTGTTAAATAAAAAATATTTTCCTATTAAAAAGAAAAATTAGGAAATATTTTATATAGTTTTTACGTCATTTTGGTCAAATATTTGACCAGTGTGAATGGACCTTAAGTCAATAAAATAAGTTAAGTTACGTTTGATTTGTAGAATGAAGCGTGGCAGGCCAAAATTTTTGGTAAATATAAGTAACTTCGATTTTTTTGTGGCGATTTAATACAATATACAAAAATTTTTAAACGAATTATTTTCTTCTTTGTTGAATTACTAAAATTTTAGCCTTTTTAAAGCAATTTTAAGAACCAAAAAAGGCTAAAAAAAAAGCTAGAAGCTAAAATGAAAATTTCGGGGCTAAAAGCAAAATAAAAAGGCTAGATTTAGCCTCAAAAAGGCTGAAATGCAACAGTGATTCCAATGGTCAAAATCGGCCAAGTCTTTCTGGAGTTGGGGTAAAATATACTCGTGTATTCGCCTTATCAGGGAGGAGATATTAAACATGCCCATAAAAAAATCAAGACCTGATGGAAAAAACTGAAAGCAGATTCGTGTTTAACATTATTTTTTTTTTTTTTTTTAAAGGAGGACGAAAAGATTTTGTTTTTTTTTTTTTTTTTGCCCACTATTATGTAACAATGTAAAAACATCCAGCTTCTTTAAAATTGTTTTTTAGCCACCCAAGCTATAGTTTATATGAAATTAATGCACTTGCTAGTAATAACTAACAAATTGCATAATCTAAAGCTAATATATCCTGCAATTTTTTACGTAAAACTTTATATAAATAGCAAAAGTAACTAGTATAGTATAATGATTGAAATTAAACAAGTTGAGGTTTAAAAGTTATAATTAAAAGAGTAAGTTTTTTTATAAATGCATTAAAATTTTGTCTGAGGCTTAGCTTAATAATACGAACATTAGTAAATAATACGAATAAGTAAATTAATGAATCTTAATTTTTCATTTCATTTTACACCTTATTTCGCTTCACCCTCTCTGCAAATTTGCCTCTACTACAAAAACACTAATATGTTATTTTTTCTCTTTAAGGTAATTGCTTTAACATAATAATTTTTAAATTACTTTACAATACCTGAATACTAATAATCTAAAACAGCAAGGAAAGAACAAAAAAAAAACAAGAAAACCTGCTATTTTATTTACAAATAATAATCCTATTGACTACAAGCCAGGAATCAAATAAAACATACGACTTTTGCTTTAGAAGCATAACACACTTATTACTAGCGTAGCTTATATTCCTAAAATTGAAAAAGACACGCAGCTGTTTAACAAATAAGCAGCCAACCATACCGTCTTCCACTCCCTCTCCACTTATTGGGGTGTTAGTGACTAAAAAAGCTAAGAAAAAAACATAAAGGAAATACTTATACTTATCGCCCTCATCATCAACAGCATCATCATCCACGAAACTCATTTTGTTTTCTTTTTTTACCAACTTATGGCCATTTCCATGATTATTATTTTGCCCGTAGAAAAAGTCAACTCTCAATGAATCTTAAAGATTCTTATTTGACTTGACTTTATATTACTTTTACAGACTTTTTTGTACGTATTTTTTTTTTCTTTTTTTTTTGCAATCTATTCATTGAAAAAAAGTGCGTTTTGTTATAAAAGTCTTTAGATATTATAAAGACAACAACTAAAAGCAAAAAATATATATGTATAAAGTAGACGATAAGCCTTAAGTACACCAATAATGTCAGCCAAACAACCATTCTCATTATACCTACCATCGTACCTAAGCAATACTCAGCTTTTATACAAATGAATAGCAAATACTTGCAAGCAGTGTTGCCAGGAGGTGAGAAAAAAAAAAGAAGCTAAATTGTACTTTAAAAAAGGTCATAAAAGGCTAAATGCCTCAAAAAATAAGGCTAGAAGAAAACTAATATTTTTTTGAAACAATTTTTTTTCTCAATAGTTGTTGACATTTTTTTTAAAGATATAATGTAATAAATTTGTATACAAAATATAAAACCCAATAAAAATCTCAAAAAAAATTACAAAATTTCCATAAAAAATTGGGTTATATTTCATACGAAGAATGATCAAATATTTTGAAGTGATTTTTAATTTTTGAATTATAATTCCCTTTTGATTCATAGCCTCCACATTTTTGGGTGATTTTCGCTTTTATAAGAATTTTTTTAAATTATATTTATAAATAAAGCCTACGAAAAAATTTTCCTTTGAATTTCTTATCATTAAATGAAATCCTGCATTTAAATTTCAACTAAAATAAAAATTATGTTATTATGTGTAACAACGTGTTTCCATCTTATGCTGGGGTAGTGCTCTCGACTAACAGGGTTCGTTACACGATAAAAAAAAAACACGCTATATCTTTTTCTTCAAAAAATACGTTATAAATCATAATTAATATTTTACTTAAACTCTATTCTAACGAATATAACGACGAACAAAAATACTGTACCGGTATCGCATAAATCTCTACTAAGCCGTTTGTTGCACAATCCGAGTTCGTTGAATCCTTAGATTAAGAGTTGAACCACTCAAACCTTAAGTATTCAACAACCAAACAAATATAATTTTATTAAGCTGACGGAAGCATGACTCTCTCCTAGAGTAATAAAATATATTGGCTGCAGGGCAAGTATTTTGAAATTGGACAGAACCACAAATCACAAAATAAACTTTATTTTTCTGACGGAAGCATAACTCCCTCTCAAAATAAATAATATCTTACTCTGTCTACAGCCACAGGCTCACTCTCTCGCTGCCTTTTCTTACACTCCTTTTATAGTATCGATCACTCATTTAAACACACACATACATACTAATGAATTAATCCAAACTTACAGCTGTTTACATATGGTTGATATTCTTAGTATTATGACCCATTGTGGTATTTTAAAGTTACTAAATTAATTATTTCTGAATAATAGATGGCGCTATTCTTAAAATAAATTGATTATATATAAAATAAGGCAATAAAATATAAAATATTTTACCATGTGACCCAAAAAGAAATGTTAATAACTTTTGATCTTCACATATGATTTGCCTTCATATACGAGGAAAAACAATAAACGGCGAATATTATGCCAACCTATTAGACCGATTTAAAGAGGATTTAAAAAGAAAACGACCAAGAAAATGGCCAAGCGAAAACTTCTTTTTCAACAAGATAATGCACAAGTGCACACGTGTGTAGTCTCAATGACAAAACTCTATGAATTGGGCTACGAATTGGTACCTCATCCGCCATATTCTCCGGATTTAGTCCCTAGTGACTACTTCCAATTTCTAAACCTAAAGAAATGGCTCGGTGGAAAAAGATTCAGCTCCAACGATGAAATTATTGACCAAACAAATGCCTATTTTGAGGACCTCGAAAAATTCTATTTTTTGGAAGGGTTACAAAAACTGGAGAAACGTTGGACTAAGTGTATTGAGTTAAATGGAGATTATGTTGAAAAAAAATTTTGGTTTTGCAAAAAAAAACTGTGTTTCATTCAAAAAGTCACGGACTTATAGATCCGCCCTCGTAATTCTCGGATTATTTTCTTTTATCCCCAAATTAGTTTTTGTGCGGTACTTTTTTTGGAACAGACTTTTCGCAACTTATTCTGAAAATATTGGCAGCTTTGTGCTATCTATTTGTTCTTCTTTATGATATTTTCATTAGTACCCAATATCTCTTAGTTTGGTGGATCTGCGGGCATTTTGAAGGAAAAATATATACAGTGCAAGCTCGGTATTCGCGATTACGGTTATCGTGAAGGCTTAACTTTCATTTTTTAAAATTGCGGATTCAATACGAATCTATTTGTTTTTTTAATTTAATTACAATGTCTATAGCCAAAAAAGGGAAATCCCCGCCTTTTGTTATATTAGCCTTTTTGGATGATTTCGATCTTCAATTTTGTCAGTTTATTCGTGTTATTTGTTGTGTAAATACATCTCTTAATATGGGAAAAGTTCAACATATTTTAAAGCTAATGATTTCTCAAAAATTAGAGATTTAAAAGAATTAAAAATGGAGATTCCAGAAATTAAATTTGCATGAATTACAAGTTGCATAGGTCTAGGGTTTTCCGCATTATAAAGCAAGAAAATTCATTAAAAAAGTTCGTACGTACAACAGAAAGTGGCCCTGGCAAACGTTGTACCAAGAATGGTTTGTAAAATAAAGTGGAAAAAATGTTCCAATATCAGCAACGATTTTACGATCAAATGCTAGTCATTTGTATTTCAAAATTTATCAAACCAAATCAGGTTCAATGCCAGTGAAAGCTGGTTGAAGAAATTTAAGCGTCGACATGGAATTAGATTTTTAAAAATTAAGGGCGAGAAATTATTTTCGAAACTTCATCTTATTGATCTATTTTTGAAAGAATTTAAGGATTAGGTTGATGAGCATAGTTGGACTCTTCACCAAATCTACAATGCCGGCGAATCCGGTTTAAATTATAGGATGCTTCTAAATCACATTCTTGTCACATGTAATGAGAAAACAGCTCCCGGAAGAAAAATATGTAAAGAGCGAGTAACTTTTTTGCCCTGTTCAAATGCGAATGGCACAGACAAACTAAAATTGTTGGTTGTTGGAAAATCGAAAAAACCACGCACCTTTAAATGCTTTTCCAATAATTTTGTAATATACAACTCCAGTAATAACGCCTGAGTTACATCATTTATATTTAGGGACTGGTTCCATCACGACTTGTTCCCCACGTAAGTTAATTTTCATCAATTAGTAAGATTAAGTTGTTCAAAAGTAAAAATTTTTTAGGTCCGTGAATTTTTGGCATCAAAAGGCCTGCCGCAAAAAGCAGTTATGCTTTTAGATAACGTGACGTGTTACCTAGTTGAGGAAGTAAAAAGTGTTGACGGTTTAATTATAGCAATGAATCTACCACCCAATTGCACTGCCCTTATTTAACCGTTAGATCAAAACGTTAACAACTTGGTCAAATTAAATTATAAAAAACAACTGCTCACCCACTTGCTTGGCCGAGAAGGGAACAAATTTACAGCTCAAACTAAAAAACTTCAATCTCAAAAATGCAGTTCAGATTCTAGCTACGTCCTGGAATAAAATATCAGTGTTCAATATCCGAAAATCATGGAATGCCTTACTTGAATTCTTTTCACGAATCCTGACATAAACAACTGGATTCAAAAGAATTTCATGTGGATAGTAAAGAGGAGAAAATGGAATTATCAGATACGGAATCGGAGGATTTATACGATAGTGATCATGAAGAAAACAAAATTAAAAAAGCGACAAGTCTTGTTTTTAATTATTCGCGAAAATCTAGCTTTCACTGTATAATTATTGCACTGTACAGTTCAATTGTGTCTCTTGCATAGAGGATGGTTGACAAAGTTTGTCTAAAATAGCACAGAACCATTGAGTTGTTAAATAAAAGTTTTAGACCTCTATAAATACTTTTTTTTTTTTGTAAAAATGATTTTTAACATGTAAAACAAACACTAAAAGGAAACAATTTTACAAAATAACATTGTTTTTCAATAATTTCCGAAATACACATGCACACACACAAGCAAAATTTCGTATATGTGTATTTGTTTGACAGTTCATCTTATAAGATGCTTGTGTAGAGAAATCTCATCACAACAGTCTCATAATACTAATATTTGAATCTACACGTGAAATAATTCTTTCAGAGAGCGAATTTGACACTCTCTGACAGAAAGATCTTACATATTATGTTACGTCTAGACGGGCTGTTAAAGTTTAAAACTAAAAGTGTTTTAACACTGAAAAATTTTGCTAAAATTGGCACCGATTTCGTTTGTGGTTACCAAGTAATATAATTTTTAAAAGCGGACCATTTTTTCGTGGACAGGCCTTAGTTTCTATGGTTAATTAAGTATATTAAAAAATAATTATAATAATTGATTAAGTAAGTCCATATTTGATTTGAAGAATGAACGAATGAATGAAAATGTTTGTAAAATATAATGCGAATTAATACACTAATACTCTTAAATGGATGATTCTGTAAAAATAAAATTAGTAAAAGCAAATAAGAAATTATATCCTACTTTATTGAAATATTAAAATTTTAGCTTTTAAGTCAATTTTTAGAATAGAAGCTAAAATTTGTGAGGCTAAAAACAAAATAAAAAGGCTAGATTTAGCCTTAAAAAGGCTAAAATGGCAACACTGCTTGCAAGTCTGAAAAAAATATCCCCTTCATCCTCTAGAACATCTGTTCATAAGTTTAGTCTCTATAATCTCTATGATTGCTTGCTTTTATTAACACTCTGGTATTAAATAAATAAAAAATAATGTTTTTTTCTTAGCAGGAAATAAAAGTAGACTAGGGAAGGGAGAATATTGCTAAAGAAAAGCTAAGGCTTCCACAATTATTGTGAATGGACCGACATTTGCTATGGATACAGACCTTGGTAATGTTGTTATTACTTCTTATTGATTTCATTACAATTTTTTGTAGTTATTTTTGTAGCTAAACTCAGAAAACTAGTGTTAAAGAATTCTTGGTTGACTGGCTGGCTGCTGCCAATGATGTTGCTGATGATGAGTATATGGTACGTGTGTATCGTGTTATAAATGATTATTGATACATTTTTGATTTACTTTAAAAGATCAAAGTCTACTTGTACAAATTGTTATAGTCGTTTGCTTTACAAGTAAGTGGATGTAATGGAGGATAGACAAAAAAAATCCAGATAATTGATTTAATTTTTTTATGTTCTGTTTCAGCTACAAAAATGATGAAAACATACGAATGAGGCTATTTTAAAATAAAGAAATTGGCAACTAGATAATATAAAAGAGCGGCAAGATTAGGGGATCGACTCGGTTTTTAATTTTTTATGTTAAACCTTGATTAATAAACTTCTGATATAAAAAACTTCCATCATGTATAATTTAGAAGTTATTAACAATTAAACAAGTACACCTTTGTGAAGTTTCAAGCTTTTTTTGGTTTTTCAATGCGTTATATTTTTGGACCAGAAAGGACACTGAATCTAAATATTTATTATTTGAAAAACACTTTCAATAGCCAATGTCTGTAGTGAGTTTCACTGAAATCGAAGATATCAAATCCGAAAACGGCTGCTTTCTGCTTTGATATAGAATCACCTATTTGTAATATTAGTTTTCTTCATGTTTTAAATGAGAAGTATTTGAGAGAGGTTTACCTACAAAATCGACTGCAAAAAATTAAGATATGCCTTTTCTATGTTAAGTCATAATTTCTGTAAATATAATATAAAACTTAGTCTCATTTTTGATGATTATTTTCTTATCATTATTAAAATTTATTTCGTAAACTATCTATATATAATAAATTTTGACTTGAATATTATAAGAATTGTTGAGTTTTTTTTAGAGAAATATAGCATTTATGTCGGTTTTTCCAAATTCAACTATTCGAAATATTCGAAAACCGGTTACCAAAAAGTTGCATAATCGATCACAGTAATGATTACAGAAAAATATAAAACCCGCTTCTGCTAATTATAACTCAATATGAACAACATATAGTATCATAAGTATTCTCTTTTGCTAATTTAGCAAATTGACAACCAATACCAGTCTCGTTATAATAAAAACACAAGAATTAATCCAAAGTCCTTAAAACCCAATTCAGTTCTAGTTCAGCACTAGTCCATTTCTAGTTCAGTTCTACTTCAGCTTAAGTTCAGTTCTAGTTCAGTTCTAGCCCAATTCCAGTTCAGTTCTAGTTCAGTTCTACTTCAGTTCTAGTTCAGTTATAGTTTAGTTCTATTCAAATTATAGTTCTGTTCTGGATCAGTTATGGTTCAGTTGTAGTTCCAGTTCAGTTCTATTTCAGTTCTAATTTAGTTCTAGTTCAGTTCTATTTCAGTTCTAATTTCAGTTCAGTTTTATTTCAGTCTTAGTACAATTCTAGTTCATTTCTTTTTCAGTTCTGGTTCATTTCTAGTTCAGTTTTAGTTCCATTCTAGTTTAATTCTAGTTCAGTTCTTACTCAGTTCTAGATCAGTTCCATTTCAACTCTAGTTCAGCTCTAGTACAGTTATAGTTCAGTTCTACTTCAGTTATATTTCAGCTTCAGTTCATTTCTAATTCACTTCCAATTCAGTTTTAGTTCAGTTCTAGTTCACTTTTAGTTCAAAACTGTTTCAGCTCTAGTTCAATTCTAGTTTACTTCTAGTTCAATTCTAGTTCAGTTCCAGTTCAGTTCTTGTTCAGTTCTTGTTCAGTTCTAGTTCAGCGTTTTAAATCAGTCTTCATATAATATCACTTAAGTCTTAAATCAGTTTTAGTTTGGTTCTAGCTCAGTTTTAGTACTGTTCTAATTCATTTCTATTGCAATTGTAGTTCAGTTCTAAGTTAGCTTAAGTTCTGTTCTATTTTAGTTCCAAATCAGTTTAAGTTAAAAACTTAATCAATTCTATTTGAATTCCTTTATATTATAGTTCATTTCTAGTTCATCTTCAACTCTTAATATGTTCATTTTGAGTTTCCAAATTCCTGTGCTTAAATTTGTTTTATCTCTTAACAAATTCCAACTTTTATTGTTTGCATTTGTCATTTATCTTCCAACAAATTCATAACTAATTTTTTAAATCGGTGTTTTTATTTCTGTTTTCCATTTGGTTTTATTTTTATTTTTTTAGCAAAAGTTATATATTTTTTTTAGCAACCACTTAATTTAATTTGAATAATAAACTATTAAAAACCATAAATTCCATAATACGTTCATGTGTCTAGAGCTCTGGATACTTTTAATGAAATTAAAATAAATGCATTCATAAAAAATATAAATTTTTTGTTCTTATTAAAAAAAAAGTTAAACATATTATGTGTCACAATATAGCTAAAAGGCTTTAGTTTAACTCAGTTGATTTTTCTACATAAATCCATGAATTTAAAAATAAAAACTTTATTTTTTTAAAATACTTTTCTATAAATAAAAAATTATCATAAACTTACCACTGCCCGACAAGCTGGACTTCTATAAATATCACTGGCACCTGATAAACTTTGAAAATATTTCTTTGTACCATAAACAGTATCCATTTTGGGTTAGTTATATATTATGGTTATTTAAATTATAAAAAAAAAATCAATTGTTTGTTTAAAAAAGTTTAAAGCGCCTTTTTTCACTGCTATTCTTTTCGATGATTAGGGTTTTCCAAGGAAAATGTCACTTTATTATCACTAACAAAGTTGATTTTTTTCTACCTTTTATTTTTCCTTTTAAAAAGATAAATCTTTTTTGCGAAATAACTCCTTCTGATATTAAACAAAAATTCTAATGAAGAGTAACACAATACACTGTTTTTTTTTTTTTTTTTTTTTTTTTTTTGTCTTGCCAGCTACTGCTCACACACACTCACAAAAAAAGCGATCAATTTTCCTCAGTTATTCCCATATTTAAAACATGTTCTCTGTTTTATGTTTTTTTGCTGCTTTCAAACAATTTTTATAATAAACTAGCGAAACAAAAAAATGATAAACACTTTTTCTTTTTTTTTATACTTTAATATGATGTTGGCAACTGTTGTTGCATGCTTATTTGGGTGGCAGACTGTGTGTAACAGAGTATGTGGCAGCAATGTGTTTTTGTTCTTAAAAGTATTAGTAATGTTACCACAACAAAAAAAAGCACTAGTAAAAAAACCAAAAAACAATGTTCAATTAACTAATGAAGCTGCTGCTACAGCTACTGTGTTGTACATAGTGTTGTAATTGTTGCTGCTTCCTCGGTTATGTTTTTCCTCTATTCCAGTTTTTAGTTGTCAGATATTTTTGTAGCGCCACAATATGTGCAAGTATGCATATAGGTAGGTGTATATTGTATTGAAATAATGAAGAACGATGAGTTTTTATCTTATATGTGTTTTTTGCTATTTTTTCAAAACTTTTATCAACACTGATCACTATTTAATAAATTTCCATATACACTGACAACGTAATTTATAGATAAACCTGGAAAAAAAGAAGTAAAAACATATTGATTTAAAGTAACTATTGAGAGATAAAAAATTAAAGCAAAAATTAAATAACATTTAAAATATTATCAAAAAAAACAATTTCTTAACAAAGTTCTATTATAGATTTTATTCCAAATAAAGGGCACAATAGTTTTTGAATTACAAACGAACAGAACTAAACTAAGACTAAAATAGAACTAGAACTCAACAGAACTGAGCTAGGATTGAACTATAATTGAACTGGAACAGAATTAGAATTGAACTGGAACTGAAACAGAACTAAACAAAAACTGAACGCGTAATGAACTAGAGCTGAACTAGAACTGAATTAGAATGAGTTAGAATCGAACTAGAAATGAACTAGAACTGAGCAAGAAATGAACTAGAATTGAACTAGAACTAAGGTAGTATTGAACTAGAACTGAACTACAATTGAACTAGAATTGAACTAGAACTGAACTAGAAGTGAAATAAAACTGAACTACTACTGAACTAGAAATGAATTATAACTAAATTAGAACAGAATTAGAACCGAACTAGAATTGAACTGGAACTGAACTAGAACTTAACTAGAACTGAACTAGAAGTGAAATAAAACTGAACTAGTAATGAACTAGAACTGAATTGTAACTAAATTAGAACAGAATTAGAAACGAACTAGAATTGAACTGAATTAGAATTGAACTAGAATTGAACCGGAACTCAATTAGAACTGGACTAGAACTGAAGTAGAACTGAACTAAAACTTAACTAGAACTTTACTAGAACTGAATTAAAACTGAACTAGAATTTAACTAGAATTGAACTAAAACTGGATTAAAACTAAACCAAAGCAGAATTAGAACTGAATTGAACTAAAACTGAACAAAAACTAAACTAGTACTGAAGTTTGTTTTTCAATTCAATAATATTTTATTAGCAACTCTTAAATTAAATAAGATAATTAAATTAAAAATTAAATACATTGTAAATTATTAATTTAATTAATTTAATAAATCTTTGTATCAAATTTATAATTTAATTAATTGTGTATATTTCGATATCTTCATAGAACTGAACTAAAAATAAACCAGAACTGAATTAGAACTAAACTAGAATTTAACTACAACTGAACTAGATTTGAACTAGAACTGAACTATAACTATGGTAGTACTAAACTAGAACTGAACTAGAACTGGACTAAAAATTAACTAGAACTGAAATAGAACTGAACTAGAAGTAAACTAGAATTGATCAAGAGCTGAACTAGATCTAAAACTAGAACTGCACTAGAACTGAATTAGAACTAAACTAGAACAGAATTAAAACTAAACTAGAATTTAACTACAACTGAACTAGATCTGAACTAGAACTGAACTCCAACTATGGTAGTACTGAACTAGAACTGAACTAAAACTTAACTACAACTGAAGTAGAACTAAAATAGAACTGAACTAGAATTGAACCAGAACCGAATAAAACAGAGGTGTAACTGAAGTAGTATTGAACTAGAGCTGAACTATAACTGAAATGGAACTGAGGTAGAACTGATCTCTAAAACTAAACTCGAACTTAAACTAAATTAAAGTCGATTACTAACCCGACTAGCACTGAACTAAAATTGATTTGTAACTAAACTAGAACTCAGGCTAAACTAAGCTTGATTTTCGAGTAAATTAAAATTGAATTAGACTTGATTTAGAATTGAACTAGAACTTATTTAGAACTGAACTTATCAAGAAATTAACTAGATTTTAAGCTCAGCAAACATTCTTGTTATGGGATAAGTATTTCTTATTCGTTGTTGCTTGTTATTGTAACTTCTTTCTGAATATTTTTATTTTTGCCAGTTTTTAGATAAATTCTCACTTTTTATAGAAAACAGAAAAAAAACGAAAAACTGGTCATTGCTCTTCTTAAAAACTTCCTCAAACAGCTCTTCTTCTAATAATACTAGACTTTAAGAAAAATATTTCTTTAAATTTATTTGGTATGTGTTTAGTTTGAGGAAAGAAGCAACTTTTTGTGTCTAATGTCATTTGAGTGTCCAACAGCCAGTTGTGGACAAACTTGTTTTTCATTCGAAAAAACAAATCTAAAGAAAATTTTTTTCTTTTATTTGTACAATTTCTTGTTAAATGTTTAAATTAAAGAGAGAATCTTAAGAAATGGAAATTAAAATTAAATAAACAAAAACTAGTATTTTTCTTTTAAGATTTTTTTTTTTTTTTTGTAAAAAATAAATAAGATTAAATTAAAAGTAGGAAAATATTTGTTGAAGAGTTTTGATTTCCATATGAGGTGACAATGTAGAAGTTAGAAAAAAAAGTAAATAAAAAATGCTACATAAAATCAAATAAAATGAAAGTGTAGTTAAGTAAATAAATACAGAAGACAATAAAAAATTAGGAGTTTCAAATA
The DNA here is from genome assembly GCA_932274085.1 of Protocalliphora azurea. Classification (NCBI taxonomy): domain Eukaryota; kingdom Metazoa; phylum Arthropoda; class Insecta; order Diptera; family Calliphoridae; genus Protocalliphora; species Protocalliphora azurea. Next base: position 21,472,518 of record OW026520.1, read on the forward strand.
GTTTTATAAAATATTAAGATTTAGATAAAATAATTTGTAGCAAAAATTAAATAAATATATAGAGAATTTCTTCTGTTACTTAAGATGTAATTTTCAAGTACGTTTTTGGCAAAAAAAAATGCTAAAGGTCATTGAGTAGCTCTTAAATATTACATGCTGTTACAATGATAATCACTCGGGAAATAGCATAGCATAGTTTATAGGTCTTCTTGGATAGGCTCTATTATAAATGTATTACTAAATCTGTTTTTTTTTTTTTATTATTTTTCCTTTTTAAAATTCTTTGCAAAGTTAAAGAGACTGGCTTTTCATCAACTTGTCAAACAAATTTTCAAACAACTTCTAGAAAAGCTAAAATTTTTCCACAATTTTTCGAGTTTAACTGCGATTTATTAAAACTTTTTCTATAAAAGCCTATGCAACAATGCAATAATTTTAAAGGGAATTTTTGTTTTGAACATAACCAAATAAATATTTTTAAATTAGACAGCAACTGTAGAACTTATTCGATTTTATGTGTAATGACTTGCTAAAACTTTCCATACATTTTTAATTTTATCCTCAAAAAGTAAAAACCAAGAAAAAAAATATAAAAAATATTTTTTCTTAAAATCAGTGATAAAAAATAACTAATTTACATTGAAAAAATATTTGTTGGAAAATAGTTGCAATAACAAAAATTTATTTTGAATAACTAAAAGTGCATTGATCTGTCAGATTTCCGATATTTATAATATTTATAATTTAATTCAAATGGAATTAGAATTAACACAATAGTTAATTTAGTTAGTTTACCCAATTTGAAGAATTTTCAAACAGCACAGCAACAGCTCTATATGAACTACGTCATTCAGCTGTTATTTTAAAAAATAATTTGCCAAAAAATCAACTTAAAATCTCCACTTTCTTTAAAAATGTTAATATATAATAATTCTAATATAAAAAATTACATTTTTCAATAAAATGTTGGGTTCTGTTATCGCAAACGATTAGTTTTCTCAACAGGTCTGGTTTTTAATTAGACGCAAAAATCCATCTTGCAACGTATTTGTATATTTTCCATCCGGCACGACAATTAAGGAAATATGTTTCTTTATACAATTGGTGTATAAACAGTGAGTTATTTATTTGCAAGTTAATTTTATTTGCAATAATCGTGCGTATAAACGTAGCATATCATAAATTTGTATAAATAATTCCATAGTAACAAAAATTCAAACTAATTTATGTATTACAATCGAAAATTTCATGAAATTTTTTGACATTTCAAAATATTTTTATTTCGAAGAAAAATTTGTACGATAAAATTATTTACATTAAGACTAAAAGAGTGAAATATATGTTTAGTTATTTGTAACGATCTGATAATCATTATGCAGAAAAAGGAAAAAGAAAAAAGTTTGTCGCGTTCGCAGTAAGGCTAAGAGTAACTTATTGTCATATATTTCTGCAAAAAAAGATGGTTGGAGGAAGTTCAACACCCACCTGAAAATATACCAGTAGACTCAGAATCACTTTTTAAATCGACCTAACGATGTCCGCCCGTCTAGCTGGCTGGACAGCTGGCTGGCTTTCCATGTAATCTTGTCCATAAAGTACGGGTCGCAATTTTAAAGATAATTCAATGAAATTTGGCACGTGGGACTTTTATGACACAACGACGAAGCTTATTGAAATCAATCCTTGTGCCAAATTTCATGAAGATCGGTCTATACTATAACTAACTATAGCTCCTATATAAACCCCTCTTCTGGAAATCATTTTAACGTGCATAAATCCCATACGAATGTTAGTATCAAGTTAATATTCGACACAAATAAGTTCTATATAAGTAGAAAGAACATTGCCAAATTTTATGAGAATCGGTCCATAATTTACCACATCTCCCATATAAACCCACTTCCAGGAATCGTCCTAAAGTGCATAAAATCATCTAGATATTAGTATCAACGCATTATTCTGTATTTATATATTTTATTTATTATTTTATAGGTCATATAAGTCCCCTTACCGAATTTTTATCCTCGTACACAATATTTAATAAATATATTTAGTAAATATATTCAGGTAAATATAAAATAAAAATAAAATTTAAGTAAAATTTTGTTTCTCACTTTTTAATTCATTCAATCATCTATTTGATGGATCTGACCAACTTTTTAATTTAAAAAATTATTTCTGTCTTTTGAATAATTCTTTTTCCAGAAGCTACCTATGGAATTATTCTATCTTAGAGCATAATAAGCTATATAGAGCTACCCTTAATATTTTTTTAGAACAATCAATCGATATCACTAAGACCATAGCCATCGAAAGAAGTATTGCCAAAATAGTTGTTACAATTTTAGATTCAAACGACCAAACAATAAAAACTCTCCACATTATTTCAAAATGCATCCATCATATCTGCTGATGTCGAACGGTAATTTTCTATGTACAAAAGCTGTCTAAGGTCTTTACTGTATATTTATTTTAATTTAGGTCCTGTGTGAAATAATAGAAAAGTATACTCGTTAGTAAGTTTTTGACAGTTTTAACCCATATTAAAATTTTATTAGCTCATAGATCTAGTAAAAATTTTGACAAATGAATACAAGTTTTTTTGAAGTTTTAAAATTTATAGAAAAATTTCAATTGAACAAAATATTTGGAAAAATAATATATATTTTAAAATCTTTTAACATTTCAAACACATAACGTTCTTTAAAATTCTTCATGTTCAATATTCACACATTTCTTTTTGATTTTTTTAATAACAAAATTTAAATATTTTTTAGTTTTCATTTCACACAGCAGAAATGAAAACTATTCCCATTATGGAAAAAATATTTTTTATTGTAAAACTTTTCCACCGTTTCACACACGTCCTTAATATGATATTGAATTTAAATTGTTTGTTTTTTTATAAAAGTTAAGACATAGGTGCATATTTTATTTGTTTTTAGGGCCTATTTTAACATTTTTGGAGCATTTTCTAAGCGCCTGAAACTTCCTGTTTATAATAGTTATAGTCTCTACTTAATATATATGAATGAATTTTTTAATAAAGTTTAGAAAATACTTAATAACTTTTTGAGTTTTTAAACGATTTTACATAGGTATATCAAATTTTATTCTAAACAAAATAAAATTTCAAACTTTGTAAAGAAATATGTATAGTTTTTTAGAAAAAAATCAAAAAAAATTACATCAAAATCAAAATTTCGAATAAGAAAAGGGAAATAAATTTAAAAATAGCGAATAATTCATTGTTTAATATGGGTGTATATAAAATATGGTAATATAGTTAAAAACTACGTTCTTCTGCGTCCAAAATTAATTATGAAAAATCTAAAATTGACTTAAAATTTATAAAGCTACGAGATCCATAGTGCAGGAAACAGATTTTTCGTAATATCTCTAAATTTTTAGGGGGTGTTGCGAAATTTTTTTAATTGTTTTGTGATATCCACAACAAGGCCCTTAGCCTATATTAAATGATTTTCCGAGTGAAAGTAAAAACTGCCATTATGTAGCAGCTTGTTATCATACATAAAAGATTATTATTTTTAATACTTGGTTTAAATATTTAAAGATTTCATTGATGAGTTATTATTATTTTGATTTTTAATTTAATCAACAATATTTTACACAAAGACTACAAAGAAAAGAAACTGACTCTCTTTCCTACAACAACAGCATTTCTATTTCCTCACATACAAGTTTTGTGTGAATTCACCACACTTGTGATAGAAAAAACCAACACAAAATAAACAAAACTTTCCTTTAAATTTTTGAGCAAAATTACACTCGCGACAAATTATTTCACTAACATAAAATATTTTTATTATTTTTTTAATGCACATTTATTGCATTTTAATTCCTGTAACACGGATATTTTCCACAAACCTAAGAAAATATATATATTTTCTTTTTAATTATATATTTTTGATATTCTTTTTTTCTATGTTGAAATTTAAATTGAACGAACTTTTGATATCAAAAATAAAACAAAATTTAAAATAATTTTAAAGTATTTTCATATCATCAACAAAAAGCCAAAAAATGTAATTACATTTATATTTGTGTATGTAATCCGCATCAAAAGATGAAAATGTATGAAAATCTGTGATGATATATTTAATAATTTTTGAATACCTTTTTGAGCAATTATGTGTGCTTATGATGTGTGGTGAAAGTGGTTTCAGCTTTGACATATATATATATAAAATTTGACCAACACAATCATAAAGTCAGGTTTGTTTTTTGACAAGCCTTCCATTCCTTGTATTCTTTGATTTTATACTTAATTTTTCCCATAATTATTTTTATCGTTCTTTTTTTTCTTCCCTCCTACACAATATTATTTTCAAAAACTTTTTTTTTCCATTACAACTTTCATTCTCATTGAAATTCTGAAAAGTAATTAAAATAAATTAAATAAGAAAAACTTAAAACAACGAAAATTTCAAACCAAAATATCACACATTACACTTTTGCTCTTGTACCACACAAATAATACACAGTGGAGCAAAAATAAAACAAAAGAGAAGCATTACAAAAGTGCATAAAATCATTGACTACAATGTGGTTTCTTAATGGTCAAAAGTAAAAGCTTTTCTGGTTTCTTTACAAAATATAAATAATAAAAAATACCAGAAAAAGAAAAAAAAACAAATATTTTAAATATGCCACAAAAATGAAAACAACAACAACAACATTTATATACACAAAATAACATAAAGAACTTTAACACTGACAAAAAAGTAAACAACAAATTAAAGAAGAAAAAAAAAATGAAGACCAAGCTACAAAAAATAATAATTTCACTGTCATTTTATTATGGTCAGTTAAAGTTGGAGGCGGTTTTTTCTTCCTCATCTCTTTTAGATATCTGTGAGTGTGTCTGTTGTTTTATTTCATGAGCAGATGCTATATTCTTTTTTTTTTTTTTTTTTTGTATTACTTTCATTTGCTAGCAACCAAGTCAACAAAATAAAACAACAAAAATGAGATGGTGATGACCTGATTTGCATACTCTACTTTAAGTTAAATTATAAGTGTGTGGCAGTGTTGCCAGTTTAGCTTTTTAAGGCTAAATTAAGTCTTTTTTTTAGCCTCAAAATTTTCGTTTTGGCTTTTAGTTTTTTTAGTTTTATTTGATTTTTAAAATAGCCTTAAAAAGACTAAGATGTTAGTACACTGCCTGACACTTGAATAAGGAAACATATTTTTTAACTTTAATTAAGTATATCTCCTAAACTAAAGCTCAGAAAAAAATAAGTTTTTGCGCAACCAAATTTCAAAGTGTTGGCTTTAGTTTCCTGAAGAAATAAAAAATATACATATTTTGTTATACTAAAATTATGCATTTATTTAAAGACATGTATTTCTGTGGTACTACTTCGTGTGTTACTTGAATAAGGAATTCTTTTAATATTAATCAGGAAGTCTATGATTTGAATTTCTTTCAATATAAACGGCTAGAGAATTTTTAATTTGATAGTTTTTATTCAAAATGGGACTTGGTAAGGGTCTTAACAACTCTGAAAAAGAAAAAATTCTGATTTTGAAATCTCAGGGTCAGAATCCGGTCAAAATAGCCAAAAACATTAATAGAGGAAAGACAGTTGTGTACAATTATTTAAATAACGTGGAAAGATATGCAATAAACATGAAAGGGCGGAAGAAAATGGCAACAACTCCAAAAGAAAAACGAAAAATTCTTAGAACTGCATCAAATTCTGCCATGTCGGTATGAAAAATACGTGAAAAAAGTGGAATCAGTGCCAGTCTAAGAACAGTGCACCGTATTTTAAAGTCATGCCCATACATAGTCCGACGAAAACTGCAAAAAAAACACCACTTAATGAAAAACGCAAATCACAACGTCTACAGTTTGCCAAAAATACAATGATATGGTCCGACAAATGGTATAAAGTTGTATTTTGCCATGAAAAAAAAGTTTAATATTGATGGTCCCGACGGGTATAACTATTACTTCCACGATCTAAATAAGGATAAATTATTTTTGAGCCGCAGACACAGCCGAGAGGGCGGAATAATGGTATGGGGTGCCATTTCGTATTATGGTACCATAGAATTGGTTTTTGTATCCAACAAAATGACCGCAACGACTTACAAAAATATTCTGGAGGAAGAAATTCTAAATTTAATGATTTTTTTGGACCCATACCTTGGACGTACCAACACGACAACTCTGCGATTCATACCACCAGCAGTAAAACCATGGATTAATCAATAAGGTGTTCAACTCCTGTATTGGCCCCCATATTCACCAGACCTGAATCCAATGGCAAATGTCTGAGGTTGACTTGCAAGAAAAGTTTATAAAGGAGGAAAACAATTTGAGACAATGGAATCCTTAAAGGATGCAATAACGGAAGCAGGGAGTTCAATTTCGCTAAATTACTTAGAGTCATTATACAAGTCGATGCCAAATCGAATTTTTGAGGTTATTTCTAAAACTAGTGACAGTACTCATTACTAATTGAATGCTAAAAGGTAATAAATTTCATTTTTATAACCTAAAATTTAAAAATATATTAGATTTTACTTAGATTTAAAATATTCCTATTCAAGTGACACACGAAAAAGTACCACAGAAATACATGTCTTTAAATAAATGCATAATTTTAATATAAAAAATATGTACATTTTTTATTTCTTCAGGAAAGTAAAGCCAACACTTTGAAATTTGGTTGCGCAAAAACTTATTTTTTTTTTTTTTTTTTGAACTTTAGGAGATATATTTAATTAAAGTTAAAAAAAATGTAATTCCTTATTCAAGTGGCAGGCAGTGTATTTCAACAACGAAGATAATAATTTCTTATTTCCTATTACTAACTTTCACTTAAGAATTTTTGCGTATTTATTCGCACTAAACATCAAGATATTTAATAAAAAATTTCGCGGCGATTCATTCTCCAAATCAAAAATAACAACTAATTATATGAACTTACTAAAACGATTGTTTTAATTATATAAAATTATGAATATAAATCACCTAAAAATTTAGAAATGCTTAATCATAAAGAAATCTGGTCCTTCATGATGCTCAAAAGAATTACAAAAATTTGAAAAATAAACGCTTCAAAAAGCACAAAAAAATTTGATCTACTGTCTGATTATAACGAATTTGCTGTTATGCGTGCTAAATATAACTCACTTAACGCTTTTTTTATAAAAATTACATAAATACCATAAAACAAAACTTTAAAAACATTTTATAATTTTGTGAACTTACTACTATGAACTACTTTACACATGCACCTAGTAGTGATTTGACAATATGCAATTTGTTTGCTGACTTCTACTCCACCACATATTCCGATCTATAGTATAACAACACTGTATATGCTTCTCCAATTTAGGAATACCAACCAATAGTTATGCATCCTATTCATGCGTCACTGATCTTAATAGCTACAAAAAAAATATGAAATTGTTTTTTCGGAGTGATCCTGATGATCCTTATATACTCAGTTGTTTATTAATTAATGCTCTCGCTGTTCCGTTAACCATAATTTTTAACATCTCTATAAAATACGGTTATTTACGCCAGTATTTGAAAGAATCTTATATTAGTTCCGCTTTTAAAATCTGGCAACAAATCAAATATAGTCAACTATAGGGGAATTGCAAAGTTGAGTGTAACTCCAAAACTCTTTGAAAAATGCATAACTGATAATATTACAGAACAAATTTCTTTATTATTAAAACCTTATCTATATGGGTGCAGGAAAGGCTGTTCAACAGTAACTAATCTTATACAGTTTACCACTATAGTTAATTGTGGATTTAGCAACAAAAAACTAACTGATGTCATATATACAGACTTTAGCAAGGCATTTGATAAAGTCAGTCATAACCTTTTGTTAATCAAAGTGCATAATTTGGGCTTCTCAACTAATAGCTTGAACTGGATAAAATCTTATTTAACATGTCGTAACCAGCGGCACTAAATTTTTTTGTAACGAATATTTAATTTCAATAAAAAAAAAAACAAGACAATAAAAAAAACTCAACTTAGAATCCAAATATCAATCTTCCTCCTTACTAGAGCTGTAAATAAATCGTTCTTTTTGATTTTAATTCATTACGAATTAGCTAAATTTTTAATTAATTCTTTTCACAACAAAAAAGAATTGAATGAAATTTGAATCAATTTAAACGAATTAGGCAGAAATGAATTTCAATTCGTTTCCAATTCAAATGAATTTGTAGAATGAGTTGTAATTCACTTTCAATTCAAATTAATCTGCAAAATGAATTGCAATTCGTTTCAAATTTAAATAAATTTGTTAAAGTGAATTACAATTCATTTCCAATTCATTTAAACTGAATTCATTTTGAATTCATTCAAATGAATGAAATCAAATATGACTCAGTCAAATTCAAGAGCAGATCTAGGGGGAATGAAAAGTGGACATTTCTTCTACCAAAATGAAAATAGTCAGTACAAAAATTGAAAAGCCTTGTCATGGATCCGCGCCTGATCAATGAAAACATGGTGTTTGGAGTTTGTTTCTTCAAGAAGAACTGATTTTCATTTTGAAATACGCTGAACGACAAAACACATTTAATATTCAAGAAGCAATTAATAATTTTTGAACACCCAAGGACAAACCCTTTTACATAAAAAATTAGTTGGATTAGATTATTAGATTTACTTACAAAATCAATTCAAATTTCAATCAGTTCAATTCAAATGAGTTGGAAATGAATTGCCAATACTTTTTTCTAATTCATTTGAATTAATTCAAAGTCAATTGAATTCAAATGAATTGCAATTCACTTTGACAAATTCAGTTGAATTAGAAACGAATTGCAATTCATTCTACAATTTCATTTGAATTGGAAACGAATTGCAATTTATTTGACAAATTCCTTTCAATATGAAATGAATTGAAATTCATTTTTACCAAATTCATTTGAATTGACTCAAATTTCATTCAATTCATTTTTTTTGTGTGAAAAAAATTAATTCAAAATTTGCTAATTCAGTGCATGAATGAATCGCGAATTATTTCAAGAATGAATGATTCATTTACAACTCTACTCCTTACACAATAACATTATCTATTATAAAATTACCTACTTTGAAAAGTAGAAGGAAGATGTTGAATGTGGCCTTTTGAATAAATTTAATTAATGGATTAGTATGTTCAGATTTCCCGCTTGGAGATATAACCTCCTCAATTCCTCGGAGAGTTACTCGGAACTTTATACCAATTTACCTTCAAGTTTTCCAGAATTCATATGCTAATACTGATTTTGATCCCTTTAGAAAACTATGTTATGATTTTAATTATTTTTACAATTTTATCGATTTCTCAACCAATGTTAACCATATAAAATATTGTATTTAAACAATTGTTAATTGTAATTGTTTTTTTTTTTTTTTTTTTTTTTCTTAGTATAAACATTGTTAAAATTTTAAGGTCTGTAAGCAATATTTCTCTGTAGACTAATAGTAAATAAATTAAATAAATAAATAAGTAAATAAATAAACCCAAATTTGTGTGGACATTTTTGGGATATTCTTCATTGGATCATATTACTGGCAGCCGTTTTATTGTAAATAAAAAATTTATTACAATATGTTTAAAATTTATTACAATATATTTAAAAATATCAAAAACCAAAGAGAACGAGAAAGAATAAATTTTTAAATAAAAAACAACTTAGGTTTTTTGGGGTATTTAGCCTTTTTTGATCTATTTTAAGTTCAATTTAGCCTCTTTTTTTCACCTTCTGGCAACACTGTTGCATGGTTTTATTTAAGCTTGAGATAATTTTATGTATAAACATAAACCAAAACACATACATATATATATTTACATAGCCAGAGTCATGTTAACAGTTGGATATTTGTTCGGTCAGACAATTCTGTCTGTCTGTCGTTTTTTTTTTTTTTTACAATTAAATTTGTAAAAGAAGTCAGGTATTTCTGTGGTATTTTTATAATGATTTACAACAAATGAAACATATAAGAACTCTATATTTGGTAATAAAATATCTTATACTTTAAGTATACTTTAGCTTGAAAGATCCATTGAAAGAAAAAGTGTTATTCGATGAAGCAAAAGTTGCCATAAATTTATAAGTATGTACTCTTTTTTAAATTTGTATCCATTTAAAAATTTTTAATTTATTCAATTTTGTATTTAAAAAGTGATACTGTATTTTAAAAGCATTTTTTAGAAGCATTTTTTAAATTATTATTTTGTTTAAAATTAGTAGGTACACAGAAAAAAATTAAATATAATAATAAAACCAATTATATTTTTTACCAAAATTCTCTCATATGAAGGTACAGAAAAAATTGTGTGATTAATTGTTATAAATCACAAATATTTTTTGTAACATTGCTCTGGTGATGATATAATTACCTACGTTCGTGCGTGCGGCATTGAGACTATTTAAATCTGCTCAACGCTGGCTCCGAAATTAATTTCATTAGCCAAAGGTTCAATGTCAAAATTCTAATGGCATTCATTGGTAAACATATTAAAAATAAGGTGGTCAAAAAATTGGATAAAAATATTAATAATTGTGGGCATGGCATAATGTTAAAGACAAATATTTTATGTTATTTTATAAAAAAAAAATGTGATTTTTGTAAATTTGATCAGATGTAAAATATCATTACTCGCAAAGTATTATCGATAATTGGCTGCATTTTTTTGTTATATTGGTAGAATTCACTGTACCATTTATACCTGCTAAGTTATTAAATGTTTTTTCAGGTACTATATTTTAGACAAATTTGAAATTTAGTGGAATAGAACTATTGAGAAGAAAGGCGAAGGTGTCCTCTTTAACCCTATATATACCTCTCTACCTGTATAGACCCGTCTTTAGAGCAATTTTTCCATTTTAATGAAATTACTTCCAAAATGTTTTCTATTTTTATTTTACCTGTTCATATGACTTAAATATAAATACAACAAGTCCAATAAGTTATCTTAAGTACATTATATAATTATTATTTTTACTATATTATTATTTTACTATTTTTAGCTTTTTTAGTTTTTAATACTCTTTTACTTATTTATGAATATTGTATAACGTAATGTAAGAAAAGAATATTCGAACATAAACTCAGTTGCTATAATATATCTAAGCAATAATAATCAAATTTTAAATTCTTTATAAAAGATGGAGATCTTCTGCTATAAAGATCTATCCGAAGAGTATTTTAAAAACAACAAGCGGGAAGATGTTTTAAGTTACGTTCAAAGAAAAGTAAACTTATATTCATGCAACACCGAAAATTTCGTCAAAAACTTAACAAAGTGCGAACTTACTGTCCAGGTATCTTTAGAAAGTAATGGGTGATTCAAGTAAAGATACTTTTTTCAATAGCCTTAATTGACAGATCACGTGAGAGTCGTGTCATGCTGTCATGTTTTTTTTTTTTTTTTTTTTTTTTTTTTGTTTAGTATTGTTTGGCATTTCATAGTGGAAAGACTTACGCCTGAACAACGTTCACAAATCGTTCAACTTTATTACGAAAATTTTCGTTCTGTGAGGAATGTGTTTCGTGCACTTCGCTCAACTTATGTTCAACATAATCGGCCTACTGAGCGTACTATTCTCAACACCATCACCCATTTTGAAACCCAGCATTCATTACTGAATAATATTCGACCGAATAGTTTGTGGGCGGGTGGAATCATCGGTTCATATTTCTTTAAAAATGATGCAATTGCGAATGTAACCGTTAATGGCAACCGTTATCGTGCCATGATAACCGACTATTTGATGCCTGAAATTGAAGCTCGTGCTCTCGGCGACATTTGGTTTCAGCAAGATAACGCCACTTCCCACACATCGCATCAATCAATGGATTTATTGAGAAAACACTTCGGTGAGCACATAATTACACGTTTTGGGCCGGTCGACTGGCCACCAAGATCGTGTGATATCACACCGTTATACTTTTTCCTGTGGGGATATGTAAAGTCTAAAGTTCATGCGGACAAAGCCGCTTCGATTCAGACCTTGGAGGAAAACATCAAGCGTGTCATTCGCCAGTTACCAGTCGAAATGCTCGAACGAGTCATCGAAAATTGGACTCAACGGATGGACGATCAGCGACGTAGCAACGGCCAACGTTTGATAGATGTAATCTTCAAAAAATAAATGCCAAAGAATATTCTTTCAAATGATAATAAACATTCCCCATTATATTTGAATTTTCTGTATTTTTTCTTTAAAAAATTAGGGAACCTCGAAATAGATCATGCTTTCAAACAATCTTGGGAGAGCACGAAAATCACTCGACAACTGTAGCTGTAGATCTAAAAGGCGGAAATTTAAGGATATCAGTGAATAAGTCGAATGTGAACATATTCAAGAAACTTTCCTATATCAATTTCGATCATAGAAACAACTCACAACAGTCGATACCATTCAAAAGGTTTTTAGCGTTAGTCCAGTGGGAAAAAATGGATTCTTAAACATATTCCAAAGCCAAGCGATGAAAAACTGTTCTCAAATGAAGAGGAATTAGCAATAGTTTTAGATTTGTAGTTAACAAAATAGCAATTAATTCAGCTCAGATTGCGTGTGATTGAAAAAGGCTCAAATCTCTATTCATCATATTATCACGTAACTGCTGCTAAGAAGGACTGTTTGTCACCAAGGGACACTATTACAATCATACCGATTTCAGCAGAAAGTTAACTCTCTTTTGCAAATGGGGATGTGATGGTTCTTCTGGACAAAAACGATACAAACAATATGTATGCGAAAATACTTCAGACACAGATATGTTCATGGTGTCATTTATACCATTACGATTGACAAAGAGTGCAAACAAAGAATATTTGGAAAAATCAAACACCATCTTCTACGAAATACTGCAGACTAATTAAATTTGAAATTAAAAAGGAAACTCATGATGCCATTAAAAAAGAAGTCGGTGATATTAGAGTACAAATTGCAACACTACAACTATTCGAATTAGATATTGACGGTCACAGGCCACATAATTGAAGTAAATTACCAATTAATGATAACGATGAAAGATGAAAAAGTAGGCCAGGCTTTGACTGACACAAAGGCTTCATACAGTTTGCATTATATGTCAAACCACATCAAGCCACTTAAACCAAATCCCAGAAAAATCATTAGATAATACTGATTCATATGAATTTCGATTATCAACGCTACATACAAAAAAAAACGATAAATGGAACACATACAAAAATTAGTTATGATTTGGATTTTAAACCTACAGAATCAATAAGAAAAAACGACACCCATAAGGAGTTAAGAAGTTTCAAAATAAATTTGTTCAGGACGAAATTCTCAAATATGATTTGATTATAGATCAATCAAAGCAAGGATCAGGCAATAAGAATGATGGGAACACAGCAAGAAGATTGTTTTCAGATCCCAAAAGAGCATTTGTTCTTTCTCATTTATATTGTTAGTGTTGTGATTAGTTAGAATAAATTATTCGTTAACTGTTTTATTCAATTAATATTTTTGATCTTCTATTGAGTTTTTGATGATAAATAAGTTTTTTGTTTTAAAAAATCATTATTTTGCTTATGTAAATATAATTATGTATAAATGAAATACTTTTATTTAATTTTTGTTGGTTGTAATTATAATTATCCGAATAACGAATATTCTGTGATAAAATCAACATCACTAATTGGTTTTGTTTATATTATTTTTGTTGAAATTTTGTTAAAATTTAACTATTTTAATCATTTTTTTCTGTTAAAATGCGTAATTTTTAACCCATATTCGATGCCTTAGATTAATGGCACTTCATTCTAAGACTTGTACAAATTAAAGTACTATTTGAAATTACTTGGAAATAGCAAACAACAAATAAGTTGAACAGATGTGATTGTGGATAATATTTGGTTGACATGCGGGCAGCCGTATGTCAAGACTGTTTATGTTAATGATATTATTACAAAATTAAATTGAACATATGTGCAGAAAATATTATCCTGTCCTAGAATTCAGTTTATACATTTCTAAATAGCTATGTAAATTGGCTAATTTTTTAATTATTAATATTGACACACCATTGTGTTTAGATGACTCTCAAATTAGTCGGGAGACTTACTGTAAAAACAGTCAAAGGCTTAGTTAAACATTTTCTTCTATCGTTCACTCTAAATTCTGAAATTCTAGAAAAAAATACTCAACAAAATTAAAAAATATTATTTACAAAATGAGGAGATTTTATTTTAAAGAAGGAGAATTTGAACAAACAAATTGACAGCTGCACTCATTAATTGCCTTGCTTTGTGTTTAATAATTTTTTGTAATTTAAAATAAACTAATATCCTTCTTTTAAATGCAATTTCACAAAAGACAATTTAAAACGAACATATAACCGTAGGGCACCTAAAAACATATAAATAAGTTTTCTTTGCTCTTATTTAATTGCAATTTTCTTTTTTCTTTTCTATTTGCATCAAACAAACCATCCAGAAATATTTAAATAATTTTGCTACTTATATTTGCATTTGAATTTACATTTGAATGCTCGTTCTACTTTACATAAACACTCATGAATAGGAAATATTTGTCGACATTTTACCGCACAGAAAAAGAAGAGTCGGTAAATAAGAATGCTGTTGTTAAAAAAAAAAAATAGTGTTTAAAAAAATATGAAGTTAAAAATATCAACAACACACACTCAATTATTTAAAACACATATAAACTCAATTACACATATACAATGATAATTTTTACACACAAACACATATTTGCAAATACATATACATACGTAAAGACCTCTTAAAACAGGAAGTGCAATTGAAAGTGTGAAATGAGTGGTTCTCATTTTCAGCAAATACTCACATACACACAAATATTCTTAAATAAATGAAAAACAAAAAGCGGAAATTGAAATCTTATTACAAAAACCCACACTTATAGTAAAATAACAGCATTATTACATTTACTCTTACACATCAGTTACAACATCAACAACGACATCATTTTCATCATCATTCTCAGTTACTTGCTATCATTGATGTCGACATCAAACAATTTCAAAACTTATAAAAAATTAATTGAATTTTATGTTTTTCTTACAGTTTTTTTTTTCTTTTCTCTTTTATTATATTTTACTTAAAGTGGGAAAAATTTGTTCAAGTTTTTATATTAGTTGCCAAACCAGGAAAACTAAATGAATGAATGCCTCTTTGGTAAAAAGAAAAAAACATAAAATAAAAATTAAAATAAAATAAAAACTTGTTGAAGAAGAAAATTTTCCAAACTTTAAAGTCTGACAAATTGCAAAAATTTAAAATTTTGATAAGTCCATTAATTTTCTTCCCACAAAAACTCTAACACAACCGCATATATTGTAGCCAGCAGCAGAAGCATTAGCAAGTTTTCTTACTTTTTTTTTTAATTATTATTATATAACAAGAAGTATTGAGCTGTTACTCAGAATAAAGCCTGAAACAACTTTATCTTTTATTTTTGCACCTTTCTTTACTATCTTTCTCTTATTATTAGTGGAAAAAATTATGTTTATGCTTTGACTGTCACTTTTACTACCACTTGATTGAAAGTTGTATGAAAATATTTTTATGTTTAACCTTAAATCATGATCAATATTAAAGTTGAAAAAGTGGATGTACCAAATATTTTAAGGTTATAATAAATAAAACTAATCAACCTGTGTTAGAAAAAATAAATGAAGTTGTTTAAGATTATGCAGAAAAAAAATACATATTTCTTCACAAAAATACTAAACGCTAAAAAACTTTTCAATTTTTTAATTTCTAGTTGAAAGCTCTATCAACAAAAAGAAATTTTAATTAAAAATTATAACGTAATTTATTTTTTGAGTTAAATTTTTGCTTTTAATCCTAAAAAGTAGCGTATCTTGTGTTACTTCTTTTCGCATCGTAATCCTAGTAAATTCCTCTTGCGTTAAAACATTTTTCAAATATTTCATTTATTTTTCACATATTTATTTTCTCTACGACGTTAACAAGCAAAACCAAAAGACGAACTTACAATAAGACATACAGTTTCATTTTTACCCCCCTTCAATCAATAAATTTAAAAATTATCTATCCAATAGCTCTGTATATCATTGTCAATTTTACGTTACAATACATACAACATAAGATTCTACATCTAAGAGTATATGTGTGAGTAAATACCCCACAGTTCTTAGAAGAGACACAAAATAGCAACTATGTAGATCTGTATGTCTTTTTTTTTGTTTACTACCAATATCGTTAACTAACAAAAAATGTCGGTTGTTTTAATGATATTGTTGTTTTAACAATAACATAGCGAAATGAAATTTATTTTTAAAAATTAATAAAAAATATTTTTCATAAGAAAAAAAATCGTCAAATATTCTTTTATATGTACCAAAAATTCACAAAAATAAAAATATTTTTCTAAGAATGTAAATTTGCAGAAAAAAAATCGAACTTTGACCAAAAATTAAAAATCAATATTTTACAAAAATTATATTTTTTGCAAATTTTTTCTGGAAAAAAAAACAGCAATTTTTACTAAAAATTTAAATATATCAATTGACTCAGAATTATGTTCTTATTCGACTCAAATAAGCTTTATGTAAGTAGAGATCATAGTGACAAATTTTATGAGAATCGGTCCATAATTTACTATAATTCCCATATAAACCCACTTCCAGGAATCGCCCTAAGGTACATAAAATCATCTACATTTAGTAAAAGTATCGGAACACAATTGTACACATGTCTAACGCAATGGTGTTGGGTATCATATGGTCGGGCTTGACAGACTATATCTTTCTTACTTGTTTATAATACATTTTCAAAAATTTAACAACATTATAATAACAATTATGGTTATGGTTTTACTACAACTTTTTTAGCAGTTAGCTTAAAAAAAATTAACGTTAACTATCGATGTGTTTAACTACAAAAATCGGTAAAATTTTACCACAGAATAGCACATAACGACAAAATTTTTTATCTAACGAATTTTCGATAGTTAACGACAAATTTTTGTCGTTAAAAAGTTAAGGAATTGGGGTACTGAAGTAGAACTGAAATTGAACTGAACTAGAACTGAATTTAACTGAACTGTAACTGTATTAGAACCGAACTAGTACTGAACTGGAACTGAACTAGAATTGAACTTTAACTGAATTAGATCTGAACTTTAACTGAGTTAGAACTGAACAATAACTGATCAAGAACTGAACTATAACTGAATCATATTTGAACTATAACTGAATTATGTGAACCAGAATTTAACTAGAACTGATATAGAACTGAACTAGAACTGAACTATAACTGAACCAGATTTTTTTTTTTTTTTTTTGAACTGTAACTAAATTATAAGTGAACTAGAACTGAACTATAACTGAATTATAAGTGAACTAGAACTGAACTGAAACTGAATCAAAACTGAACTATAACTGAATTATAACTGAACTAGAAAAGAACCAGAAATGAATTACAGCTGAGCTATAACTAAACACGAACTAAACTTTAACTTAAGAGCTGAACTAAAACTGAACTAGGACTAAACTAGAACTAGAACTGAATCTGAACTGAAACTGAACTATAACTGAACTAGAACTAAGATAGATCTAAATACACCCTCTTTAGACTAGAGAAAATGCAAACTTGATAAGCAAAGCTCTCCTAAAAGTCTATTAAAATCATTTCTTCGGAGTCAATTGCCCAACTGCAGGATTTTTTATTAAATTCCTCTAACAAGTATAAATTCTCAGCATTCAATGGTGGCTTGGTTTGTGTGTATAAATGTAAGTGACTCAGTGCTACAAACATATATTAAAGTCTTTTACTCATCCTTCTCACAAAAGTTTCAAAGTAGTCGTTCAGTTCAGCAAATTTTTTGCGGGTGCGTTTAACAGGAAAATTGATGAAATTGATGTCGTGTCATGTCTAATGTCAAATGAGCTGCTGCCGGTTACAGTAAATGCAACTTCAATGCTTCGAGGAACATAAACTAAATAAAAAGTACAGGAGAAGATGAAGTAGAAAGA
Organism: Protocalliphora azurea; assembly: GCA_932274085.1. NCBI lineage: Eukaryota > Metazoa > Arthropoda > Insecta > Diptera > Calliphoridae > Protocalliphora > Protocalliphora azurea. Next base: position 21,490,534 of record OW026520.1, read on the forward strand.
AAAAACTATGCAGTGTAAGTTACACGTATATATATATATATATATACTAACACAATTATTGACACATACATGCCAATACAACACATAGTAAACAAACTAATCATGAGGAATGTGCGATTTGGCACTCACAATTTTAAGGTGATAAACCTTAAAAGTCTTTGGAAGATCTTTTCAAAATCAATTGTACGTATTAACTTAAATAAGATAAAAAAGAATGGAATGACATATTCATACATAGAAAAAAGTCATCAATCTCCAAAATTGTTTAGGTTTCAACGAAATCAAAATGGATAAGACACCACGAATGCTGACCAAGTGTATAGCGGCACAGAAAATTCATATTGCATTCTGCTGGTGTCTAATTATAGTCCACAAACTCTGCTTTAGTACTGTCAAACAGAGACAATAAGGCAATTTACGATTGCAAACTTGTTTATGGTCCTGCGAACCGGATACTGGAACCACATCTATAACTGCGTTTACGACGCTAGATTCAATCTCTCTTTTACTTGAATCAAACGCCTGCGCTGCTAATTGAGTCCCTCAAAATTGCACCCAGTGCAAGACGAACGCCATGTTTAGATTTCAACGAAACCAAAATGGATAAGATACCACGAATGCTGACAAAGAGTGTAGCGGCACAGAAAATACGTATTACATTCTGCTCTGGTCAAATTATAGACCTCAAACTCCGCTTTGGTATTGCCAAACAGAGGCAATAGGGCAATTTACGATTGCAAACTTGTTTAAGAATATTTCATAAAAATTTTAAATTGTTTAAATTTGCCAAAATAATTATATCAATTACTGTAAAACTGTAAAAACTTAAAAACAGAAAAATATTTTCCATTTAAAAAATTTATGAAATCAATCAAGTATATAATTGAATGAATCAAAAACTTTAAATTTCTTTTATTTTAGCTTGAATATATTAATTAAATTTCGATGTTAAATGAAACAACTGTGTTAGTTCGAAAATACAAGGTAATAATTTTTTCTGTGTAAGGATTAGAGAAAAGTTTCTTTTAGTTTGTTACAAAATAGCATCATTCTTACTAGATCTATAGACCTTTAAGAATCATTTTCGAAATCTAGAAAAAAATTACTAAATCTTTGTATTAAGTTTTTCTCATTAAAATTACATTTGAAATCACTTCTAATTTGTTTAAGTACCTCTTCGTGCCACCCCTCATACCCTTGTATGCATTCGTACATCATAGGGGTAGCAATAAGTACATTATATATGTATATCTATGTTAAACGTTGCACATTTTGCAATATATCCTAATGTCATAGATGACATGCTTGTCCCTCTTTTCCCTTAAATACTCCTCATCATCACACACAATTCCTACAACAACAACTGTCAAATTTATTGATTCGTTGTGATCGATTGCCTTCAGTGTCAAACTAAGTAAAAATGTATAAAAACTCTTACACACAAGCTTATAAAATTTTTAAGAGCTAGTAAGTGTGTACATCTTCTTGTGTAAGGTATATTTAGCTTTGATATACAATCATTTTGCAAACTTTTCAAATATGAGAAAAAAGAATAATGAAAACTTGGGTTAAAGTGTTCTGCTTTAAATCATTTAGATATTGAACATTTATTACTGAGTTAGCAAAAAAAAAAAAAAAAGAAAAAAAAACCTCAGCACAGTTAATGAAGAAGTTTGCCTTTTTTGCATGAATCAAAAAAAAATGTAAAAATAAATTGATTTTTCACTGTCAGGAAAAGATTATTAGGAGAATTTATGATGGACAGGGGCTTGTTGAGGGATTAGTTTTAAAATAAAGAAAACATTGTTAACATTTTTAAAATCAATTAAGGGAGAAAGCATACAGAGAAACTATTATGTTTCCAAATACTAAAAGGTGAAGATGCTGAACAAATATTGAGCAAAAAGTTTGAAAAATATGCTAGGTATGTATTTGCTTCATGAGAAGAAAACTCTACTAAACCAAACTAAACCATAATTGATTTAAAACTAAAACATTTAGAACTAAGACTGAATTGGTATTTAAAACAAAACTAGAACTGATATAGAACTGAATTAGATTTTTTTTTTTTTAAATTTGTTTCCTTATTTCAATTTTGAGTTTATATGTAATTTAGTTTTAAGAACACAAAGCTATATGGCTTATCTGCAGAATGAAATATTTAAAAATTCTGTATAATTTTATTTTCATTGCGAAATTATAAAGTGTAACTTCAATAGTTATTTTTTATGTATAAATTATTTATATTCAATAGATTCGTGGGTAACTTATTAAATATATTAAGTAGGACAACATTAAGGCAATTTTTTCCATAATTAGTTCAATGACTTTCCACTTGGAACCTTCTTAACACCCGACATTGGATGTTATAGATGTGGTCGATTGGCTTAAGGAATCTAGTATCGCCGTAGAATAATGTTGCACTATATAAGCTTTTGATATTGAGTATTTGTTGTTTACTGGCTATGCTATTTGCTGATATGTAGTTGTGGACTAGAATAAACTAGAAATAAAATCGAATTGGAATTGAACAGAACTATAACTAAAACTGAACTAAAACTAAACTAATACTGAACTATAACTGTACCATAACTAAACTAGAACTGAATTACAGATGAACTAGAACTAAAGTGGAACTGAACTAGAACTGAACTAAAATTGAACTAGAACTGAATGGGAACTGAACTAGAATTGAATTAGAACTCAATTGAAACTGAAGTAGAACTCAACTAGAACTGAACTGGAACTGAACTAGAACTGAACTAGAACTGAACTAAAACTGAACTAAAGCTAAACTAGGACTGAACTATAACTAAACTAGAACTGAAGTGGAACTTAACTATAACTGAATCAAAATTGAACTAGAACTGAATTCGAACTGAACTAGAATTGAACTAGAACTGAATTGGAACTGAAATAGAACTTAACTAGAACTGAACTGGAACTGAACTAGAACTGAACTAAAACTGAACTAAAACTGAACTAAAACTATACTAGGACTAAACTAGAACTGAACTGGAACTTAACTAGAACTGAACTAAAATTGAACAAGAACTGAACTAGAATTGAACTAGAACTGAACTAGAATTGAACTAGAACTGAACTACAATTGAACTAGAACTGAACTAAAACTAAACTAAAACTGAACTAAGACTGAACTAGAACTGAACTTATTTATTATTATTTATTATTATTATTTATTTATTATTTATTTACAGTTATTGTTTACAATTCAATAGATTAACATTTTATATTAATATTTTAAAAAATTGAAAAGAAAAATATAAGTTGGGTTGTCCTCGGCTTATGTTGAAGTTACTTCATTGCTGGAAAATTTCATTTATAATTCGTGTTCCTATACACATCTCCAGTTGCTGAGGTTTTAATATTCGGTCTTTCATATATTTTATTTTCATTTATATGGTTTATTTTAATTTTAATTTTATTCATTTAATTTATTTATTATTATATTTTTAATTTTATCTGTTTTAAATCTTGTTTATTTTAGAGAATTTTATAATATTATCCCGCAAAGCTCATAAGCTTGTCTACAGGAAATTTTATTAATAATTCACTATATATTTAATTCAACGAGTGTTCATTGCATATTTATTAAGTAGTTTTTAATGCCTTTGTGTTTTTTGTATTTATTTTTAGTATTTAGTATATTTATGGGTATTTTATTTAGAACAGTGGGCAATACGACGGGCAGTGTGTTTCGGCCATACTCATTTGTAAAACGTTGGACTTTATATCTTCCTTGTGATTTTATTCTTGTGTTATGTGTGTGATCAATTGTTTGCAAAAATCTACTGTCGTCATCAAATTCTTTGATAAGTGTTGTGTGGTATATGTTTTTGACATTCATAATGTTTAGGTGTTTTGCCAAGCTGTTTGTTTTAGGAACATTGGTGGAATCGGTAGTGGTGTTGGGATTGTTCTGATAGTTATGGTGATGTTTTTTCCATAAGATTCTAAGCAGGCTGTCTTGTGTTTTCTGTAGTGTGCTATTATATCTGACATTTCCCCATGCTGTTATTCCGTGTCTGATATATGATTCGGCTAGTGAGAAGTACGCTTGGCGGAGTACACTGTAAGGAGCGCAGTTGCTTAAATGGTAAAGTATATATGAGGCCTTTCTGAGTTTTTTTTGTAAGTTTTGAATATGTGCTTTCCATTTAAATGTGTTATCAATGATTACTCCTAAATATTTATAGGAATTGGTTTTTTCTATAATGGGACAAGAAGTGTTATTAGCCTGTGTGGTATTGCAGATATTTCTGTGTAAGCAATCTGTGTTGTGAAATTTTATTTCTATATTTGAATCTGCAATGTGTGGTGGTTTAATATGCATTATTTTTGTTTTATTCGCATTGATGATAAGACCATTATCATGGCTCCATCTGGTTGCTATATCCAGTTGTTGTTGCATTATGTTTTTTGCGTTTGCTATATTGTTATCAGCTACAATTATGGCGGTATCATCGGCATATGCGAAGGTTGTTCCTTCTTTTAAACATTTGAGCATGTCATTTGCATATATTATATACAATATGGGTCCAAGTTTTGAACCTTGCGGTACCCCACAATCATATGACATTTTGTTGCTTAATTTATTATTGATTTTTACGTAGAAGTTTCTGCAATCTAAATAGCTTTCAAACCATTGTAGTAAATTTCCTCTTATACCATTTCTCTCTAGTATCGCTAATAATTTCTTATGCGAAAGAGTATCAAATGCTTTACTGAAATCGATAAATAAAGCTAATATATGCATATGTTTACTTAGGCATTCATTGATATAAGTTGAAAAATTTCCTAAAAGTTTGTTGATATTTTTACCTTTTTGGAATCCAAACTGATTTTTATTGATGATTTTATATTTTTGCAAAAAGTTTGTTAGTCTTCTGACTATTATTTCCTCAAGGATTTTTTCCACGACAGACAAAATAGCTATTGGCCTATAATTATTAACATCCAATTTATCGCCATTTTTATATATTGGTCTAACTATTGATGTTTTAAGCAGACTTGGCACAATTGCTTGTTCTAAACTAGAATTTATTAATGTTGTAAAAATTGGTGTTAAAAAAGTAGCATTTATTTTAAGATCTTTCGGTCGTATTCCGTCAGCTCCGGCCCCTTTTCTAATGTTAATATTTTTTAAAATATTGTAAATTTCCTCTTCGTTTGTATATTCAACATAAATAGTGTTAGTCACTGAAATATTTGAAGTTTGTATTGTTTGTATGTTGCAGCAGTGTATAATTTTTTTGATATTTGCATTGAAATTTAAAGAGAAGTTATTTGTTATATTAGTTATGTCTTCGTTTTTAAAATGTTTCATTATAAAATCATCAATATTTGTAGATTTTTTACCAATTAATTCATTTATTAATTGCCACGTTATTCGCATATCGTGTCGATTTTCAATAAATTTATTTTTATAATATTTATTTTTTTCAAAAATAATTGTTTTATTTAATTGATTTCTGAAATTTTTATATTCACTTTCATATATTTTGTTTTTTCGATTATTGCGCCATTTTTTAAAAAGTTTATCCCGAAAATCACAAGCTTTCACAATATCTTCACTTATCCAGGGATTTATTGACCTTTTTTTTATATTTTTTTCTTTCCTAATTGATTTGTTATATATTTCATTAAATCTTTCCTGTATATTATTAAACAAATTATTTGGATTCGATGTTTGTTGTATAAACGCATTCCAATTTGTATCGCGAATTTGTTTATTTATTTTATAATTGTAAAATTGTGGTCCCTGCTTTAAAAGGTTTTCCTTGCCCTGATTGTTTACTTCTTCATCAACACAACAAAATAACGAATAATGGTCCGATATTGTTGTTGTTATTATTGCAGCATATGTCTTTGTTTTCGATGTTGTTTTATTAGTTTTTATGAATAGATGATCGATGCACGTGCTTGTATTTCTCTTCGGATCTTCACGTGTGCTCTCGTTTATCATACATTCTAAGCCATTGCTCATAATCATGTTAAGGTATGTTGTTGTTGTGATATTTTCTCTTAATAAATCAATGTTCACGTCTCCTACTAGTATAATATCTTGTTTTTTCTTTATGTTGTTTATTATTATATCGAGTTCTTTGATAAACGATGGAATGTTTGTGTGGGGGGGACGGTAAATAGATAAGAGAGAAGTTATTTTGTTATTGATATTAATATCTAATTGTATTATTTCTAAAGAGCTAGCTGTTACAACAGTATGATTAAACGTTAAGCCTTCTGAAATATATACTGCAATCCCTCCACCTCTATTCTCTCTATTGAGAAAGATAGAATTGAAACCTTTAATGTTGTAGAATGTGTTTTCATTATCGGTTATATTTGTTTCTACTAAAATTATTATTTTTATTTTGGTTATTATGTTGTTTATTGTTGAGAGAAACGTTGTGAAGTTGAGTCTAAGAGAACGAATGTTCATGCATATTAGTGATATGGGATAACTTAAAAAGTCTTTTTTAATGTCACTGAAATTATTTAATGTTTGCTTTATAATATTATTCATTTTTATTTAATAGAAAAGAAAAAATAAGTTATACTACAACTGAACTAGAACTAAACTAAAACTGAACTAGAATTTAACTAGAACTGAACTAGAACTGAACTTGAAATGAACTAGTATTGAACTAGAGCTGTACATGAGCCGAAGTGAACCAGTACTGAACTGAACTAGAAATTAATTATTATTGAACTACAACTGATGTCAAGCTCAACTAAAACTGAGCTAGAACTGAACTAGGACTGAACTGGAAATGAAATAATATTGAACTAGAAATGAACTAGAACTCAACTAGAACTGAACTGCAACTGAACTAAAACTAAACTAAAACTGAACTAGAACTGAACTAAAAGTGAACTAGAACTAAACTAAAACTGAACTAGAATTTAACTAGAACTGAACTAGAACTGAATTTGAAATGAACTAGTATTGAACCAGAGCTGAACTTGAACCGAAGTGAACCAGTACTGAACTGAACTAGAAATTAATTATTATTGAACTACAACTGATGTAGAGCTGAACTTAAACTGAACTAAAACTGAGCTAAAACTGAACTAGAACAGGACAAGAACTGAACTGGAACTGAAATAGTATTCAACTAGAACTGAACTAGAACTTAACTAGAACTGAATTAGAACTCAACTAAAACTGAAGTGGAACTGAAGTAGAACTGAACTAGAGCTAGAACTAGAACTAGAACTATAACTATTTAGTGCTTTATTTATTGCTTTATTTATATTAATAATAATAATAATTAATAATAATTTAAATTTTAACAATATTTCAAATTTCAAACAATGGTATTTACATTTTTTATCAATAATATTTAAATAAAATTCAAATAGAAAAATACTGCATCTGTACTAACTAACAAATCAAGTCACGAAGCGCAATTTTTCTATATATGTATTATTAAAATTAAAGAAGTTATAATTGAATAATCTTGGGTGTCACAGTCAGATACATATCAGATATTTTTCAAATTAACTCAAAAATTATGTTATATAAGCTTCTGACTCTTTTGATTTCACATTATTTGATGATTTATATTCGCAAAAAAGCTAATATATTGCTTGACCTACATTTTTATAACAAACTTCTTTTTAGGAATTTAAAAATTATTCAGGCACATACATATCTTAAAATTATTTACATAAATCAAATTAATTAATATATAATTAATATATACATCGCTTTACCTATAATTTACAGCAAATTAAATTTATCATTTAATCTTAATATAAATTTCACTTTCTTGCCATTGACATTCCAATATTTTCTTTACCATTTTAATTTAATTATTATCTTTGATATCTATTAATATCTTGTTTTAATCTCACATTAATTCAAGTTTGCTTCAAGTTTAAGCTTCTTCAAAAAAAAAAAAAAAAAAATTAAATAATAATAAAAAATAGTTAAAACCTCAAATCTCATCAACCACTTGTCATCAGTAATCATTTATGGTTGGATGTTTTAAGACGAGATGTTTTCACCAAAAAAAAATTAAAAATAAAAATGAGAAAAAATTCTTCATATATTTAGTAGCTTAGAATTTCTGAAGTTTCTTCTGGTTAATAATTTTTGTGGTTTTCTTGAAATTATTTCTACAAGTTCTATTGTCTTTTTATGAACTCCAGAGTAACTAGTATCTAAAAAAAGAGTTTATTTTATATTTTATTTATTTTTTTATTTTTTATTTTTTTTTTGAAGAACAAATAATTTCATCAAATTATTTATAATCAGCTTTAGCAAATTATATGGTTTTGATAAACAACAAATTGTTTGCGCATGCGTAAACTGGGTCATGATGCTACAGCTATTAAAACTCGAAATTTATTTTTTTTTTCTATTTTTTTATTCAAGTAAAAGTTAGAAGTTTCTTTAAAGTAGTTTTATTAGAAAATCTTTTAACAATAAAAGCAATTGTTTAATTTTGATCTGCAAATAATTCTTTGAAATTTGTATTTTCTTTATTAGCTTTTGTTTTTTTCTTTTTTTCTTGAGCAATTTATTTTATTTTTTTATAAATAAAAATAATAAATTTTTAAAATATTAATGATGTTTAAATATTTGTTTTCTTCTTTCGTTTTGACTTAAAACAATGACTGCTTTTGTTGCCGCCTTTAAATTTTTTTAATGTTTTTAGAAATCAATCTTATAATCTTTTATTTTTGATACCAATAGTTTTTGCTACAAATTAATTGGCTATTATTTCAGAAAGAATTTAACACCATTGTTTCTTGAAGTAGAATCTTAGAAATTTGTATGTTAATTAAGGTCATGTTGTGGTCTTGAATAGAATTGAATTAATAAATCAATTATAAATGGGAGATTTTGAAGATATTTTTTAAATGTAGAAAAAAAAAGGGTGTGTTACTTACTTTTGTAACTGTAAAATGGTTATCAGAGTTTGATTTAATAGTATTTTCGATTTTTTACTTACCTAATATTTTAAGGAAAATTTTCAAATACGTTTCTGAAAAGAAAAAGAAAAGGCCAAATTATAAATAAAATATTTAAAATTTAATTTCAAGATAGTTTATGAAATATTAATTACTCTATAATAACCAATTTAACAAACATTTTATTGCATCAAAATGTCTCTAATCAAAACTTTTAGTTGTCATTATAAAATATAATTTATTTTCTTCATATTTCTTTTTTTTCTTGTTCTGAATACATTTTCTCCCTAACTACTAGAAAGTTCTTATATTCTAAAATAAATTACCCACCATTATGCCACACATAATACATAGAAAAGGGTCACTTGATTTTAATCATGTTACCTAAATAATTTCTCTGTACTGTTCGGTTATGGTCACGTTTTCTGCTCTTTTTTATTTTATGCTTAAAATTTCCCCTAATTTTTTTAACATTTATTTCATTTTAATGTTTATAATTTTCTATCTATGCCAAATTACCATGCTCATGCTTGACTCTAAAAAGAGGCCGGCCCTACATTTGGAAAAATATGAAAAAAAAAAAATAAATAAAAACAATTTGTATATAAATGTCTATGACTGACTATAAAACGCAGTCTGGAAAACCGCATGTTGCCATAAAAGAAATGAAGTTAAATTTTATGGAAATATATATATATATATTTTTTCATATTTTCTTTTTTAATGCTAAAAAAAAATCAGGCCTGATGACAATTTAAATTATATTTATGAGTTAAAGCAAAAGTAGTTGGCAAAGTATATTAGTATTTAAATTGAAACTAACATTATGTTCATTTGAATAATATATAAATGTGGTTAAAAAATGTATAAAAACAATTGATTGCTTTTAAAGAGTGCAAAAACAAACTAGAGCATTAAATATGTGTCATTATGCTACAGAAATAAAAAAAAAACGTTATTAATAATTTTACATATTTTCCAATTGGAAAAATATTAATGTAAGTTTAATCTTGGCATATTTAAACACTTATTTTTACAATAGCATTATATCCCATATTAAACAAATAACTTAATATTAAATATTTTTATAATAATAAAAATAATTTTTTTTTATTATCGAAAGATATTTAAGTGGATATTTTAATAAATATTTATGAAAACGAAAAATTCTTTTATTTTTACATTTATATGTAATCAATCAATTGTGTGAAAAGATTAAAAGGTCAAGAGGAAATTTTTAACACTAAAAGGCTAATAAAAATATAATAGCTAATGATCTACTTACTTGTAAAAAGTAATAATAAGCCTTTTCAACTTTATCATAATTTCATATAAAATTTATGGCCTTTAATTACTTCTATTTAAACTAAAATTTCAAATTGAATAAAATTACTAGATTTCCTTTAGGGTTTATTATTTTGCTTTACCATCCGGCTATGTAGATTTACCGTCTGCTATTTATTTTTGTATTAAATAAAAAAATACATATTTATCCTTATACAAGGTCATATTAAGCTGTTTGCTAACAAACACTTCAAATTATATTTATTTTATGGATAAATATAAATAAAATTTATTTTCATATTTATGTGATGAAGTAAAAGGCTGCACAAAAATTTTGCAATTTATAGACACTTGTATGCCAAAGTGAACATAAATGCTCTTAATATAATTTTAATATAGACAACTTATATAGCAGAGATAAAAATAAATAAATGGAAAAGAAAACAGTAAATAAGATTCTAAATAAATACATAATCTAGGATAAAGAGAAGGAAATCAGGGTAAGGAGGTAATTGAAGTTGAATATGTTAAAAATAGCAAAAAAGATATTTTCAAACCTCTATTATAGATATTCAATGTTTTTCTAAAATTGAAATAAATATATTGCTATATTAGCAATAATTAAAAAAAATGGCAACATTTTGTTAAAGTAGCAAAAATTTGCCACAAAAAAACATTTTTTTATAAAAGCTATATCGTTAAAATTTCAACAGTTTGCTAAAATAGCAATAATATATTAATACTTTTGTAAAATAACAAAAATGTGTTGAAATTCTAATATTTGGTTAAATTAACAATAATTTGCAAAAATATGAATATTTTGTTAAAATAATAACATTTTGCTTAAGTAGCAGTATTTTTCTAAAATTGCAATATAGCATTATTTTGCAAAAGTTTCAGTATTTTCCTAACAGAGCACTATTTTCTTCAAATAGGAAAATTTGCAAAAATAGCCATATATATATATTCTTTATTAGCAATATTTGGCTATCAAAGGAAAATTTTGTTAAAATAGTAAAATTATAGCAATATTTTTATAAACTAGTAATATCTTTCTATATTAGCAATAATTTATAAAAAAGGCAATATTTTGTTATATAGCAAACATTTGTTAAAACAAAAACATTTTTTTTTTACAAAAGCTATATTGCTAAAACTGCAATAGTTTGCTAAAATAGCAATATTTTACTAAATTAACTATATGTTGTTACCTTCATAAAATAGCAAAAATAAACTAAAATAGTAATATTATGTTAAATTAAAATATTTGGCTAAAATAACAATAATATGCCAAAATATGAATATTATGCTAAAATAGCAACATTTTGCCTAAGTAGCAATATTTTTCTAAAATTGCAATATAACAAGATTTTGCACAAATTTTAACATTTTCCTAACAAATCGCTATTTTTTTTAATAGGAAAACGCGCAAAAATAGCAATATATGTATTTTCTTTGTTAGCAATATTTGGCTATCAAAGGAATATTTTGCTAAAACTGCAAAATTATACTAAAATAGACTTAATTTGTTAAAATAGCACTATTTGCTAAAATAGCAATGATTTTTTTCCAGTAGCAATATTTTGCTAAAATAATAATTATCCGAAATATCATTATTTTTTAAAATAGAAACGTTTTGCTTAGAAAAAATTTGCTTAAAAAATTTTTTCTCGAATTGAAATATTTTCATGACATTTTGCTTAAAAAAAACAATATTTTGTAAAAATAGCAATGTTAAAAACTTTGCAATAGAAATTAAAATTACAGAAAATTTGTTTAAATACCAAAGTAATAACTTTCACAAATAGCAATATTTTGGAAAAATAATCCTATTACCCTAAGACCTCAAAAAATAATAGAAAATAAATATGTTAAAAATATTATTATTAAATAGCAACCTGCTAAAGATTCTGCTAAGATCTAAGATAAAATTTAAAAAATTTAATGAGAAATATTAAAATTAATGTATTGATAATCCTGCAATACATTCAAAAATTATTAGTTACAAACATTTTGCTAGAAATAGCAAATTTACAAAAAAATCTTTATTAATTTTAAAAATTTACTTGGAAATTGCGAAAAGACTTTTTTGTTAGAAATCGCAAAATAGAAAAATTTGCTAAAAATCTTAAATATTTTGCTAAAAGTAGTATCACTTTGAATAATATGCTAAAATATTTTAAATATCTTAAAAAATCACTAAAGCTTAAATATTTCGCTAATAATAGCGCAAATAACTTAAAAATAGCTAAACCTTAAATAGTTTGCTAAAAAGGTAAAATTTTTGTTCAATATACAAAATATCTTTAACAGGAAGTTGCTAAAAGTAGCAACATTCTGAATATTTTGTTCAAAATAGCAGAATCTTTAATTGTTCGCTAAAAATAGTAAATTCTTAAATATAGTAAATTACTGAAGATTTTGCAATAAATAGCAGTAATGAATATTTTTCTAAAAAATTCGATATTGTTTATTTTGCTAACAGAAAAATTTTATATATATTGCTAAAAATGGTTAAATATTAAATTTCTTTTCTGCTAAAAATTATAAAATCCTAAATATTTTGCTAAAAGAAAAGCAAAATCATAAATATTTTACTAAAAATAGCAATAATTTGAAAATTTTGGTGGAAGTAGCAGAATTTAGAGGTATGTGGTGGATCAGCTTTATAGGATACAAAGATCCGCTTCCATTGGCATTGCAGGTGCATTACGTACTAGTCCATCAGAAGCTCTGAACACTATATTGCACCTAACACCTATAGACCTATACATAATTGAATCATCAGTTAATAGTGCGATAAGATTATCTGCGACGAATAGCTGGAGATCAAGAACGTATGGGCACGCGAGGATATTAAATTTAATACCCCCGCAATTCAATAAATTTACCGACTATATGATTCCCTAAATGGACTTCGGGAATACTATTAAAGTCCTATTCCCCACCAGGAGTGAATGGAGAAGGGGCAATCTTCTTGGACAATTTAGAACTAGGATATACACTGACGGCTCAAAGATGAACTGCGGTGTAGGCTCTGGTGTCTTCTCTGATGATCTTGGAATTAGACACTCATGTAGACTCCCTGACGAGGCAAGCGTATTCCAAGCGGAAATATTAGCGGTCAGGGAAGCGTGTAAACTAATTCGCGATAGAAATATTCAAGGGAATATTGGTTTATTTGTCGACAGTCAAGCGGCAATACTATCGCTCAAATCACCGAAAACTACCTCTATTCTAGTCAACCAGTGTAAAGAGGAACTGCTTGGACTAAGTCGACTGTATGACATTACTATAATCTGGGTTCCTGCGCATAAGGACTACTATGGTAATGAACAGGCAGACGAATTAGCCCGGGCAGGCTCTGCTATGAATGCCTCCTTAGCGGTTTCAGTCGCAATCCCGTTGGGAACAGTCAAAAGCAGAATCCAAAAACACTTTCTAGAAAAGGCGAAAAATAGATGGCGAAATCTGGACAAATGTAGAGTCGCGAAAGAAACGTGGCCTACTTACAACGAGAAACGCTCAATGCAATCATTGGCTACAAACGCAAGGACATCTCGAGACTAATAGCACTGTTTACAGGTCACTGGACGATCGGTAAACATGCAAGTAGACTTGGTCTCCCTTACAATGAATATTGTCGTAGTTGTGGCAATCGCGAGAAGGAGGAAACAGTTTTTCATCTTCTATGTGAATGCCCAGCCTTGAACGCAAGCAGACATAAATTTCTGGGAAGGCACCAATTAGACAACCTCTCTGAGATATATGACACTAGACTCAGTGACATCATTAAATATCTCAATGCTACAGGCTGGGTCTAATTAATTTATGTTCTCATTGTTTCTTCCCTACATTTCTATCTCATTACAGACTCGACACAACTAGTTCACCTGGCGAGTAGTGTGGTTCCATCAAAACGGACTCTAACGAGTCTATTTGATTGCCCGTAAGATTACGGGCTACCACGTTAACCAACCAACCAGCAGAATTTAGAAATTGTTATATAAAATGCAAAATAATAAAAATTTTTCTAAAGATAGCAAAATTTTTTTAAAAATTAGCTAAAATAGCAAATTCTTTCAATTTGTCTAATAATATCTAAACGTTGTATATCATGCTAAAACTAGCTATAACATTAACTAAACTTGGCTAAAAATAGTAAAATATTTAATATATATTCCTAAAAAAATATATATATAAAAATCTTGAATACATATAGAAAATTCTTAAATATTTCAAAATCATTTTGCTGAAAATAGCAAAATCTTTGAAATTTTACTGGAATTAGCAAAGTCTTAAATATATTTCAATAAATGTTAATATAGCAAACCTTTGCTAAAATAGCAAACTCTTAAGAATTGTGCAAAAAAAATATTAAATGTTTTGCTAGAAATAGAAAAATTTTAAATATATTTTTAAAAATAGCAAGATATTAAAAATGTTGCTAAAAATGATTGAAATAGCAAAATATTGAATACAACATATTGCTAAAAATAACTATATCTGACGATCGCACTAAAAATATAAAAATCTTAATAGTTTTTTTAGAAATAGTAAGATATTGCTATAAATAGCAAATTCTTAACCATTTTGCTAAAAATGCTAGAATCTTAAAAATTTTACAAAATAAAAATTATAATAATATTTTAATGGAAATAGCGAAATTTTTAATATTCCTGATTAAAATAGCAAAATATTGAATATTTTGCTACAGGTATCTTAAAAATTTTGTTTAAAATGACTAAATTTGATGATATCACTAAAAATAGCAAAATTTTTATAATTTTGCTAAAAATGCTAAAAGTAAGAAAATTTTTAGTAGATAGTAAAATCTTAAAACTTGTGCAAAGAAAAGTTAAATATTGAATATTTCACTGGAAAAATCAAAATTTGAAAATGTTGCTAAAAACGCAAGAAATAGCAAGATTTCACTAGAATTGACAAAATTTTATTTAACAGAATATTGTTAAAAATAGCTGAATCTAATTGTTTCGCTGAAAATAGCAAAATCTAAAATATATTTATTAAAGTAGCAAAATAATGAAAATTTTCTAAAAATAGCAAAATCTTTTTTTTTAAGTTTATTTTATAAAAATATTCGTGTTAATTTGGTATTTATTGCAAAACTATTTTGTTCACATTTGCAAGATTTTTATATTTTAATTAAAATCCTTAATTTTTTACTACTTTTGTTAAGATCATAAAATTTATCGTCTTCATATTGATAATAGCATTTAAGGCAATTATTTTAAACTTCTTTTACTTGAAAATTCTATATAAATTTTTGTTTCACCAGATAATTGTAATAATTAGTCATACAATTAAAAAAAAAAACGAAATAAACTTAACGTTAATAATGCTATTAAATCTTTTACATGCAACTAAAAACTATTCCATATAGAACATGTTACTGCATATGCTTGGCAACTAAATTTTTTAGTTTACATTAAGAACAGGATGAACGAATAAAAAAGAAACCTGCTGTGGTAAATAAGACGATAATTATTTTTGGACTTATGCATAAAGGAAATTGTTTTAAATATTTTTTTTTTTTTTCTAAAAAAATTACCAATAAAAAATAGAACCAAATTAAAATATAGCAAAAATAGTCTCAAGTGTATTTTGCCATGAAAATGTGCTTCGTTTCCCTAATTTTTCACTATCATTCTATTTCCACTTACTCTGCATCATATTTTTTCCATATGCCAGAAAACATTTTTTTTTAAATTTTTTCCATATTCATCAATTTGTTTCAAAATCGCATGAAATAAGTAAAATAAAAAATAACACACAAATATTGTTATGTTCATTCGTTCAATCAATATCATCAGCATCATGGTAAATATTTCTTTTTTTCTACAGAAATATCTGCTACAATGAACTTCTGAATAAACAAAATGCAACAGCAATGAGTTAAAAGAAAAACCAAAAATATGTATCTTATACCAAGAGAAAAAGAGCGAAAAAACTAATAACAACTTTACCTTTCAAATAATAAACGTTTTCATACATATCATCAGCAATGTATTTCACGTCATCAACATCATCATCGACAGTCTTCCACCAATTGCAAAAGCTCCTCTTAACATTGTCTTCCATGTATTCGTCAGTTTGTTTAATAGAACAGAACAAAATTGTTTAAAAAACTTAAAACCTCCATGGAAAAACTAAGCATAAAATAGGGAAATAAAACTAAAGACAAAATAAACAAAAACGAAGGAAAATAAAAATAAAAAGAAAATTATAACTAATGTGGAAAATTGTGTTTTCTGCAATAATCATGCATGTTGCAAGCTTATACACAAACAGGCAAAAAAAAATCGTATTTTCTGTCATTCATTCACTCACTCACTCATTCGTACATTTTGTTCATTCATTCGTTATTTCGCTCATTTTAAGCAGATAAATATTGTTATAAAATTATTTTTTTCTGTTGAAAAAAAAATCGAGCAAAAAACTAACGCAAAGAATTACATTTAAAGTTAATGTCATTAACAAAGTTTCAGTTGAATTTCAAATGTATAATGATTTACGTCTTTCTTTATGGTAAAAGAAATACGAGAAATATAAAATATGTCTTTCTGATTATTTTATATAATTTGGAGGATTTAATGTTTTAATTTGTTTGCTTACAAAGTGAAAATGAAAAAAATTGTAAAATATTAAAACATTTATTGAAAATAAAGTTTTGAAGTTTTACACAGAAAATACTTTTGAGTAAATTTATTAAAATAAAGATTTTTTTATTTTACCCCAAAGTGAATAAGGTATTGTAGATCAAAATTTTAGTTCTAAAAGTATTTTACTACATACAGCAATTATTAAAAAAAAGGTGTGAATATAGTCTCAAATTAATTTTAATTAAAGGCCAAATTAGCCTTAATATAGTTTCAAACTAATACAGTCTCAAATTACTGCTAAATGAGCCTTAATTGAAAGTGCTAATATAGTCTCAAAGTAGTCCCAAATAAGCTTTGATTGTAAGTCTCAACGAAGTCCCAAAAGAACCTCAAATTAGCTACAGTCGTAGGACTCAATATAGTCTCAAAGTAGTCCCAAATTTTTTTCAACCATAGGTCTTAATATAATCTCAAATTAGCTTTAATCATAAGTATAGTCTCACGGTAGCCCCAAATTGGCTATAATAGTAGGCCTTTATATAGACTCAAAATAGTCCCAAATTATTTTCCATTATGGGTTTTAATATAGACTCAAATTAGCTTTACACATAGGTGTTAATATAATTTCAAAATAGCCCAAATAAGTTTTAATTGTAGGTCATCACATAGTCTCAAAACTGCCTCAAGTTAGCTACAAACGGTCTTAATATAGTCTCAGAGTAGCTTTAATCGTTGGTCTTAATATAGTCCAAATTATATTTAATCATAGGTCTCAACATAGTCTCAAAATAGCACCAAATTAGCTATTTCGTGTGCTTTAATATAATCTCAAAATAGTTCCAAACAACCTTCAATTAAAGGTCTCATTGTAGCCTTAAAATAGTCCCGAAACAGCTTTAATCTTATATCTAAATATAGTCCCAAAATAGTTCCAAATCAGCTTTAATTGTAGGCCTTAATTTAGTGTCAAAATAATCCACATTAGCTCTAACCTTAAGTCTTAACATAGTCACAAAATAGTCCTAAGTTAACTTTAATCGTAGATTTTAACATAGTCTCAAAATAATCTGAATTTAGCTTTCCTCGTAGGTTTTAATACATTTTCAAAATAGTCACAAATTAGGTTTAATCATATGTCTTAATATGGTCTTAAAATAACTAAGCTTTAATCATATGTCTTAATATAGTCTCAAAATAGTCCTAATCGTAGGTCTTCATATAGTTGAAAATTAGCTTTAATCGTAGGTCTTTACATAGCCACAAACAAGTTTTAATCCAAGCTCTTAATATAGTTCCAAATTAGCTAGAATGTTAATTTTTAGTATAGTCGCAAATTAGCTTTAATGATAGCTTTTAATATAGTCCAAAATTAGATTTAATCTTAGGCCTCAATATAGCCTTAATATAGTCCCAAATTAGATTTAGTCGTAGGTCTTAACATAGCCTCAAAGTAACTCTAGCCGCAGGTCTTTGTATTTTGATGTTTATCCAAAAATAAGAATTTAGCATTATTGGTAGCTTTTAATATTGTCTCACATTAGCTTTCCTAGTAGGTCTTAGTACAGTTTTAAAATAGTCCCAATTAGCTTTTATCACTGGCCTTAATGTATTCTCAAAATATTCCTAAATTAGCTTTAATCGTAGGTCTTAATATAACCTCAAAATAGTCCCGAAAAAGCTTTTATCGTAGGTCTTAATATAGTCCCAAAATAGTTCCAAATTAGCTTTAATTCTACCCTTAATTTAGTGTCAAAATTGTCCACATTAGCTCTAACCTTAAGTCTTAACATAGTTTCAAAATAGTCCCAAGTTAGCTTTAATCGTAGATCTTGAACATGTCTCAAAATAGTCTGAAATTAGCTTTCCTCTTATCTTTTAAGACAGCCTCAAAGTAGTCATAAATAAGCTTTAATCGTATGTCTTAATATAGTCTTAAAATAGTCCTAAATAAACTTTAATAGTGGATCTTAATATAGTCTCAAACAAGTTTTAATCTAAGCTCTTAATATAGCTGCAAATTAGGTAGAATAGTAGTTTTTAGTAAGTCTCAAATTAGCTTTAATGGTAGCTTTTAATATAGCCCAACATTAGATTTAATCGTAGGTCTCAATATAGTTTTAATATTGTGCGAAATTAGATTTAGTCGTAGCCTCAAATTAACTCTAGTTGTAAGCCTTAATATTATGATGTTTATCCAAAAATGAGAAATTAGCATTAATGGCAGCTTTTAATATAGTCTTAAATTAGCTTTAATCAAAGATCTTAATACAATTTTAAAATAGTCCCAATTTAGCTTTTATCACGGACCTTAATATATTCTCAAAATAGTCCCAATTTAGCTTTAATCGTACGTCTTAAATAGCCTAAAAATAGTCTGAAACCGGCTTTAATTATAGGCCCAAAATAGCTTATATCTTATGTCTTACTATAGTCTTAAAATATCTGTATTTGTAGCTCTTAATATAGTCCCAAATAAGCTTAAGTCGTATATTAAGATATACGATTAATGCTATTTTGAGCTCATATTTAGAACTAAGATTAAAGCAATTTATATTTATATTTAGAACTAAGATTAAAGCAATTTATTTATAGCTACGACTAAAGCTAATTTAAGACTATATTAAGACCTATGATTAAGGGAAACTTGGCACTAGTTTGAGACAGTACAAAGACCTACGATGAAAGATAATTTGAGGCTATATTAAAATATACGATTAATGCTATTTTGAGCTCATATTTAAAACTAAGATTAAAGCAATTTATTTATAGCTACGACTAAAGCTAATTTAAGACTATATTAAGACCTATGATTAAGGGAAACTTGACACTAGTTTGAGACAGTACAAAGACCTACGATGAAAGATAATTTGAGGCTATATTAAAATATACGATTGAATCTAATTTGAGAGCATATTAAGATATACGATTAATGCTATTTTGAGCTCATATTTAGAACTAAGATTAAAGCAATTTATTTATAGCTACGACTAAAGCTTATTTAAGACTATATTAAGACCTATGATTAAGGGAAACTTGGCACTAGTTGAAGACAGTACAAAGACCTACGATGAAAGCTAACTTAAGACTATTTTAAGTCTATGTTGAGGCCTACGATTAAAGCCAATTTGGGACTATTTTGAAACTGTATTAAAATATATGATTAAAGCTAATTTGGAACTACAGTAGGCTATAGTTAAGGCTTACTTAAGACTATATTAAGACCTGCAATTAGATCTAATTTCGTGCATTATTAAGACAAAGTTTTATTCTGTATTATATAGTTTTTCAAATGAAGGGGCTCACAATGGACCGAAATCGGTCTCTGGGTGGAGATGTGGTTCATTTGGTATCAACCTTCTCTATCTATCTATCTATCTATCTATCTATTTATCTATCCATCTAAGACAAAGTTTGTTTGGGACTATATAAGTCCTATGATTAAAGCTATTTTGGGACTATATTAAAACTAAAGATAAAAGCAAATTTAACTATAAATTAAGACCTAGGATTAGAGCTAATTTGTTGCTATATTAAGACCAACAACAAGAACAATTTAGGTACCATATTAAGACCAATAATAATAGCTAATTTGGTAATATATTGCGGCCTGCAATTTGTGCATATTTTGGACTAAACTAAGATCTACGATTAAAGCTAATTTGTGCCTATATAAAAATCTTGAATTAGAGCTAATTGTTTTTTTCTCTGATTCTTCTCACAGGTTTAAACAGTGTTGAAACTGTTACAAAATTATCTGTTATTTTTCAAACTCTTCTATTGTTATTTTTTTGTTTACTTTCTTTTGTTGTAATTTTCTTAATAAAAATTGGTTGCTGTTGTTGTTTGTTTTTGTTATGTTTAAGCCAAAAAAACATTTATTGTTTTTTTTTTTTTTAGTATGTTGACAACATTTTAGGTCTGCTTCATGCATGACAGTTTTATGTTTTGAGTGTCTGTATTCTTTTCTTTTTTTATTTTTTTTCTTTTAACCATGTTTATGGCTGTGTTCTTTAAACTATACTTTTTTCTGTTTATTTTCCCAGTTTGTCCGTTGGGTTTTTGGGGTAATAGTAGGACAGCGAGACATGAGACGTTGAAAAATAAAAATGTCTTTAGAACATGATAATATTTGTGATGACTATTTCGTTTGAATGTTGCTTATTCTTGGGTGCTGTTGTTGTTTTTTTGTGTTATAAAAGCATTAAAACTTAAATAAACCGCTAGGTTGATGTAACAAATACCGCTATAAATTACAAATACAACACACACAAAAAATATTATAGCTATAGCAAGCAATCTGTTAACAGTAATTTAACAAACAAATATATTATGAGTATGATATTTTTATTTATTATAAAAAATAAAAAATGCTTAACAAAAAGAATAATTAACTATATAATAAATTATATGCTTTTTTGTAACCTTTTTTTTTTTTTTTGATTTGTTGCAACGTGACAAGGTGCTACAAACATGTCTAATTGTTGGGAATTTTAATGAATATACATAGATATTTGTTGCTAAAGGGAGTCGAGGGAGGAAGCAACTGAGTTTATGTGATTTTTTATTATGTAGTGTGATAAGTTTAATTACATAAAAGAAAAGTTTAAAGAATCAATTAATGCGGTTTTTCTAATAATAATAATAAATATTTATTTAAAAGTTACAAGAGACGTTATTATAATAATATAATATTTGACCTTATTCTGGCTAATTTCAGACTATATTAACCCCTAATATTAGCTAATTAGAGACTATATTAAGAGCTACGACTCAAATTAGATTCAAATTAGATTCAATCGTATATTTTAATATAGCCTCAAATTATCTTTAATGGAAAGCTTTTAAATTGTCCAAAATTATCTATAATGGTAGGTCTTAATATAATCTTAAAATAGTCCCAAATTAGCTTTAATCTTAGGTCTTAATACAATATCAAAATAGTTCTAAATTAGCTTGAATCACAGGTTTTAAGACAGTTTCCAAATAATCGCAAATAGTCCAAAGCTTGAATCATAAGTTTTATAATAGTGCCTAATTAGTACTAATGGAAAAACTTAATATAGACCGTAATGAGCTTCAATTATGTATTTTTATATTTCTCCTAATAAAATATCAATTAAATACATATTTTATTTAATATTATTTAAAATTATATAATCTTTAAAATATGTTTCATTTCATCTCTTCATCTATTTAATATTTTCATTTAATTTACTTTTAATTTTTTCAATTAACTCATAAATGCAATTACTTTATATAACTTACTGTTTATTTTTAAAGTATTTTTATTAAAAATATTAGTTTTAAACATGTTTTCCTATAACAGTTATATTGTTATTTTATTTTTTTTATAAAAAATTAATTTAAAATTTACTATTAACTTTTCAAACAAAATTTTTGTTTGCAAATTCTTTTATTTTCATTTTATTTGCACAATTTTTTACCGTTGATTTTTTACTTACTTTTTTATTCCCCGTGTGTGATTAAATTGAAAAATAATGAAAACTTATTTATTGTTTTCAAAATAACAAAAAGTTTTAATAGCTTCATTAAAGTTTCTTCTTTATTTATTTCTTTTTTGTTATGTTTATTTATTCAGAATAATAAACCATATTCATTTTAGCAATATCAAAGCCCTCACTTTCACTTTTTTATTACAGATTTTTTTTTTAATTTATCTGATATTTATCTTTGTTATTTGAATAAATGAATTAATTGTTTAATAAAAATTAATTAAAATTTCAATATTAATAATATAAATTCTAAAGAAGGAATTGGTTTTTGTTTGATTTATGGAAAATAAATTCAATTCAGTTTAAATGGAGTTAAATGGTTTTGTATATATTGAGGTTTATTAAACAAAATGCTAAAATAAGAGTAAATTAAGTTAAATATTAAATTGTCTACAATTTTATATGACATGTTGGTTTGGTAACCACCTAGAAAAGAGATATACATGTGATACAAAATTGTAGACAATTTAATATTTAATTTCATTTACTCTTTACCCTGCATCTATATAGCCAAGTCTGTCTGTCTGTCAGTTGTCAGAAATCAAATTTCTATTAAAATGATATTAAATATGATATTAAACTATTGAGAATACATTTGAGAACTTATCGTTATTTAATTAAGTCAATGATTTTTTTTCACCATTAAATGTTTGGAAATTATATAAAATTTCCTCGAATGTTATGAAAGATATTTATACCCCACACCACCATAGATGGTTTGGGTATTATGCGTTTGTGCTGATGTTTGTAACGCACAGAAAAAATCATCCAACACCTACCTTAAAGTGTACTAATCGGCTCAGAATCACTTTTTGAGTCAACCTAACAATGTCCGTCCGTCCGTCTGGCTGGACGGCTGGCTGGCTGTCCATGTAAACCTTATGCACAAAGTACAGATTGCAATTTTGTAGATAATTTAATGAAATTTGGCACGTAGGACTTTCATGAGACAAGAACAAAGCCTATTGGAATTGGTTGTGATCGGTCCATTATTTCACCTAGCCTCCAAACAAATGTCTTCCCGGAATAGGGGTTTAACGATGATAAATACCTTAAATATAGTAATATTGTAATGAAATTCGATGTAAGGAAGTTTTGTATAAGTATCAATCATTGTGCCAAAAAGCTCCCATATAAAACCCTCTTCCGAAAATCACTTTAACTTGCATGTTTATATTCGACACAAATAAGTTTTATATAAGTAGAAATCATAGTTACAAATTTTATGAGGATCGCTCCATATTTACCCTAGCTCCCATATAAGCCCACTTTCGTGAATCATCCTAAAGTGCATAAATTCATCTAAATGTTAGTATTAACGTAATATTCCGTATTCGTATATTTTATTTTACAGTTAGTAAAAGTATTGGTCCAGAATTGTCTAATATAAGACCCATCCACGAATTTTGAAGGACGTGCACAATAGTGGTGGGTATCATATTGTCGGGCTTGACTTACTATATATTTCTCATTTGAAAATATATTTATTTATTTATTTATTTTTTATTATTTTTTTTTTAATTATGTTATTTCTTTAATGATAATTCAAAAATTTATATCCGTGGACTTTTAACAAAACATTTTAAGTTGAGATAAACAATTTTCAAATTATTTAATCATTTAATTAATACGTTAAAGATACATAGTTTACCCTAATCGGTATTTTCGTACGACTGTTAGTTTTGGAGATATAATTGACAAAAAAAAATTAAAATTTTCCTAGAAATTGTTGATTTCTTAAACAACTGTTTTGCTATCCTGAAAAATACAATAAAATCTCTTTTAGTAATAAAAAATATTTCATAATTCTAAATTTTCCTATGCATTATGAATTTTTAGAAAACATATTATATATATATATATATATATATATATATATTTGAAAGTTTTAATAAATTAAACATTTTATTTAAAAAAAAAAATTGTTCAATAAAAAATATTTTGGTTCATTTAGATCAAAAAGAAAGTAAAATTTATAACATAATATAACATGTTATTTTAAACCATAAAAATTTCTCAAGCAAATTTCTTTTATAACACTTGTTTCATTTCAAAAATTTCTTATAAAAAATTAAATAATTAAATTATTACATATAAACATAAAAATATTAATGACATTATTTAAAACCAGTAAAAACATCATTAAATTATAAAATTATAAACAATAAAGCAAATATAACAAATCTCTAAAATAACTATTTTCAACACGTTTTCACTTAAAGATAAAATATTAAAGTAAATAAAACTATGACACTAATAAACGATATAAGACAAACAGATGGACAGACAGAGAGACAGACAGACAGTGTCTGTCTAGAAACAAATAAAATAAAAAACTGGAAACGAAAAAATAAACTTAAGCTATTTATTTCTTAATCTAAAACTCTTAATCTTAATGAGCGAAAGTGTTTAATTACTATAAAAAATAAAATAGCGAGGAAATACCTGAATATAAAAAGAAGTTCAAGTATTTAATTCTGCATTTTTTTTTTTTGTTTTTTTTTTTTTTATCTTAAATCTAAAACACAAAAAGTCAACTTAAATGCCAGCTATTTACAACAATATTTAATATACTCGCATATATATTAACAACATTAAGCTTTTGTTGTCATTTTAATGTTAAATAAAGTTCAAGAAAGAAATGTAAGTCATTTTGACAGTTTATTTAATTTTTTTTTTAAGTGTCAGAGAGCAAAGAAAAAAATGTCTTAAAAAATAAAAAAAACATTACAATTTAATGCGTTTCCACTCACGCATAGAATAAAATGTATATATTTAGAAATATTTGAATAAATGTGGTTTGAATTTTAATATTTATGCCCCTATTTGATGCTTTTTTTCTGTTCACAAGCTGTCACTTTTAATATTTGAATGCTTTGTTTGATTAAGTAAAGCTCTTGCAAAAATTAGTTAGTCACTGATTTGAAAGTGCAAATAATGTCAGGGTATTGATTTAAAGTACAGATAAAATCGAAAATTTTATAAAGAGTATGAGGACAATTGTTTTGCAATAGAAGAATTTAAAATTAACAAACACTTTCGAATTAATTTTAAAGAAACTTTAAAGCTATTGTAAGCATTTTAAACTTTTTGAAACAATTCTATATTTTCTATTTAATTTTAAATCATTTTAATTTTCTATAAGTTTCTGAAAATTATTATATTATCGAAATAGCAATTATCTTGCATATTCGGATTTTACATCTAAAATAAAATACTCTTTAACCACAATAGAACTATAACTTTCATTTAAATTGGTATTTGGTTTTGTTTTAATACTTTCACTAGTTTAAAGAAAAGTAAAACTGAACATTCAGTTAGTATTTTGGTAAAAGTAGAAAAAAAAATTTATTTATAAGTTTTAATACAACTTCAAAATACCAATATGGTTCATTTCAAATTTAACTGTTCTTATGGTTTAAAATTATAATAAATATGCTGCAGACAAAACAAAATTTCAAAAAAGAGAAAACTTTTTTGAATTAATGTTTCTAAAGAGATAATTCCCACAGAAAGAGTAAGAAAATAGAGGAAAGAAATAGGTAAATAATGATACGGTATCAATAATTTTGAAAACTCAGTGTTAGAAATATAATTCTAATAATTGTTTTGAAAATTACAGCTGTCATTATTTAATGTGAGGTAAATTAATTTTGATTAATCAATTCGTTTAACTTATGAAAAACTTGGAGAAAGAACTAAGTAAATTAATTTGTTAAAACATTAAAAATTTACCTTTGCATACAAATATTTAAAAAATTTTAAAAAGTGTTAGCAACACGGCCAGCTAGATACAGCAGAACTGAACAAGTACTGAAAAAGTACTCAGCTAAAACTGAACTAGAACTGAATTAGAACTAAACCAGAACTGAATTAGAACTGAACTAGAGCTGAACTAGAACCAAACTAGAACTGAATTAGAACTGAACTAGAATGGAACTAGAACTGAACTGGAACAGAACTGGAATTGAACTGGAACTGAACTAGAACTGAACTTGAAATAAAGTAGAACTAAAGTAGAACTGAACTATAACTGAACAAGTATTGAACTAGAATTGAACAAGAACAGAACTACAACTGAATTAGAACTGAACTAGAACCAAACTGGAACTGAATCAGAACAGGAACTATAACTGAACTAGAAATGAACTAGATTTTTTTTATAACAAAATATCTTTTAATTGCAAATTTATTATTTTTTTCTTGAACTAGAACTGAACAGGAACTGAACTAGAACTGAAATAGAACTGAACTAGAACTAAAGTAGAACTGAACTGAAACTGAAATAGAACTGAACTTGAACTAAACTAGAAATAAAGTAGAATTGAACCAGAACTAAACTATAACTGAAAAAGAATTGAACTAGAACTGAATAAGAACCGACTAGAACTGAACTATAACTGAACAAGTACTGAAAAAATACTGAGCTAAAACTGAACTAGAAATGAATTAGAACTAAATTATAACTGTATTATAACTGAACTAGAACTGAATTATAACTGAACTAAAACTAACAAGAACTTAACTAGAACTGAACAAGTACTGAACGAGTACTAAGCTAAACCTGAACTAGAACTGAATTATAACTTAACTAGAACTGACTAGAACTGAACAAGTACTGAAAAAATAATGGACTAGAACAGAATTAGAACTTGAGCTAGAACTCAACTAGAAGTGAATAATGTCTAAACTAGATATAATCTAGAACTGATTTACCACTGAAATATAATTGAGAAAAAAAACTTAAATGGAATTGGACTAATAATTAACTAAATAGAACTTAACTAAAACCAAACTAAAGTATAGTTCTAAATAAGTTATTTGGAATAACCTTAATTTCGAACAGGTCTAAAAATACTTCCGATCATAGACATTTTTCAAAATCATCATAATTTAATTAAACTTCAAACTACCACTTTTTCTGCACTTTTATCTAACCATTTTTAGCTAACTAAATGAGCGTAAATATAATTCGTTGTTTACACACTTAATGACTGTTCGATTAAATGTTGTAAATGTTATTTAATGATTAGTGTTAACATAATAATTATTACTAAACTGTTATTGTGTTCATTTTCCCTAAACCAATACTAAACAATCAAACAAGCAGACACCAAATAAACCGCTTGAACGATGTATACATCCATCACTTCCACCATACACGTACCTCAAATGCAAACACCAACTGATTTTGTTTTTCTACTATGTAGCACGCCAAACTGTCAATTGACCGCATTTCAGGTGAACAAAAAAATATATATAAAAACGCACATTATGACCAAAGTCTCTTTAGCATGGCTGGTGGTTTGGTAGTTGTTCGTGATGATGACTAATGACTAAAAATATACTTACAGTACACTTTAATACATTTAGCGGTTTTTTCTTAAGGTCTTTACATACCTTAAACTTTAATTTCTTTTTATTATTTATTTGCTTTCTAGGGAAAATGATTGACATATTGGTGTTTTTAGAAATAAAAAAATATATGGACAGAAAAATATGTGTTCAAATGTGTTATGAGGAAATGTTTAGAAAAAAGTATAATTTCTAATTGTAATTAACTTAAACTAATATTTGTTTCTTAGTAACTAATATCAACTAACCTTTGCAATAGTTTTTCGAAATAAACTTTCCCATGCTATACATTTCATATTTATTTCTCGCTGCATTTTCGAACAAGTACAAATGTCATTTATAATGCTTTTTAGTTATTTTTCATCACATAATTTTTACCTTTTCTTTATTTTTTAAATTTTTTTCTGTAGCAGTAATTACTTGTCGATTCTTTTCGTGTAAAATAGTACCTACAACATGGTCATTTAGTTTAGGTTTATGATCATGTCTGTGCATTAACTACATGTGCGTTTCATATCTCTTTATAGTAATTTGAAATTACACCATTTTGTTGTTCATGTTTATTTATTTTCATTTTATTTAAAAGTAATCAGAGTGGTTGCTATTTTATTAACTAGAAATAAAGTCAAAAAGAAGTGACACATAGTTCCAAAAGAAGACAGGTTTGATATGAAGTTTTGGTCTAAGTAAAATTAAGGGTATAAATATCAACTCTAAAATTAAATATGAAAACATTTGCTTTGAAGAGAAGCTAATTTAAAAAAAATCCCAAAAATAATTATAAAAAAATTTTATAAAATAGCAAATTTTTAGAAAATTTACTATAAATAGCAAATTTTTAGAAAATTTACTATAAATAGCAAATTTTTAGAAAATTTACTATAAATAGCAAATTTTTAGAAAATTTACTATAAATAGCAAATTTTTAGAAAATTTACTATAAATAGCAAATTTTTAGAAAATTTACTATAAATATCAAATTTTTAAAAAATTTACTATAAATAGCAAATTTTTAAAAAATTTACTATAAATAGCAAATTTTTTAAAAATTTACTATAAATAGCAAATTTTTGGAAAATTTACTATAAATAGCAAATTTTTAGAAAATTAACTATAAATTGCAAATTTTTAGAAAATTTACTATAAATAGCAAATTTTTAGAAAATTTACTATAAATAGCAAATTTTTAGAAAATTTACTATAAATAGCAAATTTTTAGAAAATTTTGTATAAATAGCAAATTTTTAGAAAATTTACTATAAATAGGAAATTTTTAGAAAATTAACTATAAATTGCAAATTTTTAGAAAATTTACCATAAATAGCAAATTTTTAGAAAATTTACTATAAATAGCAAATTTTTAGAAAATATACTATAAATTGCAAATTTTTAGAAAATTCACTTAAATATCAATTTAAACAAATTTACTATAAATAGCAAATTAATAAAAATCCGTGAGGAAATGTATATGAATAGCAAATTTTTGAAAGTTGCCTTTAAATAGAAAATTTTTAATAATTTACTATAATAGCAAGATTTGAAAAAATTAAAAATTTAATTAGCAAATTTTTAGAAAATTTACTAAAGTAAAAATTTAAACAAATTTCCCGTGAAGAATTTAAAAGCAAATTGAAACGTTGCCTTTAAATAGCAAAATTTTAAAAAATTACTATAATAGCAAGATTTTAAAAAATTCACTATTAATAGCAAATTTTTAGAAAATTTACTATAAATAGGTAAATTTTAATAATTTAATATAAATATGAAAAAATTAAAAAAATTACTATAATTAGCAAAATTTTACAAAATTTACTATAAATTGCAGATTTTTAAAAAAATTACTAAATACCAAGTTTTAACAAAACTTCCTATAAGTAAAAAGGTTTAACAAAATTTCCTATAAATAGATTATTTTAAAAAAATTTCTTATATGCAAATTTTTTTTTTAGTCTTTTAAAGTCATATTGATTTCTATATTTTTATTTATTTATTTTCAATAATATTTCATAACCTAGCCTTTTGGCCATAATCGGTCACAAATTTCTACTAACAGAAAATTTAGAAAATTTACTATAAATAGCAAATTTTTTAGAAAAATTACTATAAATAGTAAATTTTTTCCGAGAAATTTTCGTATAAATAAATTTACTACAAACAAAAAATTTTTTGAAAATTTACTATAAATAGCAAATCTTTTAGAAAATTTCTTATTAGAGCAATTCTTTTTTTTTAAATGTCTTGTAAGTAGAAAATTTCCTATTAGAGCAAATTTTTTTTAAATGTCTTACAAGTAGCAAATTTTTGGAAAATTTCCTCTAAATAGTAAATTTTGTAGAAAATTTCCGCTAAACATAAAATTTTTTAGAAAATTTTCTATAAACAGAACATTTTTTGGAAAATTTCCTATAGATAGCAACTTTTTAGAAAATTTCCTATAATAGCAAATTTTTAGGAAGTTTCTTCAAAGTAGCAAATTTTAGGAAAATTTTCTATAAAAAAGTCTAATTTTTGGAAAATTTCCCATAAACGGAAAATTTTAAAAAATTTTCTAAATAGCAAGTTTTAGAAAATTTCTTATAAATAGCAAATTTTTTTAAAATTTCTTATAAATAGCAAATTTGTTAACAATTTTCAATGAAAATTTTATATATGTAACAAATTTTAAAAACTTCCTATAAATAGCAAATTTTTAGAGAAATTACTAAAAACAGCAAATTTTTTTCAAAATTTACTACAAACAAAACATTTTTTGGAAAATTTACTACAAATAGTAAATTTTAAGCACATTTTAAGAAAATTTTCCATAAATATAAAATTTTAAGAAAATTTTCTCTAAATAGCAAATTTTTGAAATTTTTCTTATTCTTCTATCAAATTAAATGCCTAATGAATATTTTCCCACAAGTTTTCTTTAAAAAATGAACAGAATATTTATTTTTACTAATTGTCCAAATATTTACTTTTGTTTAGCAAATATCCTTAGGCATTAAATTGTTATAAATATTCACATTCATCATGATTGTTGATAAATATTTAAAGCTGAGGCAATAGACCCACCTTAGAAATCAACAAGAAAAATTAAAATTTAAACAATTTCAATTTACCAAAAAAAAAGTTATTACTTGTTTCCACTTCTTATGCTTAATGGTCAGACTATGAAATTTAAAACAAGTCTGATTGTGTTTCTTTTTTTTTATATATAATTTCTTATATTTCTTTGTATTAAATGTTGCACAGATTTATATGTGAAAGTGGTATTACAACTATTAACAAAAAAATGAAACAACAACGACAAAAAACAGTTTTTGATCTTTACATTGGTATTAAATGGAATTCCATAAACAAAAATGAAATAAAATAAAATAAAAAATACTTCAACAAAAAGTCAATACATATATGAGTGTATGAGTGACTGGCTGAACGAGTGACTCAAATGGTATTAAAAATATTGACGCAGACAAACCTACAACAAATATACATACCAACAGCTCCATCAACACCACATCATATTTTGTATCCGATTTTTTATAAAGAGCATTATGCATATATTTTATTATTTTATTTTAATAAAAATTGTATTCATCCAATGTTTCTTCATAATGATGATGTATAAAATTTTCAAAGAAATAGTCACATTTTTTTTAATTTTGCAAATCTGTTGATTTATTATAATACGGTTTCACATAGAAGAAAGTATGATTCAAATTCCAAATAGAGCAATCTTTTTGTTGAGTTTTTAAAATTTTAAATAATAGTTAAAAGTAAGTATGAAAAATACTTTGATTGCATTATAATCTTTAAAAAATTTTGGGGCACTAGTAAATGATTATCTGAAACAAAACATTTTCATCAGTTCTAGTTCCGTCCTAGTTCTTTAAGAGGCTAAAGAACAACTTTAGCAACTAGTTGCTAAATTTGTTGAAAACGAAGACAGAAAGTGACAAAATTGCAATTAAATTTTGTAAAATAGAAGAATATTTAATTTTAAAATTCATTTTAGAGTTTAAGATTTAGTTCATTTCTGGTTCAGTTCTATTTTAGTACTACTTCAGTTCTAGTTCAATTGTAGTTCAATTCTAGTTCAGTTCTAGTTCAGCGCTAGTTCAGTTCTAGTTCAGTTCTAGTTCAGTTCTGGTTCAATTCAAGTTCAGTTCTCGTTTAGTTGTTTAGTTCAGTTCTAGTTATGTTCTAGTTCAGTTCGAGTTCAGTTCTAGTTAAGCCCTAGTTCAGTACTAGTTTAGTTCTAGTTCTGTTCTAGTTTAGTTATTCTAGTTTAGTTGTTCAGTCCTTGTTCTATTTCACTAATAGTTCCCTTCTATTTTAGTTCATTTCTATTTCACTTCTAGTTCAGTTCCAGTTCTGGTTAGTTCTGGTTCAATTCTAGTCCAATTCTAGTTCAGTTCTAGTTCATTTATAATTCAGTTTTAGTTCAATTCTAGTTCAGTTTTAGTTCAATTCTAATTCAGTTCTAGATCAGTTCCAGTTCAGTTCTAGTTCAGTTCTAGTTCAGTTCTAGTTCAGTACTAGTTCAATTCTAGTTTAGTTGGAGTTCAGTTTTAATTCAGTTCCAATTAAGTTCTAGTTCTGTTCTAGTTCAGTCCGAGTTCAGTTCTAGTTCAGTCCTAGTTCAGTTCTAGTTAATTTCTAGTTCAGTACTAGTTTAGTTCTAGTTCTGTTCTAGTTCAGTTATTGTTTAGTCCTTGTTCAATCTTAGTTTAGTTCTAGTTCACTAATTGTTCTCTTCCTTTTTAGTTCAGTTCAAGTTCACTTCTAGTTTAGTTCCAGTTCAGGTCAGTTCATTTATAGTTCAGTTTTAATTCAATTCTAGTTCAATTCTAGTTTAATTCTAGTTCAGTTCTAGATCAGTTCCAGTGCAGTTCTAGTTCGGTTCTAGTTAAGTTCTAGTTCAGTTCTAGTTCAGTTCTAGTTCAATTCTAATTCAATTCTAATTCGGTTCTATTTCAGTTCTATTTCAGTTCTAATTCAGTTCACTTCTAATTAAGTTCGAGTTCATTTCCAGTTCAGTTAAAGATCAGTTTCAGTTCACTTTTAGGTTCAATTCTATTTTAATTTTAACTCAAATCTTATTTCCTTTCATTATTTTTTAGTTTAGTCTTTCATCTTTTGTTATTGAAGTAAGAAAACTAAAACTTTTTTCCTGTTTTAAAAATTCTCATCAAAATGTTAATTACTCTTTTTAAATTTCCCCTTCAAATGGTGTATTTAATGTTCTATAAACTAAACATAAAATAAACATTAAATTCTAATAAAACTCATTTATAAATGTCTAAATATAAAAATTGTAATAAATACTCGTTATGCGTACATCAGTTTGTGTACAAATACAAGATTCTGTTTAACTATTAGAGTCCATAATTCAAATAGAACATAACACAAATCTAATATAAATTGATGAAACAGACACTATAACTACAATATTGCAAATGCAACCAACAACAAATAACAGCCAGCCACAAATGAGTAAGAATTGCCAACATTGATAGACTGAATGTACAAATGCTGGAAACAAATAACAAATAACAAAAATAAAAAAAATAGAAACAGAACAGTCAAGTAGCGGCAGACAAACTGACATATTTCTATCAGTCAGATTAAAATAGAGTTGAATATGTTTCTGTAAGAGTTTATTGATTTGTTTTAATAAAACCATCAAGTTCCATATATTCACATACATACTTTTTAGTTATATAAAATTTCTATAATCATACAAAACATTTGTATGATTTGTGGATTATTGTTGGTTGCAATTGCTGTTATTACTTAAGGCAATATGGCAAAAATAATATCAAAACAAAATGAATAAAAAAAAACATAGAAAAAATAAATAAAGAATATTATTGCAAGATACGTTTTCTATGTGGAAATACATTTAAAATTAATTTTTAGAAAACTGGGTGCTAAAAGACTTAACATATAAAATATGGTGTTATGACCACTCAAGAAGAAAAAAATAATAAAAAAAAACATGAAAAGACCGTTAAGAGGCTAAAAACCCGACTAGTTGCTGAATTTGTAACGAAAAGAAGACAGAAAGCGACAAAAATTTTAAATAGATTTTGTTAAATAAAAGAATAGAGTTTTAGGACTTTAGAAAATCAATAGATTGTGGGTATAACAAAGAATTTCTATGATATAATAAAATATTTATGAAGTTAATTATGAAATTACTGTCAGAATTCTTAGGACAAAAGAAGAATTTAATTTTTAAATTTAAATTCTGATAAAAATTATAACTTATAAAATATTGCTTGAATAAAATAGCATAACCATAATATATTTCTAGGAATAAAAAGTATAAAATATTCTTTTATAAATAACATAAAATAGAATTGTTAATAATTGTTTATACAATATTTTCAAGAGCCTTATAGAATTTATAAAATTATGGTAAATATTAAGAAAAGTTTTATTACTATTATATAGTATTCTAGTAACTTGTTTCTTTAATATTTTATACAAAAGCCATCTATTTACCCACTAACCATTTAATAGAAAATTATTAGCAAATTAATTTAATTAAATAGTTTAGTGAAAATAATGTTGCTGAAATATGTTGCAGCATCATTAAGTAAATGTATAAGGAAATTGTGAAAGTTATAAATAATATAAACATATAAAATAATCAAATTTGAAGGTCAAACTAAAAAAAATTTCAGCAATATATTTCTAAAAAATATTTTATTTATTTAAAAAATAATCTTTAAAGTTTGGAAAAATAACAAAATACAATATTAATTAAAGCAACAGTTTGCAAAAAATATAGTTATGTTAAAAACCAAATATTCAAAATGTATAAATTAAAGCGTATTCAATTTTATTTAACATTTACTATTTTTTTATAATTTGTCTTTTTTTAATTTATTAATATTTTATTAACCAACATGTTGCAGAGTTGCAACATGTTTCCTAAATAAATGTATAAATATTAAATTTACATATTTTACAAAAAATCTTAGCAACACTTTTACAAAAAGATATGTGTCAACAACGTGTCCTTACAATACGTATTAATTAAAAATAATTCGAAAACAAGACTAATTGAAGTTTTATTTTCTTAAACATAATAATATCAATTTATACGTGATATTATGTTGCAGCAACATACCCCAGACACTACAAATTAATAGAATAATTAAATTAAAATTTGAATTATTACGTATATAAATTCAAAGTATTAGTATAAAACTAAATACGGGAACATGTTACCTTAGTTATATAACTTCACAAAATCGGAAAAATCAAATTGAATATACATTTAGTAAATTTTAAGGCAAAATAGTTACATATTATATGAATTGCATAAGTTTTAGGCTGATGTTACAGCAACGTATATATAATTTAAAATAAAACATAAACAATTTTTATAAAATTAAACATTTTTCTTAAAAAAGAAAAAAAATGTTTTAGCTACATGTTGCCAGATTAGTATTTTGTTTTAGTAACATTATTTTAAGCATAGTTAATATATAATTAATAATAATTAATAACATATATTTAAATGAAATATTTTTCCTTATAACTTTGGTTTCAGAAACACATCGCCTAAGTAGTATATTGTCTTAGCAATATAATTTTAAACCAATTTAATAGATAATTAGTCAATTTAAATGTTTAAAATATTCATAAAAATCTTAGAATTTTCTTTTTCAAAAAATATAAATTTCCAATATGTTGCTACGAGTTGATAAAATTTTACAAAAAATTCAACATTAATTAATTAAAGATAATGCTGAAAAAAACAATATAATTACTTTAAGTAGCTGTTAATGAAAAATATATGTATATTTTTAATTATTAATTAATTTCTTATATTTTGAAATAAGAAATACAAATACATATGTTTCTGAAACATGTTGCAGCAATATACCATGCTAAGAATAAAAATTTATGTATTAGCAATAAAAAAAAACAATTCAAATATTTATTTAGCAATCTCATAATTTTATATGATTTCTCACACAAATCTTAGCAACATTTTTTATAAGCAAAAATTATGATTTGTCAACTTGTTGTTGCACCGTTAATTATACAACAATCGAAACAAAAACAAAATATATATTACATAAAAAAAAACAAGAAAATGTTTTTATAAAAACCAATAGAAATATATACCTACGCTTCTAAAACATGTTGCAGTAATATCCTCAAGTTTATATATTTTAAATAAAATTTCTATTTTAAATATAAATAAAATCTAAAATCTTATCAACATTTTTCTAAGAAAATATATTTCCTCCGCATGTTGCTACAATAATATTTTTTAATTGTACAAAAAAAGAAACCAAAACGATTTTAAATATTGAAGAAAAATATAAGAAAATCTTAATATTTTGCAAATAAATTTGTAATGAGTCTACAAATTTATGATACATGTTGCACCAATATCTTCAGCACAAAATTAAAATGTATACATAGGAAATGTAAACGGAATCTAAATATTTATTCTTAATCTCATGAATTTAGATAAGTTCTCATAAAAATCTTAGCAACATTTTTCAAAGAAAATATATTTTCAACATGTTGCTACAATATTTCTCAATTGAACAAAACTAAAAGAAACAAAAATGATTCTAAATATTAAATAACTTTCTTTATTCATTAATATTTCTGATACAAGTTGCAGCAATATCTTCTGCATAAAATTTAAAACTACATATTGGAAATATGGGTAAGATAGAAGGTTCTTAGATAATCACATTAGCCTATACAAAAATTTTTATTTTACAAAAAAAGATATATATTAAAAAAATTAGAAAAATCTTTATATTTTTGAAAAATCATTAAAAATATGTATGTGTGTATATATGTTTCTTAAACATGTTGCAGTAATATTATCAACAAAGGCTTAAAATTTATTATTGTGTAAATTTAAATTAAATCCAAGTAGTTTTTTGCTAATCATTTTCTTATATCATTTCTCATAGAAACCTTAGCAGCAATTTGTTTAGTAAATATATTTCTTCATTATGTTGCTGTAAATGTTTTAATTATTTAAAAATAAAACAAGAAAAATGATTCTAAATATTATGGAAAAAAATATAAAAAACAAATTTATGTTTTTGAAAAATCAATAAAAATATGTATGTTTCTGAAATAAACCAAATTAAAATTTATACTTTAAAAATATAAATGCAATCTTAATATTTTATTTTTTTTATTTCTCCTATTTATAGTAGAAAATATATTTCCTTAACGTGTTACAATAATGTTTAATTTTAAAACAATAAAAAGGAAGTAAAAATGATTCCAAAAATTAAAGAAAAATAAGAAAAATTTTAATACGAGTATTTTTGATAAATCAATATGTTTGTGATGTAAGTTACAGTACGATATCTTCAGCACAAAACTAAAATGTATACTTGAAAAATATAAATGAAATCTTAATATACATATGTATATCTACATATTTTTTTTAATTCCTCCTATATATAGTAGAAAATATATTTCCTCAACATGTTACAGTAATGTTTAATTTTATAAAAAAAAAGAAAATATTTCTAAATATTAAAGAACAAAAGAAAAATCTTTATATTTTTAATAAATCATAGGATACATGTTGCAGCAATATTTTGAGCATAAAATCTATATATATGTATATAGGAGATATAAATTAAATCCAAGTAGTTCTTAAGTAATTGCAGGAAGTTATATAATTTCTCATAATAATCTTAGCAACATTTTATTTAGAAAATTTATTTCTTCAACATGTTGCCACAATATTTTTTAATTGTTTAATACTTTTAATTTAATTAATACAAGCAAAACTTATTCAAATTATTAAAGAAAAATAAAAACAAATATATTTAGCACAAGATTAAAATCTATATATAGGAAATATAAATGAAATCCTTATAATTTTTTTTTTTTTTTAATCTAAGATCTTAGCAGCATTTTGTT
The DNA here is from genome assembly GCA_932274085.1 of Protocalliphora azurea. Classification (NCBI taxonomy): domain Eukaryota; kingdom Metazoa; phylum Arthropoda; class Insecta; order Diptera; family Calliphoridae; genus Protocalliphora; species Protocalliphora azurea. The sequence goes on from OW026520.1 coordinate 21,528,170, forward strand.
AGGAAAATATATTTTCTCAATATGTTGCTGCAATGTTTTAATTGTATAAGGAAAATAATTATAAATTATGTCAGATATTAAAAAATTGATAAACATTTAAATTAGAAATAGGCAATTGTTATATGTTGCGGACACATGTTGCAACAATATTTTCAATTTAAGAAGGAATATATATTTTGATAACAATATCATGAATTTATGTAAAAATATATGTATTCTCTCATAAAAAAAAGAAAAGAAAACCTTAACAGCATTATTGATGTTTCTTAAACATGTTGCTGAAACGTGGCTTAAGTATAAAAAAACAAAATTATAACAAAACAGAATTGAAAATTACGCACGAAATAATAAGAACTAAAAAGAATAGTTAAATAAAATTTCATATTAGTATTTGGTATGAGATTTATATTTCTGGTATATATTGCAGCAACATATTCAACAATATATTTAAATTGAAGTTTTTTACTTAAAGCTGCTATTTTAGTTAAAAGTGGTACAAAGCAAAGTAAATGCTTTTTTATAATTGAGGTAATATTAAAAAAAAATTATCAAATAATTGTATTACAATTTACTTATTTTTGTTGCCTACATTTTTGTCTATTGAAATAAAGCAAAATATTTTGACTTTAAATATAAAAATTAAAAAAAGAAACTTTTTATAAGTAACATTTTATACCCCATTTACATTTGCACAAAATCTAGTTTAAAAGAAATTTTCAAGATCTTAATTAGACTTTTCATACCAATCAAAATCTAGTTTCTAACAAGATTTTACTACAATTTAATTAGATTTTAAAAAATATCGCTTTTCAACACTGTTTTTGAGTGTATAAGAAAATACAACAATGTTCTAAATAAAGTTAGCATTTGTTTTGAAACAAATGATTAAATAATTAAAATTGTATTTGAATTGTTCATAATATGTCATTTACACCAAACAAAAACTAGTAGTTTTTGACTTCAGTCGGGTTTTGATTGAAAAAATACATAAATTTCTTTAGTTTTTCCATACAAATCAAAAACCATTTTCGTCTAGTTTTTGTTGAAAGCCAAATAAAAACTACCAGAATAACTATTTATGATACAGCCTGTTCAACTGATTTCAAAACAGTAAGCTTTCATATATTATGAAAAACAAAAACAATATTTTTTGATTAATTTTATTTGTCATATAAATATTGTTCATAAATTATTCGTAAAATATTGTTTAAAAGATTTTTAAATATTAAAAATATATTAAAATGTATTTAAATAAAAATTTCCTACAAATTGAAGTTTCAACAAAAACCACGTGGTGAGAAAACAAGGTATGTAAATGATTTGGTTTTTGATTTTTAGTTTTTCAAAAACTAACTAGTTTATGTCTTGGTATAAACGACATATAAATAAACTTAAAATTAAATAAAAAAAAAAGCTTTGTGAAGTATGAAGCTTATTAAAAAGTGTTTGAAGCGTGTGTTTAATTTTAACAAAAGTCAGCTGTCAAACCAAATCTACAAAATATAAACAGGGCGGATTTTGTTTTTGTTAATTGGATATTAATATGCCGTTTACACCAAACAAAAACTGGTGGTTTTTGACTAATTTAGTTTTTGATAGAAAAAATTACATAATTTTTTTAAGCTTTTCTATACAAATCAAAAGCCATTTTCATGTAGTTTTTATTGAAACCCAAATAAAATCTACGAGTACTAAAATAATTATTTAAAATACAGCTTGTTAACATGATTTCAGAACATTCAGCTTTTATATATAATGAAGAAAAGAAAATTGTCAAATTTCTTTAATAGTTTTGTTTGTTTAATACATTTTGTAAATAAATTATTTTTAAAATTTTGTAAACAAAAAACCATTTTTACCCACAAAAATAATCCAATTTTTATATCAAAAACTTTTTTTAAACAAAAAACGTGTCAACAAAAAACAGATAGAGAGAAATGCAGGTATGTGAACGGTGTGATTTTTGAAATTTGGTTTTCACAAAAACTAATTAGTTTTTGTTTGGTCTAAGTGCAAGAAATAAATAAGAAATTATAAAGATTCCTGTAATGATAAAAAATTAAATTTTGAATAATAGTATTAATTTTCGAAATAAAAAAAGTACCAAAATGATCATATTAAATTTTTAAATTTAAAGCAACTTCTAAAAATTAAACAACTATTTTTTATTCATGTTTATATTACTACATTCTCTTTTCGTTTTACTGCACTCTCTCATTAATAATTTCAAACAAAATTTATTTAAAGTTCTTTTATAAAAATTGAATTACAACTTCAAGTAATTTAGATTATGTGAGTTTTACAAAGTACTTAAAAGAAAAGATGCAAACTTAAATCATACTCTACGCTATATATGAGAAAACTTGCCAGACTTTTGTACACAAAATCCTGTTATCATTAGAACGAACTAGCAGGAAAAAAAATTAAAGCAAAAATTTGAGGAAAAAAAATCGAAATATTTGAAAAGCTGTAAACAGACTTAAGTAACTAAAAATGGAAGATACCAAAACATCATACTTGTTGGAATGAAGAAAAGAGAGAGAAACGGGAAATACAGGCAATAGCTTGATAAATAACATAATAAAATTTAAAACATATATTAGGAATAATCACAGATGGGGAAGAGAGAAAAAGTGATAATAAAGAGCAATAAAATTATATTGAAAATTATACTTGTGTTTTTAAGGACTTTGTCACCAACACATATTTACATTTAATAATAAAATTTAATCAGTATTAAGGATAATTACAGCTTAAAGAAAAATCTTGTTATACTATAAAAGTTATAATCATTTCTTAGTTATTTTCTTTTTTTACAAATTTTCTGATCATACCTATTACAAATATTTTCATCAAAACTAAAAATAATTTTTTTAAAATACTGTGAAAAAAATCAAAACAAAAAAACAAATTGCCGGTTTAGTAAAGCGGAAAATGCGTAAATGTTATTGGTGTTGCATAGGAAATAACACACATACTACCACTACTTTTCCTTAACAAACAAAAAACTTTACTTCCAATTTTAGTCTAGAAAAAAAAAAGAAAAAACTACTCCAGAAAACTTTAGTTTTTTTCCGCAGAATAAAAAGTTTTTTCTTATTTTATTCCTTACAATTCTCATGATTCTCATGTAAGTAGACAACAACAAAAATAAAACTCCTTAGATTCTTGGAAACAAAAACAACACATAAGAAATTGAAGCACGCAAAGAAAAAAATAAAGTATATTTTTCTTAAAATACTCGTAAGTGTTTTAAGCGCAGTAAAAATTGAAAAAAATAAGGTAAAGTGTAAGTGATACTGAAGCTCTTGCAGAGAAAAAAAAAAAGGAAAGAAAAAACACAACTTAAGTTAAAACCACCATGCAAGTGGTAAAAAAAAGTACAGAATAATAAGGAGTATAACAGTGGTTAGTTGCAAGGTTTACCAAACACCAATAAACACAAGATGTGGGGGGAGATAACACACAAAGAGCTCAGGAAGCATTGAAGCAAAGGTAACAAAGTGATGAAGATGGATTTTGAGGTTTTATGTGGGAAAAAAAATCATGAGGCAAAGAATTTTGTTTAAAATGTGAAGTTGGAGATTTAAGCAACATGTTGCTGTTGCAAAAGAATGTTCTTTAAAAAGAATATGTATGTATATATTTGCAATAAAAAAATGTTGCTGACAATATATATATATTAGTCGCAATTTATAATATTTAATAATTTTTATTTTTACTAATTTAAAAAACATTGTCTTTATTGCCCAAGAAAATAAAATTAGTGCTTAGCAACATGTTGTCTAAACATACAATAAAATATATTATATTTCATGATTAAAATTAAACATCTTAAAGTATTTTAAGGAAATATCATAACAGCAAGTAATATGTTGTTGTAACATGTTGCAAGTAACGCAAGCCTGAAAACACTTTATAATATTTTTATAAAAACTAAATATTATCATATAAAAATTAATAGCCCTAAGGCAAAAAAAGCTTAACACAGCTTTACAAAGTTATATATAAGAACAATTGTTAGCTTAAATATAACAAAGGTATTTTAAAGTAGGGATAAATACACATTAAACCTACTTTAAGTGGACATTATGATTTGTGTAAAATTTTTGTTTATGTTTTGCAAAGTCTTCTATATTTTCATACCTCTCTACATTGTCATGTTTAATCATTACAGATGAACTTTTTATCCAAGATAAATATCTGCAGGAAAAACTAAAAATGTACATAAAAAATAACAAAAATATAAGAAATATTTTAGTGATGTAAATTCAATCAAAACAATTAAAATAAACTTATTATTCGAATATTTATATTATTTATTACAGAAAATTAACAGTATTTATTATTTTAAGCTTCTCGTATTTCTCTTATTTTAGTATTTTTTACCAAGTAATAATAATGTTAGAAACAATATTTTAAAAGGAATTAATTTTATGCTTAAACAATAAAAACTTTTTTATAAATTGGAATAACCAAATAAGTTAATATTCAATAGTTTACACTTTTAGTAAAAAGGGGGAAATAAAGTACAAGTGTTTCCGTTTTCAAAATTCATAAACTTTGTATGTTAAAGCTGTGTTTTGGCATATGTTTTCTTAACAAAGTTTTGTTAGATTCAAAGTTGGGTTACTAATGTATACTTGAAAGCAAAATTAAGATTTGTGTCTTTTATTTTTGCATACGGCTGTAAAAATTCATTACTTTAATGCCTATAAACTCAAGTTAATGTGAGCAACATATTGACAACGATTGAACTTATATTTTGATCTTGATAATAATAATATATATTTTTATTTTTTATTCTTTTTTAAGAATAAAATTAAAAACTTTTACTAATAATATGAAAATATTTTAAAGAAACACTGAAGCAATAAGTGTAGCAATATTGGCAGGAAAACACTTTATAATATTTATGTATATAAAAACTAAATCTTTTAATTAACTCTTTAAAACATCCATTAAACGCCTATAAACTAAGTGCAATGATAAGCAACATGTTGCCATTTAAGTTAACTAATAAATTTGGTATATTTTCTTGGTAAAAAATATAAACATTGTTGTTACACTGAAAATATTTGAAGGAATGTGCAATCCTTTAGTAAATTTTTTGCAACATATTGCCTACAAGAAAATATTTCATAGCATTTTTTTATAAAGAATAAACTTCAAATCCAAATTGTTTTATTTAATGTTTATCAACATGTTGCCAGTAATATAAACTGATAAATTGTTTATATTATCTTAATAAAACTCACAATTTTCTGCTAAGATATTAAAATTCTTTTAAAAAACTACAAAAAACAAATTTTTTGCCAAATTTATTGACAACATATTACTAGCAACATTGAAGGAAAACATTTTATTTATTTTTACAAAAAAGAAATTTTTTATTTGATATCTAGTGAATTCCTGCCGTAACACATTGGGGGAAAAATGATGGTTTTGCGGCATTAACTAAACCATAAGTTTTTATAATAAGATATTGGTATCGTTAAAAAGAAAAAAGATATCAGCTTCATAAAAATGTTAAAAAAGTTATATATCATATTTGAAAAACCGAAATAAAGTTTAAAAATAAAGTAAGATTTTTTTTTAATTATAACTTAGATCATTGTAAGATGCGCAATTTTATGACATTTTCAATAATGCCTATAACGCGCAAAAGTGATGTTATCTAGCCTCCTCCAAATGTTTAAATTGGCACTAAATAATTTCCAAAACCAATTTAGCGGTATCTGTCAGTCCGTACGTCAAAACCATTATTAATGTAAACGCTACCATCAAACTATAATTTACAATTTGCAAAATATCTTAAAGAAATTTGACACATAATTTCCTTTCTAAGAAGGACTCAGGACTCATGTTGTGGAAATCGTGATAAAAATGCTCTAGTCTTCAGTTGTCTGGGTGTCGAACCTTGTACATTACTACATTTTCTTTATACAAAATTACTCTAAATAATGCTATTCAAATTGCGTTGTACAGAAATTTGATCAGGTCTTATTTAATTGAAATTTTCATAGTATTACCATGCTTATTGTGATTTATATGATATTTTTTATTGTAATTACATTAAACTTTGATACATAACTTCTAAACTAAATGAGTGTCCACCTTGAAATTTTATAAGAGTAGGTAGTAGAGATATGTATGTCAACATTATATAATTTTTCAAGAATTTAAAAATACCAGTGTTTGAGATATAATAGTTATATTTTTATAAGTCCAAATTTGACCTTTGAACTTTTGATAAAAATAGACTTAATCAGTATCGCAGTAAAGGTAATATCTTTGTATGTAATATGAAACCAGGGATCTTCAATCTACATTTTAGAAGTTATTAGCAATTAAACAATTAAAACTCTTTTAGCATTTTTTAAAACATCAAATTTTTGGACCGAAAAGGATCATGAGTCTAAAGGTTTATATTTAAGAAACACTTCCAATAGAAAATGTCCGCAGTGGATCTCATTCAAATCGGAGATGTTAAATCCGAAAATGGATGTTTACTGTCCATTTTGATATGGCATAATCTTTTATAAAATCTGTAAATACCTTGTTTTAGTTTAACGTAGCTATAGACTATTTCGAGATTTTTTATGAATGTTTTTATATTCTATTAAAATTTTGCCAAAAAAATTTAAAGAAAACTTGCAAAAAAAATTCCCAAAAACGATTATGTGAAGTTTGAAATGTAACTCATTTTGTTGGAACATTTCATATATAACTAACACATAGTTGATTTTGCTAACTTCCATACAAATCAAGATATATTAAGACGGTTTGGTGGGCACATGTAAGGTTCAAAATAATGCAATAAAAAAAATCAAAAATTGTCACATAACCACTCACGTCGGAACTGCGATGAAGTTATATATTAAATAAAAATTGCTTTCAATATGTTGCTAAAATTTTCTAGCAACATGTTGCTATCCAAAACTTTTTTTTTTTTTATAATTAAAAATTATTTTTTTCTAAATTTTAAAACATTTTTTTTCATCTCATTAGTTTATTCCAAGCCGTTTTCTTTAATTTTTATATTTATTTATTTATTATTATTATTATTTTTATTGTTTTATCTTGTGTTTTTCTCCTGAAAGACTCCAATATCTATCAAGCCATTTTTTGCGTTTTTTCTCTGTTTTCTATTTTTAGTTATTTTTATTTTTTTGTATTTTCTTGTTACTTTTCCCTCCTTTTTAGCTGGTTTGTTTTGTGGAATTTATGTAGTTAAAAGTTTACTTGTTTCTTTTTTTTTTTTTTTTTTTTTTTTTTTGTATGGCCTTTTATATGCTGCAAAATTGTGTGCAGAATGCAACAATGCTTTAGATCTCTATGGTTTTACTTAACTTCCCTACGTTTTCCTTCCTTTTATTTCTTTAGAATTGGCGTGAACAACAAAAATCTAAGTATTCGAATACTTTTTGTAGTATGCATTTTTTTTTTTTTTTTTTTTTTTTTTCTAAGACGTCGTGCACTTGAAATAAAATCAGCAGTAAAATTTTAAGAATGAACAAAAGTTCAGTTTCTTTTTAAAGTATTTTTTTTTTTCTTTTCTATTGAAAAACACGAACATGTTTAAAGAAAACTATGCGGGAAATATGTAGACAATTTTAAAGAAAATAAAAAGAAATAAACATGCAGACTTATTCAAACTTATTAAATTTCAATTTCTGCAAATTCAAAATGTCGGTAATAAAAGGTTAGTGAACAGCAAAATGTTGCTTGAAAGATTTTTACAATTAAAGTTAATAATATACTAATAAATGTTAAAGTAAGTATTAATTTCGAACTAATTATGTTTATACCCTATGTTGATTTTAAGACATCAAAATGTTGCTAAGTGAACAGCTGGTTGCTGGTAAGAGTTTTGTAATTAAAAATATTAAATTTTAAAGAAATTTTTAAAATTAATTATTTTATACCCTACGTTAATTTTGCAGCTGTAACATCTTAGATAGATAGGCAGATAGACAGATAGATAGATAGAGAAGGTTGACGTTGTGACACATCTCCTCCCAGAGATCGATATCGGTCCATTCTGAGTCCCTTCATTTACACATGATACAATAGGAGAAGAAGAAAAGAAAAGAGAATTTTGATAAGGGTGAAATAGCTAGTGTGAGAATCTGTAGGGATGTAGCCCTGACATCTAAAAGCTCCATGACCCGAACGTCATATAGCCCGTCGAGAAATTGACTGTCCAACCATTTCATCCTACGATATTGTAAACGTGGACAGTAACACATAATATGTTCAATAGATTCGGTCTCGTCGACGTCCTCATACATTCTACAAAATCAGAATTGTCAGCGTCCCTGTTAGATCTCATCTTCCCTATCAAGCTGTGTCCTGTTATGATTCCTATCATGATTCTCAAACTTTTTCTACTCAAGCCCAGAAGAGAACTTGTGCCTATTCTGTCGAGTTCTGGCCAAATTGCCCTCGACACCGTACACTCTACACTCTCAAGCCTAATTGGTTCTGGCCAAGATCCATTCGTTGATCTTCCCAAAAAAGAAAAAGCGGGGGTTTTACGTTGGTCTCCCTCTCCCAGACATCCTTCGCTGCGCCTTGCCTTAGCAATTCAACATGTTGCTAAGAAAAATCTTTAAATACAATGATCTTGAATTACCATGTTGACGATTCTTTTATTTAATTTTTTTAATTCAAAATTAATTTAAGTTTTTAAATTTTAAACTGAAAATTAAAATTCTAAAGTTTCTTTTAATTCTCGAGTAACTTGCTGGCAACTTATTGCTGAAACATATAATTTGTCAACCTTAAAGCAATACCTTGTAGAAAACCTGTTTAAACTTCCAACCGATAGAAAACAATTCTCTTAAATAAAATATCTTCTTAAACCACCTGTTCACTAAAGGGTTAAAGAAAATCTTGTTTAACTAATTTTAATTTATGCGCGTGAAAATTACACACAATACGTGTGTATATATATAAATAATGAAACTGCCGGGGGAAAATACTAATAAGAATTCCCAAAGTATCACAAAACATAATTAGAAAATTAAAAAAAAAGAAAAAATAATAAAGAAAACATCTTTCAAACAAAATAAGAAAAACAATAACTTTTTCAATAAAAAAAAAAACTCAAAAGAAAAAGAAAAGGAAAACAAAGTATAGGAGAAAAAAAAACTTACCTTAAGATTCATAAAAAATAAAAATATTCCATTTAGCAAAAGAAATCCCCATAAGTCATCAATAATTTTTTATAAAAATTAAACACAAATTTTTATTTCACAACTTTCATATAAAACTTTGCTTACTGTATTATATCTTTAAATAATTTCTTTAATTCGTTTTAATTTATTATAAATTTCTTTTATAATAATTCGCTTTAAAAAAACTTCCTTTATTCTTTAATTTTTAACAATTATATTATTTTATTTCTTTTTAATTTCCACCACTATTTCTTCCAACACGTCTTTTTTTACTCAACCGCTTTTAACCGTTTAACGTTGTTAACGCGTTCGTATTCGTAAGAGTACTAAGCGCCTGCGTGCATGTTTAAAAACCAGATTCTTTCTTTTCTTTTACCCAAACAATGCAATCTTTGGCCAAAATGGCCACAAGAAGAAAACAAGTTCAAGTTGACGGTTTCTACCATGTAAAATAAAAGAAGTGGGGAGAAAATATTTGAAAAATCACGTAAAAAAACACAGAAATCAAGGTAATATAATGTTAATAACATTTGAAGAGAGTTAACAGAAAGAAAAAATTACTCACGCTCTTTTACTCTATTAGAATTAACATGTACAGGTACACATGCTTTTTACGTTACAGTGAAATTAAGAACATAAATAAAAAGAAGATCTTTAAAATACATGATAAAAAAGAACGACAACAAAAATTAAAAAAAGAGAGAGTTAAAAGTAAAAGAGAAATTAAGTGATAAAAATGTGTAAATTATATCAGCGTTGCCACCAGTGTTGCCGTTTAGGTTATTTTATTTTCCAATGTGAAGATGGTGACTTTTTTCCATTTTGGTTATTTTGATTATTTTTTATTTTTTTTTTTTTTTTTTGTTAAATAAAAATTTTATTTTTATTAGTTTTAAAAACGCTATTTTCTCTATTAATCTTGCCAAAAAAAAGGAGTGCGCTAAAAATTCATTACACATTGAAAAACTATTTCTTATTCTTATTTCAATTTTAACTGACAAATTTAAAAAACAATTTAAATCAATAGAAAATATAAAGATCTTCTAATATTAAATCAAAAAGTTAAATGTATTGGGAGATTTTTGTGAGCAAGTTCTAACGATTTAACGAACAACCTAAATACTTATAATTACAAAATAAATTACTATTAAAAAAGCAATATGTATTCGGTGAAGACCGGCTATATGATATCCTACACTATTGTGTATGTGCCCTTAAGTAATACATAAATCAAATTTGAGCCAAAATTATGTTAGGATTTAAGTACTTTTAACTAATTTTTGGGAGAGGACCCTATATAGAAGCTATAATTAATTTTAAAGCGATCCTTTTGAAACTGAATGTCATATTTTATGTAGGCGCAAACAAATTTTTTATAAAATGTTTTAGGATTAAAAATGTTTTATTTGTGCTGAATTCTGTAGAAATACGCTTATGGGTATTTAAAATATTTGGGCTTCAATATATTACTCCAAGAGAACATTTATTTGTAGACTAGGTGAAATAATGAACCAATTTCGACCAGTTAAGGTATAATTTAAAGGACTCCCCAATACCGTGCTGTAGCGAATAAAAAATGTACCTTGTTTAGTTATAAAAACTGTGCAAGACACCATAATTAAATAACAAGGGTTCTCATTTAAACGCCTAAGTTTCCCATTTTTAAAATTGTGCAAAGACTAAATAGTCGTGCAAACTTATAAGTCTTGTGCATCATATTTTATCATATTATGGCCCAATTTTATCACATTATGATACGATTTTATAATATTATTTATGGGGCATTCAGACCAACGCGAAATTACGTACTTTCGTGATTTCGACCGAAATCAAGTTGAAATTACGTAATTTCCCATACATTTTGATACTTGCGAAATTACATAATTTTGTGTAATTTCGGCGAAATTGCATTGAAATTACGATGTCCATTTCCGTGCAACTCTGTGCATGGTTGGAAAAAATACTTTTTTCAACTATGTACAGAATGTTTCAATCGTGAGAAGAAAAATCAAACAATTGACAGCTGATCTTAAATTTAAACACAAATCTTAAAATTAATTGTTAAAGTGATTTTGCAAAATGAAACCTATCCTTTTTACATTTTTAATTGTTGCAAATTAATAATTTTCAATTTCGTAAGTAATTGTTTCTTATTTGTTTCCATTTCAAAATAATTTATTTACCCATATAAATATTTAAAATGTAAACAATAAGTATCACCTGTTCACGAAATTAGTACATCAAATGTTATCTAGCCAGTGTGAACACTCTAGATTTCATTCGTAATTTCGGCATGAAAACAAGGCTTTACCATAAACAAATTTCATAACATATTAAAAATTACTCAAAACATTTTGTGGTACTTTTTCGTTCTTCTGATATTACTTTTTGATTTTTTTATAATAATTAACCTAGAAATATGAAGTAAATGGTATATGGTTCTATGTGGATGAGAATCTACAAGCCTTATTAGTCGTAACCTTCTCTACTAAAAAATAATAATAGAAATAATTTGGTAGCTTTTAAATCTTCAAACGTTTAGAATGTAAAGAAAAACTGGTACTTTAATACCCTACGAATCTTCTGAACCAAAAGACATAAAAACAGATTTTAAATTGTATTCTTTCTCTATCACAAATATATCAAACATGTCGTTGGTACTTTTTGAAAATCCTATTATTTATTTTAATTTTTTGGTACTTTTTTAACTCAAATAAGTTTTTAAAAAGTTTATTGTTGTTAATGCCGACAAAAAAAGTCCTATGGAAATTGTGCTGTAGATATCTCCCTTATGTTTCTTATTTAAATATAAAGCTGGATGTATTAAATTGGAATCATTAGAAGGTATGATGGAGATGTATGTTATTCATTTTCGGAAGACACCAATATTGCAAGGGTTTCCATGGGAATTATGTGTCATAATTTAATTTTTCCGGATTTTTTTCACTTTTGGTATTATATTACGTTTTTTTTTTCTAAATAAAAAGCAACCAAATTTATATCTGGTTTATATAGGACTCTAGCAAGCACGCTAACGCAGCAGTGGGTTAAATACTAGTTTATATATATAAACTAAATGGGAATTATAATGAATATAGTTTTTATTTAAAGCAAAACAAAATATAGTAGAAAAATAGACATTATAGTTGAAAAACAAATATTAAAAAATAAACTATGTTTAAAAACAAATAAAATATGAGATTTTCAATCTTGCAAAGGCTTTATTTTATTTATTTGTAATATATTATAATCTGTTTTTTTGTAAAAATATAGTAGCCTCATGAAAACGCACAAAACCCTCGCAATCTGTGTAATGTGTGCAAATTTGCACACTCGCAAATGAACTGTCAAAAATTGTATGGCAAATAATTTTCATAACACTTATAAATTTGGGCATCACACTTATAAATTTAGTATCGCCAACTTGGGCATTTATTTGTTTGAATTTATATTTGTTATATTTATTTATTAGCAATTGCTATTAAAAAAATTATAGTTATGTTAATTACAATAAAATGATTGCATCATATCTTTGATTTTAACAAAAAATTTTTCAATTATTTATAACGATTTCTTATTTTCTTATCGTTAAAATTGCACATTTAAAAAAGAGGTTCATGAAACTTGTCATCTATATTTGTTTCATTATGTTTCAGTCACCATATTAAAATATTTAATTTAACTGTGATCTCCATAATATAATAAAATTTAATCATAATTATTATTATCATGAACACAATATTAAAAGTAATTATATTTTGTTTCCGATTGTTTCTGCAAGCATACTACTGTTGCCGTAATAATACCTTAAACATTTTGTTCTTTGCGTGAATATAGCTAAAGAAATATTTGAATCAATTAATAATTTGTTGTTTAAATGATTTTTTTCTATAAATATATAAATTTCGGAGTCTCATCTTCAATCTTTAGAAGAGATTTAAAATTAAATTTTAAAAATAACAGTTTGTAATTCTTTGATTTGGAATGAAAAATACATTTAAATGCATTCAAAAATTTGATTTAAGTAAAAATTTTCCCACAAAAATAGATAATAATTTTTCCTTATTGGATTGCTTTTAAAACACGATTTTTGTTAGGTGGTGTTAAATAAACAGCTGATTACTCATTTTTTTTTTTCTGTTAAAACTGTCAAACTCTATGTAAAAACTAAATTTCTCTCTCTGTCTCGGCAGTTGCTAATAACGTCAAACTCCATATGTAAAAAATTTGAGAAAATAATCCCCTCCGAGCTGACATTACCTTGCTCAATATGTTTCGGTATATATCTCATTTTCTCTCTCCTCTTTTTATGTTTAAAATTTTTTTAAGAGTGTTTTCTTCCAAGAGAATTTAAAAATCTTATCATGTAAATTATTATGCTCAGGGTTTTTTTTTCATTTTATGCTTACTAAACCAGTAAGTAAAATTCAAATTAATTAAAATTCTTTCTTGGAAATTGTAGAATATGTGTATGGGTCTATGCGCCTGCGTGTATTTATACATAAGAAATTATAACTAACATGTGTATAAATTTTTAGAAAACCTGTACTTAATGTTAAATAATAAAAATTATTTATGTGAAAAAATAATTGTTTAGAAAATCTTAAACACATAAGTACCTATAATTTTATTAAGTTTTTGTTGTGGAAATTAAAATAATAAAGTTGAAAAAGTTGAACTACAAGAGAACAATGGTCGAAAAAAAAGGTTGACATATCATTTATTTGCCAACAGCATGAGAATTCCTTCACTATATACGTGAGTTTCTCAAAATTGACTTATCTCCTCACAGCACTTTTTATTTAAGAAGTTTTAATCTTTCATTTATTTAATAACAACTTAATATGTTTTTCTTTAACATAAATATCTCTTAATAACATTGACTTTTTCCATTTGTTTATTTTGACATATTTACCAAAGAAATAAAATAAGAAAATTTGAAGAAAAAATAATAAATACCTTCAACGTTATATATTCCCGCTTGACAAAGAAAAGGAACCTTTAAGAAACAAATAAAATACCTAGTCATTCATATCTTTCGCACTATATTGTTAGAGCAAACAAAATAAAACCAATATGAAAAGAAACACATACAAATAACTACATCCTTATATATCAAGTCCTTATTTAAGAGTTTTGAGTGACTGTGTTTGTTGAAAAACGACGGCAACATCAATATCAGCACAACAGGAAACTAAGTGTGATAAGCCAAAAGTTGAATGATGCTACATGTTTTTATAAGAATAACCTGAATACAAAAAGAACTAAAAAGAGAAAGAGAGTGAAAGAGCGAGATAAAGTGAGTTGAAAACATCCTTAACGAGCTGAGTTCTCATATCAAATACTTCAAACGTAAACAAAAAAAAAAAATAAATACAACAAAATTGAAAACAAAATATTGAGTAAAGGAAATAAAAAATGGATATTAAGAAAATGAGAAAAAGAAATGAATAAAGGAATACACTACACCAGCGTTACCATTAGGAGACTTTAGTAGTCAATCGCCCCTTTTTCAACCACTTGGCCATTTTTTTGTCTCCTTCTTTAAAATGGAACTAAATAGCGACTTTTTAAGACTATGTACTAAATAACGAAAAACTATATTGTTTGAAATATCTAGACCCATTATATATTAAATAATTCCAACGAAGAAATAAATTATTTTGAGATGGAGAATTTATAAATTAACTGAAATATTAAGGTAATAATAAATTTTATGTGCGACATTTAAGACATCAAATGCCAATTCTTTTTGGACCGGATTAATAAAATTAAAATCAGATTTGATGAACACTTAATTTATATTTTTATTTTGACTGATAGTTAGTCGCATTTTTCTAAATTATCATTAATGAAAAATAAGTTGTCCAACAGACTTAAGGTCAACACTTATGAATCCTTGCTTTCAGCTCCAAAATTTTTTAAACGGGGATTTGGAAGGCTGCAGTCCGAGTAAAGACCTCGTATAAAAGTACAGAAATTTAACTAATAAAAATAATATTTTATATTAACTATTTTTATGAGTTAATCTTTATTTTTGCAATAACAAAAATTATTATAAATAAATTATTTTGTTATTAATAAAATTGAATTTAGTAGCTCTTCTTAAAAAAAACAACATTACTTGTTCTTGTTTTTATCGAATAAAAAAATGCTAAGGGGTTTTTTAGGTATTGAAGCAGTTGGAAGTAACACTGCACTACAGAAACCTAGTTGGAAATGAATTTAAACCGAACAAGAACTAATTTAGAAATGAACGGATATTGAAAGAAAACTAAACTAATAGAACTAAAATAGAATTAATTTATAACTCAAATAGAACAGATTTAAAACTGAACTACGAATGAACTATAACTGAACTAGAAATGAACTAGAACTTAACAAGAATTGAACTAGAACTGAAGTAAAACTAAACTACAACTTAACAAGAATTGAACTAGAACTGAACTAAAACTCAAATAGAACTAGACTAAAATCAACTAGAAATTAATTAGAGCAAAACCAGAGCTAAACATAAATTAAACTAGTCTTAATTTTCAACTGCATAAGATTGACCTAGAACTATAGTAAAACTGAACTAGAACTGAACTAGAATTGGACTAGAATTGAACTAAAACTATTTTAAAACTGAAATAGAACTGAACTAGAACTGCACTAGAATTGGACTAGAATTGAACTAAAACTATTCTAAAACTGAAACAGAATTCATCTAGAACTACACTAGAACTGAACTAGAAATGAACTAGAACTGATTTGGATCCGAACTATAATTTAATTGGAACTAAACTAGAACTGAACCAGAACTGAATTAGAAATGAACTAAAACTGAATAGAATTGGACTAGAATTGAACTAGAACTGAACTAAAATTGAATTAGGACTGAACTAGAATTGGACTAGAATTGAAGCAGAACTAATCTAAAACTGAAATAGAACTGATTTTTAACTACATAAGATTGATCAAGAACTATAGTAAAACTGAACTAGAACTGAACTAGAACTGGAATGCAAAGAAAGCTAAACTAATAGAACTTAACTAGAACGGAAATAGAATTAATTTATAACTCAAATGGAACAGATTTGCAACTGAACTACGACTGAACTATAACTGAACTAGAACTAAACTTTAAATAGAACTAAAAATTAAATAGAAATTAATTAGAACAAAACTAGGACTGAACAAAAATTGAACTAGTCTTAATTTTCAACTGCATAAGAATTTAACAGGGCTTGATTTAGAACTACAGTAAAACTGAACTAGAATTGAACTAAACTGAACTAGAACTTTTTTTAACTTAAACATTTATTTATTAACAAATTCTTGTATTGTATATGTGCTCTATTGGAGTTAGGAATCTCGGGTAGTTATAAAATTCATTTATTAGAGTGATGCTAAAAATACTTCTGATGCTCAATAGATGTAATTTGGTGGCTAAGCTACTTGTTTGTACGTTTCTATTTGTGTTTATGTGTGTGTTGTTGTTGACATGTTTATCGTTATTAAAGTAGGTGTTGTTGTTGTTGTCCGTAAACTAAAGCTGAACTAGAACTGAACTAAAACTTAACTAAAACAGAAATAAAATGGAACTAGAACTGAGCTATAACTGAACTGGAACTGAATTAGAACTGAAACAGAACTGAACTAGAAATTAACTAGAACTGAACTAGAACTGAACTAGAACTGAACTAAAACTGAACTAAAACTGAACTAAAACTGAACTAGAACTGAACTAGAACTGCACTAGAACTGAGCTAGAAATGAACTCAAACTGAATTAAAATTAAACTAGAACTTAACTGGAACTGAATTAGAACTGAACTAGATTCAACTAGCACAGAACGGATCTAAAGCTGAAATTTGAACTGAGATAACTTACTGTAGCGTAATCCTTTTATACTAATATTGAACAACATCAATTTCAGGAATAAAAAAATCTATCACCAATATAAATGTGTTTATCATTTTGACATACATATACAAATAAATTCTTAAATATTTTTACAAAAAAAAAAAAAGAAATATATGCTAAAGATACAGCAAATTTATGTAGAGATACATAATGTCAAAAATAAATTGAATTCAATATGTACCAAATGAAATATTAAAAAAAAGTAGAAGAATATAATAAAATTTTTATTATAAATAAAATATGAATGACATGAAAAGTACTCACATAAACAGGAAACACGTACATGTAGGTTTGCCTGCGTACTTAAGTACAATAGGTGCGACAGGCTGTAGGCCACAAGGATAATGACTTAATGAAAGAAAAAGCAAACAGGCAGAGTGTGAGTATGGGACAAATAAGAATGAGTAACATTTGTACACATAAATATGATGAATTATGCGAAAAATGGAAAAAAATGTTTTTTATAAAATTCCATTAAATGTTTTTTATAAAATAAAATAAAATTGCATTAAATTTTATATAAATAAATAAAATAAAGACCTGCATTATTTTTAATAATTTATAGAAAAATCTTTTCTATTTTTACTATTAATCTGTTAAATAACTCTTAATTACTTATTAATTCCATAACATTACATAATTAGTTTTCACGCCAATATTTTATTTTTCTCATTTCTTTTCATTTAAACAAAAAAATTTAAATTAAACTCTTTTAAAACACGATTTAGAACACCATCATCAGTCATTATGTGAAGCATATTCGTTAAATGCATACAAATTTCACACTTTTTTCCATTCATTCTTTTTTCATCATGTTACGCATGCTCAGATCTTTTGTTACGTTTTTTTTTTTTTTTTTGTTTTAAAAATGTTCTTTGTTGCTGGTGTTTTTATTTTATATTTTTTATATTTTTCTATATAATGGCGTGCTAGTAATCCATTTTTTTTTTCATAAATTTGTTCTTTATTTCTTTTAAAAATACAAAAAAAATATGCTTACCAGTATAAATTATAAAAAAAACACTAATAAAACATTAAGTAAATAAAATTATGTTATATCACCGTATTATCATTTTTTTTTTTTTTTATTTTATTATTATTGTTGTTCTGGTTCTTAATGTATACAATATTTTTGTTATGTCACTTACAGATATTACATCTTTTATACTATGCCTACCTCTCCATCTCTCACTCCGTCGTTCATTCTTTGAGTTCTTAATAGTTCTTTTAAATCATTCATCCATCTTTATAATTTATTTATTTTTTTTTTTTTTTTTGTCATAGATCTGGTCTAGAAATCATTTTAGAAAAAATGTAAAATTTAAATTATGTTAATTATTGGTTTAAAGACATTTTTAAAGACATTTTGGGTTTATGTCACAAAAACGGTAAATTTATTGAAGTGTTATAACAAAGTAATTTTTTCGCAAACAACACAAGCAACAAAAATGTAAGTTATGTTAAGAATGTAATAAATCAATCAGTAAAGAAGGATATAGTAGTTCAAGACCGACTATATAATACCTTACACCTTTCTGTACGAGCATAAAAATTCGGGAAGAATCTGTGGCTAATTTTACTAAATG
Source organism: Protocalliphora azurea (assembly GCA_932274085.1). Classification (NCBI taxonomy): domain Eukaryota; kingdom Metazoa; phylum Arthropoda; class Insecta; order Diptera; family Calliphoridae; genus Protocalliphora; species Protocalliphora azurea. The sequence goes on from OW026520.1 coordinate 21,546,846, forward strand.
TAAAATAAAATATACAAATACAGAATAATACGCTGATACTAACATCTAGATGATTTTATGCACTTTAGGGCTATTCTTGGAAGAGAGTTTATATGAAAGCTATGATAAATCATGGACCGATTCTCATAAAATTTGCCAATAATGTTTCCACTTATATAAAACTTATTTTGTGTCGAATATTAACTTGATACTAACATTCGTATGGGATTTATTTTTGTTAAAGTGATTTTCGGAACAGATATTTATATGGGAGCTATGCTTAATTGTGGACCGATCTTCATAAAATTTGGCACAAAGATTGATACTTGTACAAAACCTCATTACATTTTCATTCAAAACACTGCTTTATTTAAGGCACATATGATCGTTAAAACCCTATTTGTATGGGGGCTAGGTGAAATAATGGACCAATCATAACCAATTTCAATACGCCTACCTCAAAAGTGCTACCTGCTACAAGTTTACATGGACAGCCAGCCAGCCGTCCAGCCAGTCAGACGGACGGACGGACATCGTTAGATCTATTTAAAAAGTGATTCTGAGTCGACTGGTATACTTTAAAGTGGTTGTTGCATAACCTTTTCTATGCGTTACAAACATCAGCACAAACGCATAATACCCCAACCAGCTATGGTGGTGTAGGCTATAATAAAACCAAACTGTACAACCTACACAAAATAATATAGGAAGTCATGGAGAAAATTATAATAAAAAATCTATTATTTATAAGAAAACTTATAATTCGCTCTAGTGCCTACAATAAGACTCCAATCCATTTATTTTCTTAATCAAAAATCGATAATTTGTATGGAAAACTTTGAACTGATTTAAAACTCTGTCTAGTTCCTTAGATAAGCCTGAACTAGAACTGAACTAAAAGTGAATTAGAAATAAACCAGAACTGAACTTGAACTGATCTAGAACTGAACTAGAACCGAAATAGAACTGAAGTAAAACTGAACTAGAACTGAACTAAAAGTGAATTAGAAATAAACTAGAACTAACTTGAACTGATCTAGAACTGAACTAGAACTGAAATAGAGCTGAACAACAATCAAGCTACAACTGAACTAGAACTGATTTAAAAATGAACTAGAACTGAACTAAAACTGAACTAGAACTGAACTAAAAGTGAATTCGAAATAAACTAGAACTGAACTTGAACCGATCTAGAACTGAACTAGAACTGAAATAGACCTAAACAACAATCGAGCTACAACTGAACTAGAACTGATTAAAAAATTAACTAGAACTGAACTTGAACGGAACTATAACTGAACTAGAAAAAGAACGAAAACTGAACTAAAACTGAACTAAAACTGAACTAGAACTGAACTAGGTCTGAACTGGAACTGAACAATAACTAAAACTGACTTTATTGCAAACGGTCTTGTTTTTTCTAAGGCCAAAACTAAATATTAAAATAAACTGCATTAAAACCAAAATTGATATACAGAAAAATTACTAAAAAAAATAAAAACAAGTGTCACCAGCGATTTACGAAGAAAAAACTTAAAATAAATCGTTTTTAAACCAGATAATTTTTTAATCAAAATTATCGTTTTTGATAAATTCAAAATAAATCAAATAATTTTAAAATAAACCAAAGCGCATTTTTTTGTTCATGAAAAAAAAAACAAACAAAGAGAATCAAAATGAGCCAAACAATTACTTGTAATCATACGCTAATGACATGATAAAATGTCTTAAAGAAGGGACAACGATAGCGTATGATACGACTATAATTGTTACTGATAAGAACATATTAAATGCAACAAAAACAATGCAGCGGCAACTAGACATTGCAACAAAATGGTTCCATGACAATGATATTATCATAAATGCAAACAAAACGAAACTAATGCATATCAAACCGCCTCAACTTGCAAACTCAGACATAAAATTGAAATTCCGCAGCTACGATTGCTTGCATAAACTGCCATAAGTGATTTAAACTATAACTAGAATTGAACTAGATCTGAGCTAGAACTAAAGTAAAACTGAACAAGAGCTGAACTAGAACTGAATTAAAACTAAACTAGAACTAAAGTAGACGGAACTATAACAAACCTCCTGTCGAGAACATAGTGAATATCTATCTATTATCAAAATTTATAATGAAAATCAAAAATATGGAAAACCTACGATTGGCTCCAATAGAGAAAATAATACAAATCTGTGATCACTTATTTTTTCTTCAAAAATCAATAATTTATTTGAAAAATCTAAAAATGTCTTTAATTCCTTAAATAATAGCAATAATTTATTTGAAGAACTTAAAGCTGCCTCTGATTTCTTAAAAAGATCTACAATCAAGTAGTAAACGTGTGAAAGCCGCTATTTGACATTTTTTTCTTTACCCCTAAGGTATGCTATCAATTTATAAGTTAAGTTTATTCTTCAACCACGAGAAGATCATTAAAATAATTAAATAGAAATAAATTCAAATGTGATTTGATTTGACATTTTTTTCTTTACCCCTAAGGTATGCTATCAATTTATAAGTTAAGTTTATTCTTCAACCACGAGAAGATCATTCAAATAATTAAATAGAAATAAATTCAAGTGTGATATCCACAATCAAAAAAAAAAAACTTTTTTATCACCTTTTGTATGAGCTACAGTAGTTAATATTTTATTTAGCAAAAATATTTAGGCTTCTAAGGTCGGAGCAAAAATGTATAAAATGAATTTACAGATTTCAAATATAATTTGTGTAAATTTTTTAGAGAATTTAAGCACTACTAATTACTACCTGTCCCATGATGTCGAACAAAAAATTCGTTTCGACTAATTGTATAGGAAACAAAAAAAAATGAAATTTATTTGCTGTTTTACAAATAAATTCTCGAAACGAATTCTTCTTTCGACATCGTTGTACAGGCAGTTAGTTTATTATGTCAACTAATTAACCAAATGATAAGAATACGAAAAGTCTTCATCATATAAATTATTTTCAAAAAAAAAGGTGCCTTGACCGATAGAGGGTTAAGCAGTTTTGACTTTTTTTGGACATTTTGTTCATGTTTCTTTCATGCTTAAAAGAACATTTTTTATTTGTATTTAAATTCAAACGTTAAGCAAATTGCACTCTTTCAGTTGATATTTTTATGCACAAAAATATATCAAAAATATTATTTTTAAACGCATTTAAGAAATATTAAACCACGCCAACAACTGCACGCAAACACTGAGCTCAGCCAACCACCAACAGGAATATATTTGCCCCCCTATCAATATGCATTAATAAGCACACAACAAAACTTATGCAATATAAAACTTTTAGCAGTAACAACAACAAAAATAAACAATAAATGACAATATACTAAAAAAGAGAAAAAAATCAAGAGAAGAAAAGGAATTCCTACTTCTATAATCATAATCATAATAATAATAATAATTATTATTATAATTTGATGCTGTTTGCAAATGAATTTGTCTGCATAAGTGAATTTACCATGTAGAGTATATAAGTGTGTGTATTTTAGGTGTACGTAACGGTAAATTTACATTATGTATGCATTGTGTTGAGAAAAAACATGCAAATAATAACCCGATGATAAATTTAAAAAAGTATTAAAAAGAATGAATTTTTAGAGGAAAACACAATTTCTCTAAAATGACTTAAATTGCTAAAAAAAAAAAATCAACATTTCGTTACAATCTACCCAAATATTTTCGCTGGGTTTACCTTAAAAACCAGCATATTTAAACCAATACACATGCAGTTGTAAAATAAATACATTTAGTTGTGTATGTGTGTTTGAATATGACTACAATAAAATTCACATATTTTTGCATATTTTATCCTGTATTAAAAATATGTTTATATAATTTTATTGTCATTTTGCTTGCAACGATACCACAATACAATTGTAAAGATAGTTCTTGTTTTTCATCTCTCTCCTCTCTCTCTGTTCATTATTCTTTACCGTTTGCAATTTTATTAAAAAAAATTTATAGAGAAAACAAACAACTGAAAAAAAAATTACAACATCCAGAACGTAGAATATATAAAATACATAATATAAACGACAATCGTTTCTTTTTACCACAATCTATGCCACATTAACATGTAAAATACTCCACAACTTAAACAGAATTGCAACAATGTGTATGCGGTAATAAGCGCCAAACAGGAAAGCTTCCAAAGTACCCAGAACTTTTTCATCTATAGTATGTAAAGGTATGTGAATATGTGCATAAGTATTTGTTAACGGCTGTTGCTTTAAAGTGAGCTCACTGAGTTGTTTGTAGTTTCCTTCAATTTATATGTTCGTAAATTTTTTCTACGTATCATTTTTATATTTTGTTGCTTCTTTGCAACCAGTTAAGCCGCTTTTAAAAACGTAAAGTGATCACGTTAAAATAACAAATTTACATACATAACAAATTTTTTGTGAACTTATATATGTGTGTGATAGAAAAGGGAATAAGGCGACCAACCCAATAAGTTATATACACGCAGAGAAAAAACATGGTTCTCTTTGTTGATTTTCATTAATTTTAATAATACCATGTTCATGATAACAATTTTTTTGTTTCTGTTTTACAATTGAATGTTTGCATTCAATAAAAATTTTAATATAATTGACTACAAAAATGATATGTTTTTAAATAACAGAAACAAAATTTTATTAATATAAAAGATATCACTATTTCTACAAACATTAAATTTTATAAATCTTTTTCTTTGTTCTTAAACCATATTTTGTTTTCAAACCACAATCATAGAAAAAACATAGTTGTAGTGATCTAAGAGCAACATATTATGATTGGCATATATGGTCACAGCTAAAAATAGATATGTATATAAATAATAATTGTTATGATTCCATATTGTAGCCGATATAATGGTTCGTTTTTTCATATTATGATTCGAGTTTTTCATATTATTATACCATCTTACTACATTATTCCGTTCTATCATGTTAGTGTTCCATTTCATCATATTATTATCCCATCTTATCATATATTAAAATAAAACGCATTAATTAAAAATTATTAATTTTATAAATTGTTTATTGAGTCATGTATTTTACCACCATATATTGTGCAAGATAATACAAGATGTTTTTTATTAACTAAACCCTTCAATAATAGTTAATCAGTATCTTATATTACTTGAAGTAAACCAAATATAACAAAACCTTCTCTATTTATATTAATTCACGTGTAAACTTAATGAGAATTATAATAAAGATGGTAACCAAACTTCAAAAACCGAATATATTCAAAAATGTAATAATTTATTGTTATGGGAATAATAATATAAATATTGCTTTAAAACAAAAAATGATTTAAGAACAAGGAAAAAGATTTACAAAATATAATAGCTGTAGAAATAGCGGTATTTTTCCATAATAATAAAATTTTATTTCTGGTAAAAATATTCAAAAACATTAAAATTTTGTAGTCAACTTTACTAAAATTTCTTTTAAATGTGAACATTGAATAATAAAACTAAAACAAACACATTGTTATCATGAACACAGTATTATTAAAATTAATGAAAATTAAAATCGAGAATATAAAATTGTTGTAGTGACAAGGCTGTAACCATGTTTTTTTTTCTACGTGCATATTAATATTATAATTCACATAACAATAAAATGTTACAAATAAATGTGCTTTTTACAAATATGGTTGAAAAATTCATAACTTGTTTAATTTTAAATATATTTCATGTTCAACGTTTTAGTATATGATAAGATGAGATAATTAGTTTTAATATATGATAAGATGAGATAATATTATGATAATATGCGATAATAATATGATATGATGGGGTAATAAGATAATAAAACAAAATCATAATCTGATGGAATGGGATAATAATGTAGTAAGATAATATGGTATAATAATAATGAAATACTCGAATAATATGTAAAAAACGAACCACTAAATCGGACATAATATGATAAAATGGAATCATAACAATTATTATTTATAATCATATCTATTTTTAGCTGTGAACAGCATGCTCTTAGATTATGGTCACTACAACTATATTTGTTCTCTGCGTGTATGTAATCTAAATTAAATAAAGAACTGTTTCATTTCAATTTTGATTATTTAATTCTAAATCAGCCTTGTTTGATTCTAACTCAATTCTGCTTTAATTCTAAATTAGTTCTATTTCAATTCTAGGCCTGTTTTAGTTCAAATCTAGTTTAGTTCTAGTTCAGTCCTTTTTCAGTTCTAATTCAGTTCTACTTTAATTCTAATTTAGTTCTAGGTCAGTTCTACTTAAATTCTAATTCAGTTCAAACTCAATTCTAATTCTTTAATTCTAATTCAGTTCTAGTTCTGTTCTACTTTTATTCTAGTTTAATTCTAGGCTAGTTACAGTTCAGTTCCAGTTCAGTTCTAATTCAGTTCTAGTTCAGTTCTAGTTCAGTTCTAATTTAGTTCTAGTTCTGAACTAGTTCAGTTCAGATCCAGTTCAGTTCTAGTTGGTCCCTTTATATACTTTTTAAATCTTTTAAACTAAATATTCGTGTCTATAAATGAAAATATGTCAGTAAGAATTCACAAGTAAAGGTAACTTTTAAATGCTTAATACATTTTTTTCTGGGAGCATAAAAATCTCCCACATACACAAATGAACAAACAAACAGATGTTATGTGTTTATCCTTACTTTTGTGCCATTTTTATACTGTCTTTGCAAAAAAGAAAAACAACAAAAACAAAATACAACGGCTTGTTGCTGTCTTTTTATGTTATTTTATGTATCAGAGTTTTTTCTCATGCTCAGTGTTCATGGCATTTTAAGAGGACTACACATGTTTTAAGAACATGTCGTTAAAAGTTTTTTTACTTATAAGAGTTGCAATACACACATATTTCTATGAATGTTTTTTTTTTTTTTTTTTTTTGTTCTTTCCCTGTATATTATTATCATCATCGCCATCATCATCATCAGCAGCGATATTGTCATTTTCATCCACTCCTCCACCTTTTAGCATTTCGTTCATATTTATTTGTTTTTTTTTTTTTTTAATTTTTGTAGTTTCATTTTTAATATTTCCACGTCTTTATTTTATTTTAATTTTCAATTTAATGTTAAAAGCATAAAGCTTTTAAATTTACACATAACCATATGTAGGTATATATGTTCTCATACGTATGTATATGAAAATTTCATTGAGCCTGTATGAGTATTCGTGAGAAGAAGAAAAACAAAATATAATTTTTATATTCTCGTACATGATAATTTCTTGTCGGTATTGGTGTTGGTAAGAATGATGTTTATATTTCTGTTGTTGTTGATGATGATAAAAATGACAACGAGAATGCTGATGTAGATGAAGAAGATAAAGATGATATCCTTAATATATTTTTTTGTTATATCCGTTTATCGCTATTAATACAAAAACAAGATGTACAATCATAATCCTCGCACATGTTACTGCTTACCCTGCCAGCAATCGGAAGTGAGTTTTTTGATTTATCTATTAAAAAGGGTCTTTTTAGGTACTTCTAGATGTTCAAATGTAGAAAATATATAAATTTACAATAACAAAACACATTAGCATTGAATTATGATTTAAAAAATTTTTTTATATTCCAGAACAAAGAAAAGAGAATATGATCTTCGCTCAGTAAATGTACAACTTTTAAAGTTTTCAATGCAATTATTTATAGTGGTGGGTAAAAAAAGTATATTAAAATAATTTGACTTTAATTTATAGATTTTTTAAATTTTACATTTAGTTTAGAAGTGACAGTGAATTTAATAAAAAAATAAAAATATTGTTGTTATATTTATAAAAATAAGTTAAATGTTTAGCTCTACTATATTCAAAAGTACAACACTGTTCTCTATTTTTTCCATTTCATACAGTTTTATTATAAAAAAAAAACAATTATTTTTCGATACCTTCCCAATGTACTCTTTTACACTTCTAAATGTTGGCAGGGTATACTTACATATACATAGACTGCCTGCCCCTTGAATAAGGAATCACATTTTTTTAACTTTAATTAAGTATATCTCCTAAACTAAAATTCAGAAAAAAATAATTTTTTGCGCAACCAAATTTCAAAGTGTTGGCTTTAGTTTCCTGAAGAAATGAAAAATATACATATTTTGTTATACTAAAATTATGCATTTATTCGTGTGTCACTTGAATAAGGAATTCTTTTAATATTAATCAGGAAGGCTATGATTTAGTTTAGGAGATATACTTAATTAAAGTTAAAAAAAATTTGATTCCTAAATAAAAAAATTTTAAATAAAACAACACCTCATGTAGTTAATAACAGTCGAATTTTTTTTTTCGAAGAGGAGTCACCGTTCGGGAAGAAACGTGCCGCAGTTCTAATACGTTTTAGATGACACTATTTAGTGCATTCTATGATAAGTAAATACGTTTTTAAAGCAGTTGAAATATTTATAGTAAATATTTCTAATTATATTTGAGCTAAATACTTACCTTATATTTTTATACACACTTAATGAATCACTATAACTTTAAATTAAATATGAAATATTTAAAAACAAAACTCACTAATTAAAAATTAACAATTTTTTGTATTAACTCATTTTTTTATTCAACACCATATGCAACAACCAATGATCACTTTAAAAGTTTTACATTTGCTGAGCGAAATTATGCCGTGCTTGTTCTTTTTCTTTGCTCTGGAATGTAAACAATCGCTCAAGTCAAGGTTTTTAGAACAAAATTCGGTACTAATGTATTTTTTTTTTTTTTGTGCAAATTTATGTTCTTTCTACTTTTGAACATCCAAGAGTATCAAAAAATACACTTTTTAGTTTATGGATGAAAAATCTCTCTTCCAAATGCTGGCAGGGTATATAATTTGCACATAGCCCGCTTATGTGTTTGTGCTTTTGTAAATACGAACAAATCTCAATACCCTGCCAACATAACAATCAAATATGAAATATTTTTCTTGTCGAAAAAGAACCACTATTCGGGAAAAAACGTGCCTCAGTTTTAATAGTTTTAAGATGACACTTTTTAGTGTTTTTTTTTTTAGTGTTGAATTAGTGTTACTTAGAAGTGTAAAAGAGTAAGAATGTATCCAAAAATAATCACTTTTTTATAATAAAAATGGATGAAATGGAAAAAATAGAGATCAATGTGGTTGGAATAAATATAAAAATAATATTTTATAATTTTATAAAATTCACTGTCACTTCCAAAATAAAATAAAAATATAGTAAATATTTAAAAATGCACAAATTAAAACGATTATTTTTCTATTTCAAGTTATTTTTTTATTCATCACCTAAATTGATCTTTAGAAAAGGTCAAAAAAAACTAAATTCCCCAAAAAGTAATGCCAAAAACAAGTTTTTTTTTTTTAAATATAGAATGAAATAAATCGACTAAACTATTCTCATATAAATTGAGTTATATCAAGTTTTAGAATTTTCTTCTTATGAAGAATATTTTAAAATGAGTTTTTCGCCACTTTTTCACTTTTGATTAAGAATTTCCAAAGTTTTTGGATGATTTTTCGCTTTTATATGATTTTTTTAAATTTTTTTATGAATAGCTTCCATAGTTAACGAAATATACATATATAAAAATTATTATAATAATCGTCAGTGTATTTTGATCCCTTTAAAAAGAAAGGAAAAGAAAGAAAAAGAGGAAATAGACAGAGAAAAAGAGAGGACTTTAGTAAATAAAGCAATAGAAGAATGTGGAACCTATAATCTAGCAATAAAACAAATACCCCTAAACCACTTTATCCCATTACGAACCCTATCACGTTACTAAGTCCTTTGCACGTAACCTCCTCTACTTCCAGTGGTATGTGCCTTCCAAACCACTTAAGTATACTATGCTAAAACCCTACCCAATAACAGAATATAAGCTTCACTGTCACTAGCTCCTTCACATCATCGCATGTCTAACAGAAGTCTGACCTTCCAATGCTCCACTTACTAGTCATATTCCCTATTGCTTAGTAATCAGTAATCATATCCACAATGACCCTTAGATTTCTATGACTCTTGCCCAGAAGATGTTTTAAATCTGCTAGTTTAAGACTATGCCATAGCGCTCTAGATACCTTGCAGTTCGTTCTATTCCTTCATGCATGATTCGTTCTTCCTACAGTTCATTCCCTTATGGCAATGAAATATGAACCAATTGGAATACTAACCGACGCCTCCACAAAAGACCTGTGCAGCTCTGAGCTTCTGTGAGCTAGCTAATCAGCTATTTCATTACCTAGAATATCGCAATGACCAGTAACCCAACAAAGTCTTATCCTCTAGGTATCCATTAGTCTTCTCGATTCCTTTCTGCATGCAAACACTAATCTGGACCTAACGCAATAACTGGTCATTGCCAATAGTGCTGCCTGACTACAAAATTAGTTTAGTTAGTTTTGATTTGAATAATGAAGCGCCGTAGTCGAAAATTTATGTTACATATTACACAAGATTGCTTAAATGCATCTATTCCATTCTGTAGAAATAAAACTGTTTATAGCAAATACGACATTATTTTCTTCGTTTTTGAAATACTAATAATTTAGCCTTTTTAAGGCTATTATAAAAATTAACAAAGGCTAGAAAAAAGCTTAAAGCTAAAAAGAAATTTTCTTTTATTTGCACCTAATGCAAGCTTTTCAGATCATAATTCGATGCTAATGTGTTTTGTTGTGCTAAATTTGTGCATCTTCTACATTTGAACATCTATAAGTGTCTAAAAAGATACTTTTTAATAGATAAATCAAAAGACTCACTTCCAATTGCTGGCAGGGTGTGTAAGGATATATTATTTGTGTGTATTTGTTATTGTTTATGTATTGGTGTATTTATATTTATTTTACGTCTTTTGCTCTGTTTTGTTAATGAAGCCGCATAATTTTATATTTTTTTATATTTATTTTTATATTTTCCGTCATTTGTTTGTGTTATGCTTTCAAACACGAAAATATTATTTTATATTTAAGAGTGGAAAACTTTAAGAATATTTTTCAGGAGCAAATATTTTTTTCACTTCAGTTTATTTCTAGTTCAATTCTAGTTTAGCTCCAGTTCATTTCTAGTTCAGTTGTAGTTCAGTTCTAGTTCAACTATAGTTCATTTACAGTTCAGTTCTAGTTAATTTCTAGTTCAGTTGTATATCAGTTCTAGTTCAGTTCTATTTCAGTTCTAGTTCATTTCTAGTTAAGTTGTAGTTCAACTATAGTACATTTACAGTTCAGTTCTAGTTCAGATTGTAACGTGGTTTTGTCGTCGGCTGAGGTAGTTCAGTCGAGTCCAGGTTCGACTTATGGGATCCACGAACCTTAAGTGAGAACACAATTGGTTTACCCATTCTGGGGTTAAAATATATAGTATAGCTTTATTGAATAATTCAGTGTTTTAGTTATCAATAATAATAAATATTTTGTGTTAGATAATTACTAGCAGCACAATGATACGTAGGGATTCAGTCGGTTACTTCTCAGGTAATTTGGATTTTATTACTGGTAAACGCCGGGTTGAATGCCTCGGCCTCGGGTACTGTGAAGCAGGCTGGATCATTTATGATACTTAGAGATATCTTAAGAATACTGACTTAAATAATACAATTCCTTAAAACTAGATTACAAAATTCAGACTTAATCTAAAGAGAAACAGTCAACCGAAGTTGCTGTGCCAAAACAGTCAGCACAAAGCCGCTGTGTCCGAAACAGTCAACCGGAGTCGCTGTGCAAGGTATCCCTCTGAAGCTCGGACTTGATCCGAGTACCAGAAGAATAAGACAGATTATATTGTGTGATTAGCTGTCTTAGTTTTTGGCAAATTCTGTAGCGCTCGAATCGCAACTACTTCAACCAACCTTAGAATAATTATGTGAAAAATTCCCTAAACTAAATGAGAGTTACTAATTCTCTATAATATATGACGGTTGGTACCTAAAGTAAATACGTTAATGTATTGGTGTAAACTAATGTAGTTACAGACGAGCAAAGGAGTGAAATGTTAGTGGGGTACAGATATGTAAAAGAACATAATAAATATAAATATTATAGGTATGTTTCTAGTCTAATTCTGTCCTAATTCATTTCTAGTTCAGTTTTAGTTCACTTCTAGTTCAGTTATAGTTCTTTTCTAGTTTAGTTACAAACAGTAACGTAGTCTCTTTTGAATTATATAAAAATTATTTAAAAATATTCCACTTAAATCTCCACAAATATTTTAAATAAATTGTAATAACAATCTCTCTTCCTCTTTTCTACGTTTTAATTTCACACTAAATAACTGTGTTTTGTGTGAACTTTGTTTCATCAGTATTTTTTCATGGTTCCTTTGATTTCCTACGGAAACCATTAACTTTGTGTTTTGTTAGTTCCATTTAACACTCTTGTATTGCATATTATTCTGACCAAGTAGCCAGAACACCTGTTAAAAAGTATAAAGTTCCTCTCAGCTGCTCCCTGTAGTACATTTTTTTTATCTTTAGAGTTTTATTTATATAAATTTATATATAAAAAATATACTATATTTTAATTAAAATTCTTTTTGTTAAATGTTTGAAGAATAATAAAATATAAAAATATATAAACTCGACACAGACTCCATGGAATAAGATACTTTTTTTTGAGAAAAAATATATTTAAGTATATAGGGGCATACATATGTATGCACGCTTGTAGTATCCCAGCAAGAGCTTTGCTTTCCTGGTGATAAGCTAGCAGGTATAATTGGAAATAAATATAAACCACTTATTTTTTGCCTAAATAACCAGTTATTTTTGTTCGATTTGTCCACAAATTCATGTAGTTATTCTCAGAAAAAAAAACAAAAAAATTTTATCGTCTGTGAGATTTGAACTTGGACACAAATTAACCATTCGTTTTTAATGACTAAAGTCTTACTCAGTACACTATCTTACACTTAATTTTCTAAGTGTTATTTTTGTTCGGGTTGTCCACAAATTCATATAGTTATTTTCAGAAAAAAAAACAAAAAAAATGTTGTCGTCTGTGAGATTTGAACTTGGGCACAAATTAACCATTCGTTTTTAATGACTAAAGTCTTACTCAGTACACCATCTTACACTTAATTTTCTAAGTGACAAAAACTTTCTTTAGTGTAAAATATCTTTTTAGACATTTTGTTATAAAAAACTAATAGCATCAGGATGGGGTTGAACCAACAATCTTCTGGTTGCTAATCTCATTCACGTGATTGCAATATTACTCTGCTATTATATTATTGAGTACTTATTTATATAATACAAAGTAGGCAAATAATAATAACGCCCCATTACCGAGAAACTACTTTAATAAGTAGTTGTCATTTCCGAAAACCAAAAAGTTTTTGCTGGGATATTAGTAAATGCATAATATTTTTATATAAAAACACCAAAAAAAAAAAGAAGTAAACACCGTAAAATAAAATGAAAATATTGAGATTTTTATTTTATTTTTATATAAAAATAAAAACCTGCAAATTAAAAAAGAAACCATTGATTTCAATAGACCCAAAAGGAACTGCAAAACTAAAAAGGAATACTTGAGTACTTAATTACATACACATGTAAAAGACACAGATATTTTAACATGAGAATCATACATATATATGTATGTATATAGGTAGACCATACTATAAAAGGAAAGAGTATGTAGGAGCATTGAACTTAAAAACAACTTGTGTAGAACGTGAAAGGGGAATAGTGATGAAATTAATTTTGAATCAGTTAATATGTTCGAAATCAGTTCTTTTCATACATTTTTTTTTTTTTTTTAAATATATTTTTCTGCACATACACATATACGCCACACAGAAATTACAAGTATTTCTTCTTGTTGTTTGCAATTAACTTAAAGTTTATATTAAAGATATTTCTAGAAGGATGTACTTTTTAGTTTTTTTTTTTTTTATAAAAATCATTTCATTTAGAACACAATTAGAAGTTGTTATTTATTTCGTTTTATTTTAATTTCGTCTGTATTACAAATGATGTTAAACATAAACAATTGAAAATGCTAAATTCGGCTTGGCCGAATCTACATACCCACCTTTAGCAAATTTTTAAAATTTTACATTACATGGACAGTGGGCAGTATAATATAGTATAATATGTGAAACACGCCCATTTTTTGTTCCGGAACATACATTGGCCTTTAAAATATTGATGTTATGCCTTATATGGGAGGTAAGCGGTAAAGTGGGAGGATCACGACCATTTTTGGTTTTCGAGTTAACATTGGTCTTTGAACTATTTTGTTAGAGTATATGTTTTATTCTAAAAGATATCGGCTGACAAATATAAAATGCAGTTACGACGGTCGCTATTTTTCTCCAATATTTGGGCCATAACTTTTTTGTTTATGAACCGATTTTGATATCAAACAAAACTTTTTTAAGACAATGTTTGAGGGAAATTTCATCCCCCTAAGATGACCGACGCGATCCCTATACTGCTTTCAACAGACAGACGGACGGACATCGTTCGATCGTCTAAGATTTTCACGTGAACCCAAAACATTTATACTCTATGGAATCTTAGATGATTATTTCGACAAATTACTCACGGAGTAACACACGTAAACAAACCATATTTTGATGACAGGTATAAAAAAGTTATTAAATAAGAGAAAAAATGCAAGTACAGGGAAGAAACATTTTAAATGTTATTTACTTAATTATAAGAAATAAAACTGAACTGAAAACGGACCACAAATGTAACAGAACTGAACTAAAACTTAAACTGATTTTAAGCTAAAGTAGAATAGAAATAAAACTCAACTAGAACTGATATCAAACTGAAATAGCACTGATCTATAACTATACTATAATTGAACTGAAAGTAAACTAGAACTGACCTAGAACTGAACTAGAATTAAAATAGTACTGTACTTTGACTAAACTAGAACTGAACCGGAACTAACTAGAACTTAACTGGAACTGAACTAAAATTAAACTAGAACATAAATTAGAAGTGAACTTGAACTGAGCTTGAACTAAACTAGAACTGAAGTAGAACCACAAGTGAACTAAAACTTCACTAGAACTAAACAAGAACTGAACTAGAATTTAACTAGAACTAGAATTGATTATGTATTGAACTAGAAATTAACTTAACTAGAACTGAACTAAAATTGAACAAGAAATTGAATTGAGCTAGAACTGAAGTAGGAGTGATTTAATATTTAACTATGATTTAACTACAATTGATTAAGAATTGAACCCGAATTAATTAAGAACTGAACCAGAACTGAAGAAGAACTGAATTTAAATTGAACTAGAACTAAACAAGAACTGGACTAGAAGTGAACTAAAACTAAACAAGAACTAGAACTGAACTAGAATTTAACTAGAATTTACCTAGAATTGAACTAGAACTGAACTAGAATTAATTATGTATTGAACTAGAACTGAACTAGAATTGATTATGTATTGAACTATAATTTAACTTGAACTGAACAAGAGCTGAACCAGAACGGAACTAGAACAGAACTAAAATTAAAGTAGAAATAGAACTGAGGTAGAACTGAACTAGGAGTGAATTAATATCTAACTATGATTTAACTAAAATTGATTAAGAATTAAACCCGAATTAATTAAGAACTGAACTAGAACTGAACTAGAATTGAACAAGAACTGAACTAGAACTGAACTAAAACTGAACTAAAACTGAACTAGAACTGAAGTAGAACTGAACGAGAATTGAAGTAGAACCAGAACTGAACGGAAAGTGAACTAGAACTGAACTAGAACTTAACTAGAACTGAACTAAAACTGAACTAAAACTGAACTAGAACTGAAGTAGAACTGAACAAGAATTGAAGTAGAACTAGAACTGAACTGAAACTGAACTTGAACTTTACTAGAACTTAACTAGAACTGAACTAAAACTGAAAAAGAACTGAACTAGAACTAGAACTAGAACTGAACTACAACTAGAATTGAAGTTGTAACCAGATCTAAATATTATAAATAAATAAATGAATTAAATTATTTCTGATATTTTTTGTTCCATTACTTTCTTCATACCTAAGTTTTACTCCGTTTATAATTTTATTTAACATGTTGTTTATAAAACGGTATAAAAAACACCTTTTTATGCATTTTTAATTAAAAAATACAATTTTTTATCGTTAAATTTACCATAAATATTTTTATTTTAACTTTTTTTTTGTGCGCTCCACCACAAGAGGAGCAAAGGGTTTAAATTACACTTGAGAAGAAAATTTCATATTTTTTCCATTGCTGTATCAAAAAGGCTGTTTAATGTTAAACAGTTCTTGTTAACAGAAGATTAACAAAATAAAAGAACAAGTAATGAAGTGATAAATACAAAAAAAATGTATGTAAAAATTTAAGTGTTATTGAAACAATATAAAAGATACTTACTGTTCTGTTAGGGTTATAAAATTTAATTAATTTAATTTTAATTTTTATTTTCGTTTTATGGCTATTTTTTTTTAATATCTTTTTTACCTAAATAATTATAATGCTTAAAACTTAAAATTTACATGGCCTGTTTTAATTCATTAGAATTTTGTAATTTTTTAGAATTATCGAATTCTTTCGAATTATCGAATTCTTTCGAATTTTCTGTTGTTTCTGCTTCACTAGATTGCTGCATTTCATCAACTGGTTCCGTTTCATCGACTTTTTCTGTTTCATCTGATAGCGCCATTTCATCTGTATATTCTCCTTCATTGTCTGTAATTTCCTTAACTTCACTACTTTCTTCTGATTCTTGTGTTTCATAATTTTTATTTTCATCTATAGCATGATCTGTAGGCAATTTATCTATGGCATCTAATATGAATTTTAAGGAGTGACCAGTACGTGGCAACCATTCTAGCAAACTTTTAGGTTGAGCTTTTTGCTCTGAACCAGCATCATCGTCGACAAAATCAAGATCGCCACCAGATAAAGAACGTGCTCCGCCCAAATAATCTGTATAATCGTAATCACTTACAAGAGGATTTACTTTGGAATAATAAATGGCAGCAAAGGTAGAGTAAATAATTAAAATGGCAGTGCCGACCTGGAAGGGATAATAATTAGGGAAATAATTAAAGGAAGAGATTACATTCTTAAGTTTGCATAATTTCTCTCTTCGTTGAAGAAATTTGTATGATATATTTGTTATTTTAAAAATTATGTATTAAAAAATTTCTCTTTTATTTTTATTTTTTATATTCTTAAATGTTAAGAAAAAGAAGCTGCTATAATTAAGACGAATAACTCTTAACCCCCCTTAACTTATCATCATTCATCTTGGTTGTAAACAAGATTCTAAACTTTTAATTATTTAGTTCTTAATTGAAATATGTCTTTATACTTTTAATTAAAATGTCTTATTATCTTCTTAAATCATACCAAAAATATTTGTACTATTAATATCACTCATACAACCCGTTGTCTACTATTTAACATTTCTTTCATCCAGCTGCTTATTTAGCCATTTTCTTCCTTTAAAATATTTCCATTTCATAAATCAAATTTTTTCTTTACTAAAACACAGACAAATTTCATAAATCTTTTTCCCTAGAATTCATTCATTTTAACTTTCATTCAACAAGAAAAAACTAAATGAAGTAACAGAGAAATGACAAAATACAAAAACAACAGGAAAAACAAGTATAAAACCCAACTATGTTCTTTTTAACAAACCAACATATTATGGTAAAAGTGTAGGTGTTCGTTATTGTTTGTTTACTTTTGCAATGGTTGAGAATTCAATGTCCAACATATACATGTGTATAAATGCTCAAATACATGTGTGTTTGTAGATATGCAGCTATATATGAGTGCGAAGTATGGTCAACACTGATTTGTGACTTTTGTTAAATGAAAAGAACAACACAGCAAACTAAAAATAAAAGCAGAAAAAAATCAAAAAATAAAATGAAAAGAAAAATGTCAGGTGCCAAGTGAGTGTATGTTATTTACAAACAAAAATATATATATAACAACTATAATAACAACAAAACCATTAACAAGAGATATAAGCAAAATAAAAAAAGAAAAAAAAACAAAAAATATACTCAACCACCTGATGGTAGAGACGGTGGATAAAATGACACTTATGTAGGAAAAAAACCCACCAACAAATAAATAAATGGTCATAAACACACACCTAAACTCATACACACATTCACCCAATTATAAGTAGCAGTGTTGCCAGTTTAGATTTTTTTAAGGCTGAATCTAGCTTTTTTATTTTACGTTTTAGTTTCTAGCTTTTTTTCTAGCCTATTTTATTTCTCAAAACCGCTTTAAAAAGGCTAAAACTTTATTATTTCAACGAAGAAAAAATAATTTTTACAAAGTCATCCATTTATGCATTTTTGTATATTTATTCACACAAAAAATCAAGATTATTTATATTTAGTAAAATAATTTCGCCTGAGGTGCTTCATTCTCCAAATTAAAAGTACTTTAACAAATTTTGTGGAGTTACTAAGTCGATTATTATAATTATTTTTAATACACTTCATCAACAACAAAAACTATTTATGGAAATAATTTAAAAAAAATATATAATAATGCGAAAAATAACCCAAAAATTTGGAATTAGTCTCACATGATATATAACCTAAATTTTTATGGGATTTTTTTTTTTGGCGATTTTTCATTTAGTTATTTTACTGGTTTTTATTTATAAATTTACTAGAATTTCTTTGGAAAAATATCAAAAAGTAATTAGAGTGAGAAAAAATAAGTTTATATTTTTTTTTTAATTTTAACTGTTTTCTGGCCTTATTTTTTGGGGTCATTTAGCATTTTTTTAAAGTTCAATTTTGTCTCTTATTTTCTCATCTCCTGGCAACACTGATAAGTAATGTCATATAAAACTTATACCGAGTAATAAAGTTGTATTTCCATAGAAATATATATGGGGAATTCTTTTTTTACATTTACCTTTAAAACGCCGACCTTAAACCTCAAACTTTTTTTGTTAATTTAGATTTTTCAAATTAACTATTAATGCAATTATGTTAACAACACTTGATGGAGCAAAACAATAAAAATTCTCGGAATTAAAATCCATAAAAAGTGTTTGAAAATAATAAGTATTTTTCTTTTTTTTTTTTTTTTTCTTTCTTTTGATTCTTTCAAACGCGGATTTTAGCATATGTGTACAATTTCTCAAATGTAAACTGCAAACACTTGTGGAAATAGGCCAACTGGTGTTCAATCAATGTGTCTTTGATCAGTGTTAAATTATACTGTGGACAAATGGTAAAACCAAAATTTTCAAAATTTTAATTTTTGGCAATTTTCGATTAGAAAATTTGCGCCGTTTCAAGTATTATAAAATAAAAAATGGAGGCTTATTGGACTTGTAATTAGGAATCGTTAATTAATTAATTAATCGTCATTAATGTGCCCTCATTAGAAGTGCTATACATAGAAAATAGTCATCAATCACCAAATATATGAAATATATCACGAAATTAATTATATCAATTATTAAAAACTGTAAAAATGAAAAACAGAAAATTTTTTTCAATTAAATAGTTGATTAAGTCAATCAAGCAGATGATTCAATGAATTAAAAATTTAAGTGAGAAATAAAATTTTATTTAAATTTTATTTTTATTTTATATTTACTTGAATATATTCATTAAATTTAGATGCAAAATGAAGCCATTGTGTTAATTGAAAAATATACGGTAATAATTTTTTTCTGTGTAGGGGATGCCCAAACTTTGGGGAGAAAAAACGTGAATGGCTTTAAGAGGTGCCTTTTTCTCGAGGCACACTCACAGCGTAATTTCAATTAAGCTAAAGTAACGCGTGATAAAAAAAATATTTACAAGTTACAATTCAAAATCATTGTGGGACGATAAAATATCAAATTGAAAAAACGTTATAACTCTCTAAAATCGATGTAAAATTTTGCGTACTTTATGTTAGCACCTTTTCATATTTTATGTAAAATTATATTTATAGTAAATACATCTATTCTGTTTTAGTTAAGCGAAAAATAGGTTTCAATAAAAAAAATTACATAAAAAGTATTCATAACCTCAGACCGCGGTTTCTTTAATATTTCATAAATCACCGAGGCACACATAAGGTGCTAATTGAAATCGGTGAAAATATATACCAATTTGCAGCTGTTATTATGGCTTATATAGGAATCAAGCGACAGTCAAAAGGAAGCAGACTTTTGAAGAAATTGGACAGACTGAGTGTACCCCAGCTGAAAACAAAAACTGTCTTACATTTAAAATATTTTTATTGTCAAATTTTAAAAATATATCAAAAAATTTTATAAAATTAAAAACGCCAAAATCTATGCATCCTTTTTTAGTTAAAATTTTTTAATGAAATTTAAAAAATACCTATGATCACGATTGTCTTCGCTATCATCAACAACATCATATCACTTTTAATTTGTATTTTAGATATATTGATATGGATTATATACGTGTTGTAATTTTTTAAATGTTGTTAAAAATAGAATTTTGGCAATTTTTTACAATTTTTTTAACTTAAACCTCCATAACACTAACGTCGTTTACTAAAAGTCATTCACGCGAACAGATTTGTATATCAATGTATTTTCATTGATGCCAGCTAATATTGGTACTAAATTGCCTTGATGTGCCGTTAAAAAATGTTCAAATTTTTTTGAACCTTAAAAGTAAAGGAGTTTAAAGAAATGCTCATATGTTTACGAAAGAATCCCTTCAAACATTTGATAGATAAATTTGTTGACAACCTTACAGACTTCACTTCTTAGTAACTTCTAGGTGA
This sequence comes from Protocalliphora azurea, assembly GCA_932274085.1. Classification (NCBI taxonomy): domain Eukaryota; kingdom Metazoa; phylum Arthropoda; class Insecta; order Diptera; family Calliphoridae; genus Protocalliphora; species Protocalliphora azurea. The sequence goes on from OW026520.1 coordinate 21,567,557, forward strand.
TTGTTGGAAGGTTGTTCGAAATTTACAAAAACATAATATATTGTGTTATTGCGTATTCTATATGTCACTTCTTAGTAACTTCTATATGATTATCAGAAGTGTGTGCGAAATTCACAAAAACAAAATACGTAACTATAGTCCTTTTATCTTTCAAAAGTATACTTAGTTGTCACTTGTGGAAGTTAATATGACGATGATTCGAATTTAACAAAAAAAACATTACTATTGCTCATTAATCTTCTTGGCATGTATTACTGTGAGGACCAAAATTCTTGGAATTTTGAACCACATAATTATTAAGAATAACTTTTTGAAATTTAAAAATAGTATAAGAAAATAAAGAATACATTGATCAGAATACATTGATCGGTAGATGAATTACATCCATATAGATTGGAGGCGAATTACATTCGCTATGTAACTCTTTTTATTTCAGATGTTCCGCAGGTCGATGGGATAAAGGATTACGCGAAGTGTTCCGGAGGTCGATGGGGTACACGGGAGGAAAAGATTTCAGGTCAGGGGCATGTAGTAGGTTCGATCTTAAATGACCATGCTAGCGACTAATAAGCTATTAAATATTTGTCTTAATAAGGAATATATTTATGCCATATCTTTGACTCATTTTCCGACTTGTGGATTGTAATTAACTTCAAAAGGGTTTATTCTTTATATCTCTTTCACTTGACATACTTGGTATATAATTTTTGAATCACTGGTTGTGTTTAGGCCTGTTTAGGTTTTTTGGGGCTAAATCTAGCCTTTTTGTTTTGCTTTTATCCTCGAAATTTTCGTTTTAGTTTAGTTTTTAGCTTTTTTTCTAGTCTTTTTTAGTTTTTAAAACTGCCCTAAAAAGGCTAAAATTTTATTATTTCAGCAACGATGAAAATAGTTTCTTATTTGCTATTATTAACTTTATTTTTACAGAATCACTATTTATGAATATTATTAAATAAAATATTAAAGCAAAAACTAACCCAAAAACTTGGAAATACTTAATCAAAAAAGAATTATAACCCAAAAACGATGAAAAATAATTTCAAAACGTTGGGTTTTTTTCACATGAAATATGACCCAAATTAAAATTTTTGAAGAAGAGAAAAGGTAAGTTTTTAAAATAAAAATAATGTCAACCCTACAAGCAAAATAAAACGAAAGTGATTCGAATTCTTATTGCTTAGAAAAAAATTTAAAAAAAAATTTAAATTTTATATATTTTTTGTTGTTGATTTCCTAATTTTCTGTAAACTGATAAAAATGCAATATTAAATAATTTTCGTCCAAATAATAAAAAGAAGATATTATGGTAAATTTCCTCAAGGAAGATATCTATCAAATATTTATAGGAAATTTTTTTCTGATTTTATTTTTAAAGCCCTTTATTTTATTGTTTTTAAAGTCCAATTTAGCCATTTTTGTATGAAGCTGATCACTGGTGATATATATTATAGACTAGAATATATATTCCTGTATTACGTGATTATACTGAACTGAAGCCTTGGTGACTATAAAAACATTCAAAAGTTCCAAGAAGTATTTCAAATAGCAATAAAAATGCGTATGTCTTGATGGTAGATTAAAGGATATGTTTAGTTTTTGTTGTTGTACAATTTACAATGTTATCAAGCATTTGGGAATTTTGTAAAATAAAGATGAAATTGTCACGTTTTTTTCATAATAACTTGACATACTATATGTTTGATATAAAAATAATTATGAAATATTTTGAAAAAAGGTTAAATTTGAATATAAATACAGAAATAGTATAGGTAAAAAATCATCTTCTAGAAGAGACTAAGACGACACTTCCGTGAGCATCATCCGGCTGTCATACAGAAAAGTCTTTTTTAACACTTCTAGAAGTGTCTTCTTTGAGAAAACACTTCCACGCGAAACAGTTCTTCCCGAAGGAAGATGATTTTTATCAGACTAGCAATATTTTTGGCGATGAATTTCAACTTCTGGAGGACTCTTCTTGGTGACTTTCGCAATAGAAAATGTTTGCAGGGAAAAAATATTTATACCACCACTACCACATCATCCACAAACGTGTTTGTGTGTGTGTGTTTTTTTTTTTCTTGATTCTATGTGAAAGAGTTTTTACTCCTTTTTTTATATTAATAATTATTTTCGTGGTTGTTGTCAGTTATGTTGCCACTTATAAACGTTGTAAATAGTTTGAACGTGTATATATGAGTAGATTTCTTCTTTTTGATATTTTTGTTGTTGTTGCTGTTATAGTTATGTTGTTTCCTCTTTATTTATGGTAAAAGGAAACTTATTTTGACAAACAACTGTCAGCGAAGACACAGAAAGGGGAACTAAAAATAATTTTTACAAATAGTTTATTTTCATGAAAAAATTTTAATCATTAAATTAAAGAAAAAAAAAACGAGAATGAAAGATATAGTAGTTCATGACAGACTACATGATACCCTACACCATTGTGTACGAGCATGTGCCTAATTGTACTAAATGTAAAATAAAATATGCAAATACAGAATAATGCGTCGATACTAACATCTACATTATTTAATGCCTTATAGGGCGATTCCAGGAAGTAGATTTACATGGGACCGATTCTTATAAAATTTGTTAATGTTGTTTGCACTTACATAAAACTTATTTGTGTCGAATATTAACTTGATACTAACATTCGTATGGAATTTATGCAGGTTAAAATGATTTTCGGAAGAGGGGTTTATATGGGACCTATGGCCATTTGTTAATCGATCTTCATAAATTTTGATGCAGGGATTAATACTTGTACATAACTTCATTGCGCCGAATTTTATGAAAGTATTCTTATTTTTAAAGCATTTTTTAGTTTCGGAAGGACACTTAGGAAATAATGAAATAGATGAAATAATGGACCGATCACAGCCAATTTCATTAGCCTTCGTTCCTGTATCATAAAAGTCCCATGTGCCAAATTTCATTGAATTATCTATAAAATTGCGATCCGTACTTTGTACACAGCGAGTCGTCCAGCTAGCCATCCAGCTAGCCATCCAGCCAGCCATCCAGCTAGCCATCCAGCCAGCCATCCAGCCAGTCCTCTCGCCAGTCGTCCAGCGAGCCAGCCATCTAGCTAGCCATCTAGCTAGCCATCCAGCCAGCCGTCCAGCCAGCCGTCCAGCCAGCCGTCCAGCCAGCCGTCCAGCTAGCCGTCCAGCTAGCCGTCCAGCCAGCCGTCCAGCCAGCCGTCCAGCCAGCCGTTCGTCCAGCCAGCCGTCCGTCCAGCCAACCATCTAGCACAAACTCATAATACCTCAACCACCTATAGTGGTGTAGGGTATAAAAAAAACTCATATATATTGCAAAATAATTTATATGGAAATAAATCCACCATTTCTAGCTTGTTGGTACGATCAATATAAAATTTCTCACAGATATAGTAAACCATCCCACAGTCGGGTATAACTGCTAAAAACGGCGCTTTATTCAAGTATGGCGTACAGCGCCATATATATAGTTTTGTTGCAATAATTAGCTCATTCGTATATTAAAAAAACTACTTTTTAATTTTATATATATATTTTTTTTAACACGGAGGTTTGTGCGTCTGGCTGTCCGTCCAGTAATCCAACCATCAAATCTGCTATTATGTAGGTCGCAGATTTAAAGATAACTTTTTTTTGGATCAATAAAAATAACACAATAAAATTGGTTAAAATCACATCATTATTTCACTCAGCTCCATATAAAATGTTTCTCAAAAATAGGTCATACTACCAAATTTTATAAAGATCGGTTTATAATTGATAAATACCTCCCACCCTCCCGATTACTTTTGCGTTCATAAATCCTATATAAATGATCGCATAAATATAAAATTTTCTAGAAGTAACTCTTACTAAAGTATTAAAAAAAAATAATAATAATTAATTTATATGTAAAGCACAAACTAGCTATTACACAATATAGCCCTTAAAGTTTTTATTAATATGCCATTTATACCAAACTAAAACTAGTAGTTTTTGGCTTTATTTGGTTTTTGAATAAAAGACTACGTAAATTTGTTTGGTTATTCCATACAAATCAAAAACCATAGTATTTATTGAAAACCAAATAAAAACCATTGAAATAATTATTTATGTTACATCCTTTTTAGCAAATTTTAGAACCGTAGCTTTTATATAGAAAGAGAAAAATAAAATTTCAAATTTATAGAAATTATTAGTTTTGTTTATGAAATCATTCCAATAAATAATTTATTAGAAATTGTTAAAACATATTTTAATATTGAAACTATGTATTCCCTGATCGAAGACTCCCTGACGAGGCAAGGGTATTCCAAGCGGAAATACTAGAGGTCAGGGAAGCGTATAAACTAATTCGCGTTAGAAATATTCAAGGGAATATTGGTTTATTTGTCTACAGTCAAGCGGCAATACTATCGCTCAAATCACCAAAAACTACCTCTATTCTAGTCAGACAGTGTAAAGAGGAACTGCTAGGACTAAGCCGACTGTATGACATTACTATAGTCTAGGTTACTGCGCATAGGGTCTACTATGGTAATGAACAGGCAAACGAATTAGCCCGGGCAGGCTCTACTATGAATGCCTCCTTATCGGTTTCTGTCGCAATCCCGTTAGAAACAGTCAAAAGCAGAATCCAAAAACACTTTCTAGAAAAGGCAAAAAATAGATGGCGAAATCTGGACAAATGTAGAGTCGCGAAAGAAACATGGCCTACCTGCAACGAAAAACGCTCAATGCAACTCATTGGCTACAAACGCAAAGACATCTCGAGACTAATAACATTGTTTACAGGTCACTGGACGATCGGAAAACATGCAAGCAGACTTGGTCTCCCTTACAATGAATATTGTCGTAGTTGTGGCAATCGCGGGAAGGAAGAGACAGTATTTCATCTTCTTTGTGAATGCCCAGCCTTGAACGCAAGCAGTCATAAATTTCTGGGAGGGTACTAATTAGATAACTTCTGTTAGATATCTGACACTAGACTCAGTGACATCATTAAATATCTCAATGCTACAGGCTGGATCTAATTAATTTATGTTCTCATTGTTCTTCCCTATACTTCTATCTCATTACAGACTCAATATAACTAATTCACCTGGCGAGTAGTGTGGTTCCATCAAAACGGACTCTAACGAGTCTAATTGATTGCCCGTAAGGTTACGGGCTACCACCAACCAACCAACTGATCGAGGAAATAGCAAATAGAGCGGAAATAAAAAATATCCAAAAAATGCGAATGACAACAAAAACTACATTGAGAAGAAATAAGGTATGTAAACGATGTATTTTTTGAAAAAAATTTTTTTTTTCAAAAACCAATTGGTTTTTGTTTTGGTATAAACGTCATATAAGAAAAAACTGTTTGAAATCTACGTTAACTAATAAACTGTTTTTTTAAGTAGGCAACTGTTGTGAATAATTAGAATAAATTATATGTTAACTATATTATTCTATTATTATTTTTGATTTTTTGGTACGTTTTTGATGATAACTAGTTTTTCTCATTTTAGAAAAAATCATTATTTAGCTTACCCCAGGCCTACAACTGATATTAACTTTGATATAATATGTGAGATAACGTCGACAGAAGAGAGTATGTTAAATCTTAAATAAGGGATACACTTATTCTAATAAATCTTTAAGATATCATTATTGTCAATCAGAACAACGAATTTGAAAATTTTGAAGAACTTCAAATTTTGTGTTGACGTGGTGAGTGTGCATACCGAATTTTAGCGAAATCGGAAATGGTGAGGTTCATCGGGTGTTCGAAATTTTTTGTTTTCTCCTTAGATTAAGTTAAAAATTTAAACTAAAAATTTTTTGTTTTATTAGCAATTTTCTTTTATTATTATGGTTTTTAACTGTTAGGATTCTTAATATTTATTTGGCTGTCTTTATTTTAGTTTTATAAATTTGTAGCTTTATTTTATTTATTTGTTTTTTAGAAACTGTTTACTTTTATATTTATTTTATATTTTAGTCCATTTTTATTTATTTAGCCACGCTAGTAAATTAGAATTTCTGCGGTCTCCGACTGAAGTTTTTATTTATTTTTTTTTTTTTTTTTTTTTTTTTTTTGTTACAATTATTTCTTTTAAATACAATTTTGCTTATTTAAATAAATAAATGGTTACAGATGCTTTAAACATGAATTTTATTTGCAGACCTATCGTCAGCATTTATAAAACAAATATTCTAGAAAAGTAACTGAACTCTATAATTTTGTACAATCTTTAGATAAAAATAATTTTTATTTTATTAACTTATATACCCTGTAGGAAATGTCACTAGTGAATCGGCGCTGATACACTATTGACACTATCACCAGTAAGTACTAGTGACTTATTATACCCCCGACAATGCTTTTTTACTATAGACATTTAACATGAGCGTGTCATTGAAAATCTACTACTGACACTGGTACTATTGAGTAGATAGTTCTTTTGGAATCATATGTAGACATTATCACCAGAGATTCACTATTATTATTATAAATCTACTACTGACACTGGTACCATTGTGTAGGTAGTTCTTTTGGAACCATTGTAGACATTGTCACCAGAGATTCACTAGTGCATTTTAGTAATTCTAGTCTACACTTTTGGTACTTTTATAGTGTAAATGTCAGTAGTCAATCTATACTGACCCACTGTTGACATAGTCACAAGTAATAGTGACTTACCCCCGGCAATGCCTACTACTGACACTGGTACTATTGAGTAGGTAGTTACATATGTAGACATTGTCTACATATTTATTTTAGCAATTCTAGTCTACACTTTTGATACTTTTCTGAAATAGACGTTGTTAATTAAAATTTTGTTAACATTTGATTTTTTTATTAAAAACTTAAGGAATTCATAACATAACGTATTTAAAAAAAAATATTCACTTATTTTAGACTCGCTTCGACACATTTGCTTATATATATATATATATATATATATATATATATATATATATGTGTGTGTTATTTGGCGCTCCTCCTAGCATTTTATCGGCTGCTTCACTAAAACTTCTGGAAACAAAAAACCATTTACAAAAATATTACAAATTTTGAGAACTCAAATATAAAACTTTTTACCTTTTAAAGCTTTAAAAGCCGTGGAACTCGTCAGATATTAATTTTTAATAAACAAAAGAAATACAAAATATGAAAAATTGGATTTTGTATGTACTTTTTAAATTTATAATTAATTTATAATTATTATAGCACAATTTAAAAAATACTAGAGGAATAATAGTAACGCTTTGGCGCCGAATTAAAACTCTTATTTGTTGCATATACATTTTTTTCTCATCAATGTAGACACTTTGTTGACAATGTAGCCAAGAAGTTACCAAAATAAAAAAAACTGGTGACTTGGAGACACTTGCGTCCAAGTTTCCTTTAGGGTACATACAAAAATATATAAATATATGTATGCCTAAAAGTTGTTTTTTTAACAACAAGTGTACATATTTTTTTTTAACATAAATATGAAAATATTAATGCACAATATTCTTTTTATTTATTGGTAAAGTGGTGAAGAGTATAAAAGGTTCGTCACAGCCGAATATAGTGCTCTAACTTGTTTTTTTATTGATATTTGTTGTTTAAATTTATACATTTTTTTTTTTTTTTTTGAAAATGTTTTTCTTTTATAAAATATTGAAGTCTTTAATTTTTTTATATATTTCGTTTATTGGAAAATTAGTACACAGAAAAAAGTCATCAATCACCAAATTAATTTATTCAATTAAAAATTGTTGAAATTTTCATCTCTCACCAAAATGACTATATCAATTGCCAATAACCGTAAAAAATTAAATACATAAAAGTTTATCCATTTAAAAAAATTATTAAATCAATTAAATGGATGATTGAATTAATTAAAAATTTAAATGAGAAAAAAATCTTACTTGAATTTTATTTTTACTATGTATTTCTTTTTTTTTGTTTTTGCTTGAATATATTAATTAAATGTTGATGTAAAATTTAACAACTGTGTTAATTGAAAAATATAAAATAATAATTTTTTCTGTGTAAAGTTTTGAAAATTCATTTTTTTTTTTTTTTTTTTTTTTTTTTTTTTTGTAAAATTAATTTTGCTAGTAAAAGTGTTTATTGGAAACTTGGAGTTATTTTTAATTGGCATCATTATGATCGGTTCTTTATTGATAACTGGAATCTCTTATTAACGGGTATTAATTTTATTTTAATTTGTATTCTATGGATAATATAAAGTAAAATGGTAAAGGGTATAAAAGGTTCATCGCAGCTGAATATAGTGCTCTAACTTGTTTTCTTTTATTGATATTTGTTGTTTGAATTTGTATTTTTTTTTATGTTTTTCTTTTACAAAATATTGAAATCTTTATTTTTTTATCGTTTATTTGAAAATTAGTACACAGAAAAAAAAAACATCAATCACCAAATTAATTTATTCAATTAAAAATTGTTGAAATTTTCATCTCTCAGCAAAATGACTATATCAATTACCAATAACTGTAAAAAATTAAATACATAAAAATTTTTCCATTAAATAAATCAGTTAAATAGATGATTAAATTAATTAAAAATTTAAACTAATTTTATTTTTATTATGTACTTTTTTTTATTTTTGTTTAAATATATTAATTAAATTTTGATGTAAAATTAAACAACTGTGTTAATTGAAAAATATAAAATAATAATTTTTTCTATGTAAAGTTTTGAAAATTCATTATTTTTGAAAATTTTACTTTGTTAATAAAAATATTTATTGGAAATTTGGATTTATTTTTAATTGGAACCTTTTCGAAAAATTGACTTTATGATCGGTTCTTTATTGATAAATGGAATCTCTTATTAACGATTATTTTATTATTTTTTATTTTTTGTATTTTATGGTTAGTATAAATTTTATTTTTTATTATTTTTTTATTATTTTTTAATTATTTTTGTTTCTATTTTTGAGAAAATTATTACATGCTTTACATATTTTTGATAACTAGTAATTTCTGTTGAACAGTAGGTTCTTTTTTAAATATAAGCTTTTGAGAAATAAAGTAATTTAAAAAAAATTAGTCTTTCTTCTTGTTTTTAATATTGGGGCTGTTTTATATATTTATTTATCTAACTTCAAAAATAATGAGACTCTTAAAGAAATATGTTCATTAAAACAAAAACAAAAACAAAAATATTTTTTATTATAATTTATCTCAACTATTTAACTCTTTAGTTAAAATAAATATAATTTCAAATATAATTTCGACTTCTAAAAATCCCACTTCTTCTTATTTTAAATATCTAAATTCTAGGCAGTAAAAATGTACACTTCTTAAATAAATTATTCCTGAAAAGTTTAGTATTTGTCTTTAAAATAATTAATTCGCAAACTATGCGCATTATACAACAAAATTCAATATAGAGTAATTCCATTTTAAATTTACAAAATTTTGACCCTTGGTTACCGATTTAGATGAAATTTGGTGCCTGTGTAGAGGAGGATATAGAGGCATGTAAAATTTTTCTCATTTTTATTTTGAGAACTCTGGCAACTCTATGGCTTTGAAAGTGATTAAAATATTTATTTAAATAGCCATAACTTTTGTTATATAAAAGATATCAAAATAATATTTTTTGAAATGGATTTGTCAAATCTTGTATCTTAAGATGCCATAGAAAAATTTTTGATAACATATATTTTTTTTTGTATGAATTTTCTTTACTGACGTGCATCTAAAAAAAGTCCGTCTTTAATTTTTTTTATATTTTTTTTTTTTTTTTTTTTTTTTTTTTTTTGGTAGAAAGCCTTATCGGTATACTTGCTACAGAGAAAATTTCAGAGAAATCAAAGTTTATAAATTTAAAAATTTTAAATGGAATTACTCTATAATAAAATCTTTAAAACATTCTTGCATTTTGCTGTACTAAATTTTAATTTTACGCTGACTTTGTACGCTTTCTTCTATGTCCCCCTATTTATTCATATAAATATTTACCATTTTTTATGGATTTTTCTTTTGCTGGCCAAAACATATTGCATATGAAATGTATGACAAATTAATTTTCTGTGAACGGTTAAATGAATGAATGAATGATGGAAGGAAGGAAGAAATGAATGAACTATAAATAAAGTACATGTTGTCAGTTACATTTTTTTTTTTTTTTTTTTTTTTTTTTTGAAGAGTTGTAAATAGTGAGGAATAAAAAAAACAGAGGAAAAATCAGATGTTAAAACTGGAAATGGACAAAATATTTAAATTAAAACAAAAATAATAATTCAGAATAAAATAAAGAAACTTAAAAAACAGGAAAGTGTGATAAATTCTAACCAAATTTTCCTTTCCTTAGTGATCTCAATTTAATGAACATTTAAATATTTTAATTTTAATCACTATAGTCCATAATTAATATTACTCATACGCACTGAATGAAAACTTATGGAAAATTAAATTTAATTAAAAAACTCAAATTACATTATTTTTTATTATTTTTATCTTACCTGAAATGCCGCCCAAAATTTATAAGAGCCTTCTGTGATAACGAAATCATAATAACCCTTCAAAGGATCTCCCTTAATATAACGTCCTTCACCCACATCTTCAGATGTGGCTTCAGAGGCCTGTCTTTTATCTCTTAAACTCTCCACATCCCTACCACTCGCTTTATCACCTTTTGAGCCTTTACGAGGCTCTACCTTAGCTAAAGGCTGTTTTTTAACTGGTTTTACTTCCTCTTCTGATGAAGTATCCATTTCCGAATTATTTACAATTGGCGGAGTGGTTGTTGTGGTAGTAGTTTGTTTTTTAGCGTTTTTATTAGTCACAGTAGAATTTCTTCTAATATTAAATTTTGGTGGCTTCTTGGAATTTATACGTATTTGCTCTAATTGTTTGTACTTTTGTTTAGCCATTTCTTCCTCACGATTTCGCCTTTCGGCTATGGTATTCCAAGAGGAGGTAAATGATTGATAGATATCCCACATACTTTTGAGAGATTTAATTATAGTCAGAAGGTCCATTTGTTGTCCTGATTGTGGTTTTTGTTCAGCAGGTGCAGAAGTACTAGGGGTGCGATATTGGGGTGTTTGAGCTGGCACGGCACGATTGCCATAAGGGTGTGGTGGTGGTAGAGATTGAGGAGAGTAAGGTGAATTCATATAGTCGTAGTCATCCATGTAGGAGGAATATGGATCACTGAAAGAAAAAAAAAGGTTTGAAAATAATTTAAATAAAATATTTAACATATAAATATAAAAACGAAAACTGAACTAGAATTCAAATAAAACTGAACTAGAACTGAACAAGAATTGAACTTTAATTGAACTAGAACTGAACCAGAACTCAACCAGAACTGAACTAAAATTGTAATAAACTAGAAGTGAACAAGTACTGAACTAGAATTGAAACAGAACTGAATTAGAACTGAACTAAAACTGACCTAGAACTGAAATAGAGCTGAACTAGGACTGAAATAGAACTAAACTAGAATTGAACTAGAATTGAGTTGGAACTGAATTAGAACTAAACTAGAATTGAACTTTAACTGAACTAGAACATAACTAAAACTGAACTAGAACTGAAATAGAGCTGGACTAGAATCGAAATAGAACTAAACTATAACTGAACTAGAATTGAACTAGAACTAAACTAGAGCTGAACTAGAACTGAACTAAAATTAAACTAGAACTGAACTAATACTGGAATAGAATTGAACTAGAACTGAACTAGAGCTGAACTAGAACTGAACTAGGACTGAACTAAAACTGAACTAGAACTGAACTGGAACTGAAGTAGAACTGAAATAGAGCTGAACTAGAACCGAAATAGAACTAAACTAGAACTGTACTAATACTGAACTAGAACTTAATTATAACTGAACTAGAACTAAACTAGAGCTGAGCTAAAACTGAACTAAAATGGAACTAGAACTGACTAGAATTGAACTGGAACTGAAGTAGAACTGAACTATAATTAAACTAAAGCAGAACTAGAACTGAAATGAACTTGAACTGAACTAAAAATATGCTAGAACAGAGCTAGAACTGAACTTGAACTGAACTATAAACTAGTACTAAACTAAATATGTTTTTAATATTTAAAGCTTTTTCCTAAATACAATTTTTATCAAAAATTTATTACTTTTATATCGTAAACTAAAAAAAATTTTGAGTTATTTGAAAATTTGTATAGCAGTGCGTATGATTAATATTAATTGTATTGTTCTTAGTTTTGTTCAAAATTTTATTATTTAAATTATACCTTTTAGAAAAATGTTTACGGTTCCTGAAAGCTTAAACTGCATTTCATTATAAAATTAAATTAATAAAAAAAAATTATCTCTTTATTTAATTTATAATATTTGGTTTTTATATTATTGCTGTGTTTTTAAAGTTAACATTTCCTCTAAATGTTAATTTTATTTTTACATTTAAACCCTCAGTTTATTGAATAATTTTATTTTCATCTGAAAAAAACACAGAAATTGTGAATTTTATGCTTAAGATTTAATAAATTTCTGAATTTGTTGCACGTGGTGTCATTTATTTAAACGTAAATTACAAACAGAAACTTTTCAAAAACAAATTTTTATTATTGTTGTTGGCTTTTCAAATATTTGACATGAACAAGTTATTAAACTTTTTTGCAAGGGATAATAAAAAAATTTTTGTTACTTTTCAACAGAGAAAAAAGTGATGGCTTTGGCTGCAGTTAAGTCTAGATATTTTCGTTACTAAATAAATTTTATTATAGGGAAAGGGATATTTCAATGGTGGCCAATGAATGGTTGGCAGTCAGACTACTTTTTTATGTTCTTATTTACAATAAAAAATAAATTTCAAATTTATAAACCGAAAAGCTTTTATATTAAATAAAATTGTAATAAAGGATATTATAAACATAAAATTTAATCAAGATTTAAGAGAATTGTTTGTTTCCTTCATATCTACAAATAAAGATTAAATTTACAAGATTCTTTAAAAATTGCTAACAAATATTTATTCCAGCTAAATATTAATTTAATTTAGCAACAAAAAATAAACAAAAAACTTTTATATTGTTTAATCTTGTTGGAAATTTTATAAATAAGGAAATAAATATGAAAAAAAGGAAGGATTCGAGCATAACGTTTCATCTAAACCAGGCTGTTTAAAATAAGTATTTGGCAATAGGTTTCTGTATTTATTTTATAAAGTGTTTATTTAACTTTTTAAATGTCTGTTGCCGAACTTTTGAATTTTATAAATACGATAGTAAGGATTGATTGTAGATAGTTTACTTTAGATGTGTAGACGTAACATATGTGTAAATATAAAACTATTTATAATCAAAAGTATTTATAGGCAATTTAACTAAATACACAAAGTGAAATATAACTATTCCTTAACACACATTTTCTGAGAGGTAAGAATTAACAGTTCCCTAGGGCAATAGTGTTATTTAAAGAAATTTCGTAAAAAGCCTGAAATTGGTCTCTAAAATTTTTTGTAATTATTTGAATACTTTTTTACAAACTTCTGCCAAAAAAACTGGAGTTCAAAGTAATAATGTACTAGAATGTAGATTAAGAATGTTGAGATTTTTCATTAAACCATAACCCAATAATATTGCAAACCAAAAATAGTCTCTGTATCCTTGACTTTCGTAGTCTTTAATACTGTCTTAATAATGTCTTTAATACTTTTTTTCCAAACATTTTTTCTCTTAATTTAGGCTCTTAAAAGAACTTTTCCAACTGTTCTCCTATTAACGAAAATTCTACCGTTTTCTATAAGGTTTTAAACTTTTTTACATTCTATCATATTCAAAATATACCCAAAATATAAATTCACTTTATAACTTTGAATTTATGTGAAAAATATATTTCACATACAGAAAAAGTTTTTTGAATTCGTTTAGAAAAAGGAAAAATTATTTACCAACATAAAATAATTTTGCCTAAAGGATTTAAAGTAAAGAAAAACTAAATATTCTCACACTCCATTTCTAGCAATTTAAAAATAAAAACTTTATTAAGTGTTTATTAACAGGGATTTCATATACACAAATAAACAATATAATGATATATTTTACAAAGAAAGGGTTAAATACAGAATAAAAATTATGAAGACATAGAGAACTTACTAAGCTTGTTTAACTAGGCGTATGATTTATATTAATTAGGATAAGGTTTAAAAAATTTACAAATATAGAGAAATTTCGAACAAATTGAAAAAAAATTTAAATAATTTCAAGTCTCTAGGTTATAATTTAATTCAAACTGCAAAAGAATTAAATCGGAAGTGAACTAAAACTAAACTAGAACCGAAATAGAACTGAACTAGAAATGAACCAGAACTGAAATAGAACTACAGTAGAACTGAAATAAAATTTAAGTAGATCTTAAATAGAACTAAAGTAATACTTAAATAGAACCGAGCTAGAACCGAACTAGAACTTAAATAGAACTAAAGTAGAACATAAATAGAACTGAGCTAGAACCGAACTAGACCTAAACTAGAACTGAACTAGAACTAAACTAGAACAGAAATGGAACGAAAGTAGAACTTAAATAGAACTGAACTAGAGCTGAGATAGAACTAAAGTAGAACTTAAATAGAACTGAGCTAGAACTGAACTAAAACTGAAGTAGGATTAAAATATAACTTAAATAGAACTGAACTAGAACTAAACTAGAACTGAAATAGAACTAAAGCAAAACTTAAATAGAACTGAACTAGAACTGAAATAGAACTAAAGTAGAACTTAAATAGAACTGAACTAGAACTGAATTGAACTAAAATAGAACAGAACTTTAACTGAACTAGAACTAAGCTAGAATTGAACTAGAACTGAAGTTGAACTGAACTAGAAATTAATTAGAACTAAAGTAGAACTTAAATAGAACTAAGAACTGAACTAAAGCTAAACTAGAAAGTCACGGACTTATTGATTCGCCCTCGTATTTATTTTAAAACTACTGAATAAAGTAGAAATTAAACAAAATTTACAAAATACTTTCAAATATAGTAGAAAAATTTACTACTGATTGGAATATGAAAATCAACACACATAAATGCGAAAAGATACTATTTAGACCACCAGTAGATAATTGTAATTAAAAAATAAGGAAAAACTGGAAATTGTTTGGAATTAAATAGAATTTAAACAACATTAGAATGCCAAATAAAGAAACAGTTAAATACTTAAGTATTTATTTGTATAAATTTATATTCTTATTAATTAAAGCAAAAAAAAGCTCTCTGTAAATACAAATCATTATTTTACTCTAAATATGTGAAATCAAGAGTTAAAATTATAATGTATCAAATATTAATTTGACCAATTATAACATACAGCTGTCAAATTTGGTTTAATATTTCACCATCCTACATGGAAAATTTAAGATTGTTCGAAAGAAAATGTTTAAGAGCTTGTACATCTCAATTTAGATCACCGGAAAAAAATACATTTCAAATAAAAATTATAATAAATTTCGAATATAATTAGAATTTATAACTTTATCATATATTTAATAAGAAATCATATAATAAGATGTTTATCACATGCAGAGAATAATTTAATAATGGCTCCATTGGGGCTATAACCAAATTTTTGACATACTACCACGTAGTGGCCAAGAATGTTTTATTAATAAAAACATCTGCCTCCCGTCGTTTTACGAAAAAAAAACCTCACGCAGGGAAGCAAATTTCTAAAACCTTCCAAGAAATTTTTTTTAGAAAAATTTTTTATTATTTATTTTCGTTTTTTTTTTTTATTTACACAATATTCATGTATCAATTCATTCTGTTATAAATTTATATACTATTGAATGAAATAAACTTTAAGTTTAATGTTCGCAGTGATTTACACAGTGTATAAATGTCTTGTACAACTTTTATTGCTCTCTCCTTTGTTCCAAAGGAATTACTGAAAGTTCTTTTACCCAGTGTCTTTCAAAACACGCCTTTTACTTTTTGAAATTGGGTCAATGATTGTTCTAAGCCTTTCCAATTTTCTTCATTGAAGCACTGATGGGAAAACCAAATATCGTAACATTTTTCACAAAGAAATTAGCAAATTTGATATAGTTTAGTTCGTTATTTTGGAATAAGAATAAAAGCTAAAATAGCAAGAATTACCCTTAAATTTCATCGAGTATTGCTAAGTGGCGGTATGCTTTTAAACTTTATTTTGGGAAATTTGTTGTTATTTTGAAAGTACCTGAATGCTGCTCCGAGTTCATATAAGAACTTCATATCATCATGCCGTTTAATTGTCTTTACTTCAAGTTTTTCATTAGTTTGCCTAAAATTTGTTTGTAGTTCTTCATAGTTATTTATTAATACCTCAACAAAGTCATATGCTATTTCGGAGGTGATGAAGTTTTTTCAGTTATCAACTCGTCCATAACATGTTTTAATATTAAGTCCAATATGTGGTGCTGACAACCAATATATTGTGGAGTAGGAAGATATGTTGAAATATAATATATTTTTTTAATGGGCAACAACACCATTTTTGCTTCCTGTATTAACACTTGTAGAGTCGCAGATAACCATTTTAATGTTTTGCTTTTCCGTTATCCAAAACAAGTACTGCTAAATTTACTTCTCTTACTTCATTTTTTAATACTACAGCTTGGAGTTCTTTTTTATAAATTTTTTTTTTACCACCAAAATATAGGCACCAGTTTTTACTTTTTAAAGTAACTTTCAAATACTCTTCTTTTTGTTCAGACTACTTAATTACAGCTTTGTAAATAACTGCTTGTGATGGCGTTGAAATTTTAACTCCCGCCTCTGCTAATTCTTTATATATTTTTTCCGCTTTGCTGGTGCTAAACTTAGCGTTAGTAACTAACTTAATCGCGGGCTTTGTTCTCAATCTATTTAATTTTATTCTTTTCGGAGGTTGGTATTCAGAGTCCTTGGATAAATAGTCCTCCTCATACTTGCATGTCATAACCGAATCTGCATCAGATATATCGTCCTTATCACTATCTAGGGCTAACTGAGGCTCTATATTTTCTTTAGTTATAGTGAATCTTCTTCTAAAATTAGTATTATCATAATACTTATCAGATCTTACACTTTTCTCACTACAGAGCTTTCGCTTAATTTTGCAATATTCAATTTATCCCACAAAGTGTTGGGTTCATTACAAATTATATCATACCTTTCTTTTTTTTTTTTTTTTATTTCTTTGAAATAGCCAGAGCATGGAATCTTCCAATTACAATTTTTTCGCTTGGTATTTTGCTAAATTTATATGATGGTTTGTCGACATCGTGAATATTTCTCTGAATTTTAACGCTATCTTGAAATTTGTTCAAAGACTTTGACCAGACTTTAGAATTTTTTTTTTTCTTTTTTGACATTTAAACCACTTATCTTTTTTTATTTATTTGATTAAATATATGGATCCTTACAGACTACTATATATTACAAGATTTTATATAAAGGCATTATTGACGAAAAAAAAGAAGAAAAAAATTTTGTTAAGACATATTAAGTATTTAAAAACACGATAATATTGCGCTTAATAACATTTACATTAATAGAAAAAGCGATTAAGCTATACAATTTGTTGAAATTTTTGCATATTCTCCTCAAAGAATCAGCAACGGCATAATTTGTTTGAACAACAGGAAGGTGCAGAGGTATTAGGTGTCGGGTAAAACGTCGTGGAATATTAAAACTTATGTTACGAAGAGAGAGAAGAGAGGACATCACCATTAATCAAATTAATTAAAAATGCCACATTTAGCATAGTCCTTCGGCTTTTTAAGGTAGGTAGTTTAATTAATGATAACCTCGCAGTATACAAAGGAAGATTCCCAGAATAACGACCAAATGAGCTCCTCAGGCAGAATAAGAGAAACTGCTTTTGAATAGATTCTAATCGGTCTATTTGCATATTAATTTGAGGATCCCAGACAATAGACCCATACTCCAAAATTGGTCTTACTAGGGATGTGTATAGTTGTTTCGTAACATTGGGATCTTTAAACTCTTTCGACCATCGTTTAATATAAGCAAGCATACCACGAGCTTTATTTATCGCCATTGTATTATGCTTGCAGAAATCTAATTTAGGATCAAGTAGAATACAAAGATCCAGAAATTCTCCAACTAACTCAAGTTGATACCCGTCCAGGAAATAGTGTAGCATTGAAATGCAATTTCTAGAAAATCGCATGTGCTTGCATTTTTTTAAGTTTAGCTCCATTTGGTTATATTTACACCATGCGTAAAAGCTATTTAAATTCTGCTGCAAATAAGCCCCATCTGAAGATAATTTGTAGCTGAGAAATATCTTAACATCATCAGCTTATATTAAAGCATTACAATGCTTCATTACAAGCGGCAAATCGTTTATGAAATTCGAAAATGGCAAAGGGCCTAGGTGACTTCCTTGGGGGACACCGGAGCTAGTAAAAATTTCTTTGGAGATGGTATTATCAAAAAGAACACACTGTGTCCTGCAGGTTAGATACGACCGTAACCAGCACAAAGCGTTGCTAGTAAACCCTAATACAATCAGCTTTTTGAGAAGTAGATTATGGTTAATTTTATCAAAAGCTTTGCTGAAGTCAGTATAAATAACATCCATAAGTTGGCCATCCTTAAAAGCTTAATTTGTTAGAGTTGTTAGTTGTAGTGTTACTGCAAAACAACCTTTCCTGAAACCATGCTGGTATTGTGATAGCATTGAGGATACACTGTGGCTGAGAGAGTCTGTTAAGCATAAAAGACATGTTTTATTAATTCAAACAAACAACAAAATTTAATAATATATAAATACGCAACAATTTCCATGCTTTCTAAATTAAATAAAAGTTTTTAAAATAAAAAGTTTTACAACTTTTTCGTTTATTTTGTGATTTTTTTAAATTCTGTTTGGAAATGGTGTATTTTTGAAAACTCTTTTAAAAGATAATAATCTTGGTATTTTGTGATGGTACAATCTATGAAATTCGTATTATTGCTTATATTTTTATATCGTTTTAAGCATAAGGTATTTTTTTACATATAAGGAATTTTGAACTGCGATGAATTGTAAACCATAGGAAAATTTTTAAATCTAAAGAAGTGCATAAAAGGAATATATACAAATATCAGGTGTATATTTTTTAAAATTTCCGTGCGATAAAAATGGTTGTTTTCAAACTTCAACCCGATCCCTGCGTGAATTTTTTTAACGATCCGAAAAAATTATCATATTTTTTATTAATAATTTTTAATGTTCTACATGACTATACTATGCCATTTTTTGATATTCGCAAAAAGTGTGAAGAAGTTATAGTCCTAGGCTTCATATTACACGAATGAAGAATATATTATCAATACATTTTAAAAAAGGTTTAGTATCACCAGAAGCATTTTTTTATTTGGATAAAATAAATATTATTCAAAATGTTAATTGTTTCCCAATATTTTATCATAAATATAGGAGAGCTAATATAAAAGCTGTTAATTGTAGTTCTAATACAAACGATTTAAGATATAATATACTAAAATAGATAATAGAAAATCTTGCATGTTGCAAAGTTCAAAAACCAAATACATTTGGTGACTAAATCAATAACTTGATATACCGTTTCTTTACTTATTTTATCACTTTGACAAATTCAACCATTTTCCAATATTAAGGGTAATGTTTTCTTTTTATAATTTTTCATTACAAAAAAAAATCATAAAATATTCTACATTTGAAGTTAACCAATTACTAATAATTATTTCGTAAGGAAAAATATTTTTATAATAACAATAATAATACTCGAGAGCCCTATTAAGGGACGTTGTATATATTTGGAAATTGATATTGTTAACTAGTGTTTAGATAGTTTAATTGTTTTCAAAATTGTAAATAAATAAATCTAATAAAAAAATTATGAAGCTACCGGATCCATAGGAACTATCCTAAAAATGAATTTTTCACAATATCTTGAAATTTAGAGTGAGTTTCGAAATTAGATCTACAACCCAATTAAATAATTTTCCTAGTAAAACTAAAAAAGTGTCATTTTGTAATAACGTGTAATATGTTTAAAATTAACAAGTTATTACTTAAATAACCTAAATTTTAAATTTATTGATAAAATATTTTTTTTTGTGCATTAAACATCTTAAATAATGTTCTGCCATAACTTTAGCAGTTATATTAAATTGTATTTCCAAAGTTTTGCAAAATTTTTGGTTGAAAATTTTTGTGTCTATAGCTCTATGTCTACTTGTGAGTATATTTTATTGTCTGTCAGGGTTGTCAAATGTTTCCTGAATGTTATGTGTATTTTTTTTTTTTGTATAAGTTCTTAACCATGACTGTCTGTCTCTTAGTTTGTATTTCATATCTTTGGTTATTGCCTGCTGCTTTACTCTATATATATATAATATGCATATGTATTTTTTATTTTTGTCTTTTTCTATTTTCAAAGTAAAGCCACAGTTTTTACGCCTCGTTGCTTAACACCAGAAAAGACCCTCATAAAATAGCATTGAAAAGGAAATGATAACGTTGCAAAACTTCTACTATATTGCACATGAACAACATGCATCTATTTGAACAAACAGACACACCCTGGCTGATATTTGTACAATTTTACAACCTAAAAAAAAGCCAACCGTTTCCTTAGTTTTGACTAATTTACCATCAAATTCTCATATATTTACAAATTCTATAGAATTTACAAAATCTCAATATACATACATACAAACATATATAAATACATACATAAATATTCACAACACACACTTTGTCTCAATTTCTAGCATCACATCCGCCGCGCTTGGATTTTTTTTTTGTCGTCGTGTCATGTATGTCTATGCCAAAAAAGGAAGGAGGATTATTGTTCACTTGTATGACTTTAATAATGTTCATATGGTTGTGAAAACTAGCAAATGCTTAATTTTGTGTGTGTGTGTGTGTGTGTGTATGTACATTTGTAGATAATTTATAGTTTATTGATAATTTTCTACTTTAAAGTTCACCAGTATATATTGCCTTATATGTTGTGTGTGTATTTAAGTATTCGAACAGTTGACAGACTTCAAAATGTCTATTTGTCAATACAATTAAATAGACAGATTATATGCATTCAGATAACAATTTTAGAAAATCTATTGATTACATACATAAAAGTTCAAATAAATATATACTCAAATTACACAGAGAAAATTATTTAATGGTTTTTGTTCAAGTAATTTTTTTATTTATATTTTTTCGCAAATTTAATTATATTATTAATTCATATAATTAATATTCATAATTTATTTTCAAAACTTTACAGCTTTTGAAAAAATATTTTGGTAAATAATTTTCACAACCAGCAAATTAAATGTAATTTTATGTAAAATTTCCTTATATTCTGGATTTTTATTGCTTATTTGTATCATTTTCAAGAAAAATAATATCTGAAGATATTCGTAGATACTTTTACTGTTTACTGTTTATACTTGGTAAGAATTAGTATTTTATAATTGATGTAGCTTGATTGGAAGCTCTTACCTTGTTCTTTCCAATGACGTATAACCCTCGCTAAAAAAAGCTTAGAAAAGGAACTAAAAATGGACTGATCTAGGAAATATGTCACTGGGAATAGGATCCATATGTTTCATATACAACTACATTTAACTTTTATATTTCTTTTGCTGTATAAACCATTTATAGCTTGATTGAAAGCTCTAACCTTGTTTTTTCCAATGACGTATAACCTTCGCTGAAAAAAACTTACAAAAGGAACTCTAAATGAATTGATCTAGGAAATATCTCACTGGGAATATTATTAGACATCTTTAGTTTAAGATCTATATGTTTCATATACAACTGCATTTAACTTTCATATATCTTTTGCTGCATAAACCGTTCATAGCTTGATTGAAAGCTCATACCTTGTTCTTTTCAACGATGTATAACCTTTGGTGAAAAAAACTTAGGAAAGGAACTTTAAAATGGACTGATCTAGGAAATATTGTTGACGTCTTTAGTATAGGATCCATATATTTCATATACAACTGCATTTAGCTTTCAAATTTTTTTGCTGCATAAACCGTCTATAGCTTAATTGAAAGCTCTTACCCTTTTCTTTTCAACGATGTATAACGCTCGCTAAAAAAAATATTTCGGAAAGGAACTCAAAATAAACTGATCTAGGAAATATGTCACTGGGAACATTCTTGACTTTAAGATCTATATTCTTTATTTTAAGATCTATATGTTTTATATACAACTGCAATTAGCTTTCATATTGCGATGTCTTTGTAAATGTTTTCGCCGATAGAATTAAGAACCATTTCTCTTTGAAAATACTTATGTAGTGTAAGTGTACAGTAACCATTTTTAATGACTTTTCAAACTAAAGCATATTTATTACCTTTATGGACTATTTGCCCTCTAGGTTATAAAGTTTGCCAGAAAAAAATCGTTCAGTTTTTGTCTGAACTTCGAAAGTAATATTATTAATTCTGTAATAAATATATTTAATTCTAAGACCACACATCTATTTCTGTATTGTATGCATTATATACATACATCACATCTACATACGTATAACTACGTCAATTCTTATTTAACATACATATTACATTAATTTATATTACACATGTTTTATGTTAAAATATTTTATTCAAATAAATAATTTGAATGTAATTTCTCGATTTTTATTTGCAAAAGTACTTTTACCATTTTTAATTTTAATTATTGTTTTTATTTATATCAATTAATATTTTAATAAATTTTAAGCAAAATTTTAATCATATATATAATATATTTAATAAAAAAAAATTAATTGAAATTTATATAAAAAAAAACAGTTGTATTAACTTTATGAATATTTTCATTATGATGATTGGAGCAAGCAAAATCAAACAAAATTTTATTAATATAAGCAATTTCGTAATTGAAATCCATTTTTATTTTTTTCTGTGTATAAACAAAATTATTTGAATTTAAGTAAAATTCATTTGAAATTTAATTAAAACTTAATGAAAACTTTTATACATAAAACAATTGCTAGAAATTCACAGTACTCAAGGTAATTAAATTTTATGTTAAAATTTATAAAAATAAAATAGTTAATATAATTAATTAAATAATTTTAAAAATATCCTTTAAATTCAAATCTGTTATAATACCTAATAATTTACTTTGTAGATTTTAATAATGTATATGTTAGTTTAAACAGGCGCGGATCCAAGGGAATTTCCTTCCCCACCAAATTAATTTTTCAAATAATAAAAATTAAACACGAAGTAAAATTTACATTAGGGAACGGAAAAAATTTAAAAAATTTTTTAATTGAATGAATTATTTAATAATATATTTGGTGACTGGTAAACTTTTTCTGCGCAAAAAGCTATGCAAGGACCTTTTTGTAAGCATAATAAGATATAGTTTCTTTTAAATGGTAGCAAAATTTTAGAATCTATTTTATTTTATATGGAATGATTTATTTAAACTTTTTCTACGTTTTTATTTTTACCCCAACTGTGTTTTAAATAAATCATAAAGTGATTTGCTTAAAAATACACTGAAAAAGTTATTGTATATTATATTTTAACAAATTTTTTACTTAATTTTATATTATAATTTAATTATAACATTAATTTATATAATTAAGTTTTTTTAGTGCTTACGAAGAAATAAAAATTTGACAGTTTTCTTAAAAAAATCAAATAAAAAATAAATTTTTTTTAGGAAAAAAAGAATGAACATAAAAAATTTATTCGTACATATTTTAAGATTCAAGACTTTTTTACCGATAAACAGAATACAAAGGAATAATATTTTTAATCAGAATTTTGTTTTTATGAAGCGGTAAGTACATTTTTTGACTTTTTGACAATATATGTATATCTTTAACTGTCCCATTTTATTTCATAAGCTCTTGACATGCCATGAAGCGAGTGTCAAATCAATTTCTAGGATTATCAGTAATTGCTGCAGACTTAGAAGGCACCTAATTTAGTTGCTCATGGAAATACTTTCACATAGGTAAGTACTTTAATGTTTTTCAAATATTCTATCCCATATCATTAAATGTTTTTATGTTGTGTAATTGTTCATCTAAAAAGGGTGTTCACTTCTAGTTCAGTTCTAATTCAGTCATAGTTCATTTCTAGTTCAGTTCTAGTTCACTCATAGTTCAGTTCTAGTTTAGTTTTAGTTCAGTTCTAGTTCAGTTCTAGTTCGATCCTAGTTCAGTTCTAGTTCAGTTTTAATATAGTTCTAGTTCAAAACTAGTTCAGTTTTAGTTCTTTTCTAGTTCAGTTCTAGTTCAATCATAGTTCATTTCTAGTTCGGTTCTAGTTCATTTCTAGTTCAATTCTAGTTCATTCATAGTTCATTTCTAGTTCATTTCTAGTTCAGTTCTAGTTCAGTTCAAATTCAGTCATAGTTCAGTTTTAGTCCATACCTAGTTCAGTTCTTGTTCAGTTCTAATTCAGTTCTGGTTCAGTTCTAGTTCAGTTCTAGTTCTAATTCAGTTCTCGTTTAGTTTTAGTTAAATTCTAGTCTAGTTCTAGTTCATTTATAGTTAAATTCTAAATCAATTATCGTCCGGCTCTTAGTCTAGAACAAAAATAAAACTAAATTAGAGTTAGTAGTTTTATTTTTCTTCTAGCATAGTTCGAAAGTTGTACCGAATTTTATATTTAATTTAATATAAACAATATTGTAAAATATAATATTATCATATTTTTGTGAATTTATTTTAATACAAAGGATTTTCATTCATACGAATAAATTTACATAATTTGTAAATTTATACATTTTACTCAAGTGTTATATGAACGCCTCTTGCAAATTATTGTGTATTCCTTTGAGTTTTCTGAAATTATTTGGCAAAAAATTGTTTCCGAATTTCTTTTTATTTTTAAATTTTGTTTTGCTGTTGATTTAAATATTAGAAAATATTCAAAAATAGAAATTTGCGAATTCATTTACATATTGAAATTGAAGCGTAAACATTTATAAATGGTGTAAATAATTTTTACAAATAAAGTTTGACAAATATTTTACAAGCTTGTATTATTGTTATATTTATTAGCTTTACAAGGCAAATACATGATTGAATGAAAACCCCTACTGTTTATAGATACATTACGCACAATCAACTCGTAAATTAAGCGTAAGTTATGCTTCATGACACATTTTATTAACAACTTAACAAACGATGGATGCTAGAATATAAAAAGTTATATATACACATACTTGCATATGAAATTTACTTAAAAACAAACACTCTCAATCACACACATTTAAAAATGAGTTTGTAGTATAAAAAGTAAAAAAAAAAACTCTTACTCATTCTCCTTTAATCCCATACACAATAATGACACACATATAAATACACACTTACTTTGTATATAATTCCTCCCTACATCTCTTAAAAAAGGAAATAGGACAACAAGGAAACAAGTGTAGCCATCTTATTTTATTATTAAATGAGAAAAGTTGTTGTTATTCTATAGCAATACATATGTGTGCATGTGAAAGTGGCTTTGTTGGTGTTAAACTGGGCTATGTTATTTTATATTTTTTTTTTTTTTTTTTTGTTAGGGATTCAGTCGAATAATGTTTATTCGATTAATCGACATGTTAAAATTTAAATAATTGTTCTATTAAATTAAAATCAAGAATTATAGGTAAAAGTTTATTCGACTAAATTATATTTAACTTGTTTTAAAGATGTTTTAATTTAATTTTATTTTTTAATTTTTTTAAAACAACTGTTACAAAATTTTTATAGATTGTTTAGAATCCAAAAGTGACAAAATAATTTTAAATTATATTAAACAAAATATATATATTTGATAAAAAAAAAAAAGCCCGAATATATGACTAAATTACTATCACAAAAATCAAACAAATGTATAAACATCAGTTCAAAAAAATTATAATGTAAAATTTAAATTATTTATTTATTTCTAACAATTTGGATTTGGAGCATAGAAAACAACTAGAAGTCCATTTTGCTTAAAAAAAAAAAAAAAACGTTACTTAGCTGTTAATAAAACCGAAGTCTTTGTATGTGTTATTAGAATTTTCTTCAGAACAAATTTTTACGTATGAAGAAGAGAGTTTTTTTTTTGCTGATCCAATTGTAAGAGTTGGACTTCTAGTTATTTTCTATGGTTTGGAGGTAACAAAGAAAAATATTCACATTTTTATATTAAATTTTAAGTAAGAAACAAATATATTGTTGGTTCTTCGAATGAAAGTGCTGCTGATATATGTAAATAAGGACTTGATATACCATGGATTATAATCTAGAATCAGTCTGTTATAGAGGACATAATGATGATTTGGTAAAACTTGTGATGTAAAAGGAATTTGTATTTAAAATTGTCCTAAATAAGTATACGAGTATTAACACTTTATTTTAAAAATCGGTGAACTTCTTTATCTAAAATAATTCAGAATTTTCGAATTCCTTCAAATTCATAAATTTACTTTATCAAATTTGTTAAGCCTATTTACTAACTATTAAATAATTTAATAAATATATACACTGGTGCATATTCCTATAAACGCACTTAAAATTGTTGTTTTTTTCTTTGAGGTATATTCGTTTATTTCAACCAAAAACAATGTTATGTTATAACAATAACTCGTAAGAAATATTTGTTTCTTAATTTTGTTGTTTTCTTTAATTTAGCAATCAGAACATATTTTGTAAATTTTGTCTAAAAAGTTATTTCAAAAAACAGTTTTAAATAATTTTAACAGTTTTAGTGTTTTGTTTCACCTAAGATAAGTTTCTGATGACAACATCTCTGTTTGCTGGAAATATTTTTGTTTTAATTGGGAAATTTTATTAGCTTAAAGAATGCCTAAAGGAACTTTTCTTACAGACCAGAAAAAAATTCAAATTCAATTTTTTCGTGATCAAGGCTCTTCTAGCAAAAAAATTTGACAAAAAATTAACCGTTTGGAAGGAGTTATTCGAACTTTCTTAAGAAAAGGCAGGTAATCAAAAATTACCAAAAAAACAAATTAATAAAATAAAAGAAGCCACCCGCAATAAATTAAATGCAACACAAATAAAAAATAAACTTGGCCTTCCTGTCACTTCTAAACATGTTGCATGTTGCACATATTTTGGGAACAGATGGTAACCTAAAATGGAAAAACCCAAAATGTAAGCCAATGTTAAAACAGCATCATAAGGAAAATCGTTTAAAATTTGCGCGCAAATACATGAAATGGACAAATAAGTGGAATAAGGTAATCTTTTCTGATGAAAAGAAATTCAATTTGGACGGTCCCGATTCATATTCTTGCTATGGGCATAATTTGAGGTCAAACGAAATTCGAAACGTAATTTCGATGGAGGCAGTGTCATGGTTTGGGCAACTTTTTCAGCAACAGGAAAATCAAAAATATGTTTTGTTCCAACTAAAATGAACAGTGCAATTTATAGCGAACTATTGTAAGATGCTCTTCTCTCATTTATGGATAAAGATTGCATATTCCAATAGGATAATGTTGCAATTCATGTCTCGAACCAATCGTGGTTTAATGAACATAGTATTCCATTATTGCACTGCCTGGCTTGCAGTACGGATTTAAATTCAGTAGGGAATCTGTGGGAGTACATGGCTCATAAACTTAACGCATGAAATACACAGAATGAAACGATAGTGAAAATAAAAGAGTTAAAACTAAAGCTTAAGCAAGCGTGGAAAGAAATTGGCAAAAATTAGTCATATCAATGCCAGACCGAATTTTTGAAGTTATCCAAAACAAATTATTAATAATGCTAAATTGGTTCATTCATTTAAGTGCGTATATAGGAAAATATCATAAAACATGGCATTAAACTACTAAAATTACAATGAAAAAAACTTAATGTACATTTTAAGTTTTTTGTTATTAATTTTTTAAGTGAAGTCAATAAATAATTTAAAAAATTAATTTGTAGCACCTTGATTATTTTTAGCCACATTTTTGGGAAGTTCATTAAAAAAATTTATGTGCGTTTATAGGAATATGCACCAGTGTAGAAATAATGTGCTCTGAAAAATTAAAATATCGTAGCTACATAAGCTAACATAATGTTAGGTTGGTTATTCCAAAAGAAGCAAAAGTTCCAATCTCTCTGCACCTTCGTGTAGAAAGTTAAAGACTCTGAATTCAATTTCTCGAGTTTATTAGTTTTCATCAATATCAACCGCCTGACTGTATCTAAAACTATAATTACAATGACACGAGAGTTGTTCTCCACACAGATCTACTTTACGACTGAACACAGTTTTTATTTATATATTATTTTGGAAAGATTTTTTTTATATTTTTAAGTGATCTTAATTAAAGTGGGCATATTTTAAAAGTTTTAAACTATTCACAAAAAGTTATAGGATAAAATTGGTTAATTAAATTCTTTATTACTTTCAAATTTGCATTTAATAGAATTTATTTATTACTATAATTATTCTTTGTGAACTTATACTTTGAATTAAATGTAATTTGAAGAAAGAAAAAAAATAATGACTATTCTCAGAAAAATTCAAATAAAAATATTTAGAAAAAAATAAACATAAAAATTACATTTAGGTTTCAGATCTTTTAGGACTTTTTGGTGTGTTTTTATCCAAGAGAATGTTTTATAATACGAAAAACTAGTAAATATTCGCTTCGAATATTTATTACGAGTAGCTTACATATTTATTGATTATTCCTATATTAATGCAGATAATCAAATCATATTTAGAACGTCAGGAAAAATAATTTGAAATTCCGTGTGAGTAAATATTTTTAGCGTTTTCATGATTTTCTATAAAGTGTCATTAAGAGCCTGATTTTATAAAACGAAACGAAAATTCTTTTCAAATTCTTTTGTATAGAAAACAACAAAAAAATTCAAGTTTATTTGCTCACAGAAAAAAAAAATATTCTATAAAATTTTTCGATTAATTTATTAATTATTTTTATTCTAAAGTTCAATTAACTTATTAATTATTATAATTAACTTATCAAATTAATTTTATATTTGCTTGTTAAAAATTGAAAACATTTGAAAAAGATTATTTAAATAGAAAAACAGTTTAAAGAAAAATAAAAACTCAATTTTATATAAAATACATCTGATTTTGGATTTCCTGCATTTTATTGCACCCGAAATACAGATTGCCTTAATTCTTAGTAAGTACGATTTCATGCATTTGGAGAAATTTTTATGCGTTCCATAGTTCTCATAGGTATTCCCGTGACTTCTGCAGCAAGTTAAAGTTTATATCAATATCTGAGTTGATATTGAAGCTATTTGCCAGTTAAAGAGTGATTTTGAATTGATTATTTTATTGATTTGTTTTAACAATCTGTCATTTAATATTTAAATTAAGGCATTGTCCCAGATATTAAATACAACTTCAGTGATATCTGGAATTACCATACGAGTTGACGGACCTAGACAATGATGATTTTTTTCGTGAACTAATCATACGTATATTTCTAGTAACTGTATCCAAACAGACATCAAAGTATCCAAAACATAATATATTTCATTTATATTTAATAATTTTTATATTTTTAGTATATTTAGAATTTTGCAATAAATAATTTTGTTGAAATTGCCGTCTTTTTTTATGTTAGCATTTCTTTTTTTTTTTTTTGATCACTACACATATAATAAATTTTAAATACAATTAATAAATATATTTTTTAGTTTCAAAAAAATTTCAGTCATATATATTATTAATGTAACAAACAAATTTATTACAATTTGTCCACAAAATCAATTATTTTCACTTAATTAATAATATCATTTTGATGATTGTAGCAAAATCAAACAAAAAATTAATTAATATAAGCAATTTCGTAATTAAAATCAATTTTTATTTTTTTCTGTGTTGTTTTCAATACCATTTTGTCTAAACGAATTTTTATTTAACAAAATCAGTTCATAAATATTTCTTACATTGCTTAGCCTTTTAGGAAGTTAGTCTTCCGATAAATCCGGTGATTTCCATCCAGAGCGGATCCTAAATATAGTTAAAGTTTCATTCATTAATGTTGAAAATAGAAAGGCTGTACACTTTTGGAAAATACAATTGCGAGTTATTATTATTATTATTATTATTATTATTATTATTATTATTATTTTAAATTTCTAATCAAATGTCTTTATTGTCTTTACAGATGCATTATCAATCCCCTTTGCTATAAAACCTATTTTGTCCGAACATTCTTCGAAATGTATATTAATTACATAACATATACTAGTTGCGAAATGTACAAGCATTTATTACAATTGTCTGTTAAATACATTACATTAAACATTGTAAAACATTCAATACATTACATACAAGTATTACATGGATTTCATTTACAAATATTGTTGCACAATATTTTAATAAAATTTATAATTTTGTAAAAAATAATGTAAATTCCATTTTCTATTTTAATTTGTTGTTAATAAAGGTAAAGATTTAGTTAATTTTTTATTTAAAGCAATTAATATTTTTTTAGTTTTACGAAAAATTTCAATCATAAATATAATTTATTTGATGTTATGAAGTTAATTGAAATTTACAAAAAAAATCAATTATTTTACTTAATTAATAATATCATTTTGATGATTAGAGCAAAATCAAACAAAATGTTAATTAATATAAGCAATTTCATAATTGAAATCCATTTAAATTTTTTTCTGTATTGTTTTGGTTTTATTTTATAACATAACACTAAGATAAGACAGTATAATTGTTTCATTTTTCTAATAAAACCTGATATAATTTACTCGAATAAACCCAGTAATTTAAAAGATACATTCGATCGTTCGAGTAATTTAAAACAGCATTTTCAATTTATTTGATTAATCGAGTAAAATGAATATTTTTATGTTGAAGAAGAAAAAAAAACACTTTTGCCCATAATAAACAATATTAACATTTTCAGTTCTATGAAATGGTTATAATATTTAATGTTCAATGTATGAGTTTATCTTTCTTATACAAGTGTATTTTTTTATATGTATATGTATGTAGGTGGTATTGTATAAGTGTTTGATTCTCTGTATGGGGTTATATTTTTTATATATGTATTGTATATTATTTTGTGTTATTGTAGTTGTGATTATTATTGTCGTTGTTACTTTATGATGCTGATGAGGCTTATTTATTACTTGTTTGTTTGTTTGTTGTTTTTATATTATTGCAGTTGTTGTTTGTTACTGTTTCGCTATTATTATGGCATGATAATGAATTGTTATTGTAATTTATAATAAGCCATATTATATGTTGTGTATACATGATGTATTTGTAGGAATATAAATTTATACAAGTATATATTTAAATATATTTATATATATATATATATACTCGTATATTCATACATTATTTATATTGTAATAATAAGTATATAAAAAAATATACTCAATAAAAGTTTCAGAAAAAAATGTGAAAGTTGTAAGAAAATTTTTATATTTTTTTTTTTTTTTTCATTTAGTTTAAATACAATAATATATATTTTTATACCAAATAAAATATTTTCTTATATTAAAGCTACATACTTCTCACACAGCCCATGCTTACAAATTACTCTCATACAAAATGGTTGTGCTAATATAAAAGGTTAAATGTATGTTAAACTAAGGGTGAGAAGTTACAAATAAATATGTTTAACACATTTGTATTTGTATGTAATTTAGTATATCTATATATGTAATTGAAACTTTTGATATTTTTATATGTCTATCAAAATCCTTTTTTCTTCCTTGTTTTATCTCATATCTATGGTGTGATATTAGCAGCCTTTTGTTTTCAAACATCTTGTTATATTTATTACATATAGCTAATTGAAATAAAAATGAAAAGAAATAAAACAAGTACTTAGCAAAGTTTTTTCTTTTATTTAATACACTTTCAAATTAAGTAAAAGGATTATATTGTAAAGAAAAGTAAAGTGAATACATGGATAAAGTTTTAAACAAAAAAAGCCGTTAAAGAAGCTTTATACAAATCAAATAAAGTGTGAAAGATAAAAATTTTAAATGCAGTTAAAGAAAACCTGTTAACAGTTTTAAAATAATTATACAAGCAATGTTTCTTTTTTATATTTTCATTGAAATTAGGACTGTAAATGTAACGTATTACCCTTTTTAATAAAAATATATTCACATTTGTAAAAACCAAATTACAATTATATCAAAAATACTAGAGCGCTTGATTAGAGATAGTGTAGATATGTACATAAAATGTTATTGTTAACTAGTGTTTATTATATAATTAATATATATTTTTGCTGGCCAATAAACAAGTTAAAAAAACAGTTTTAAAATAAAAGAGAGATAAGCTAGCAGGTATAATTGGAAACAAAAATAAACTACTTATTTTTTGCCTGAATAACTAATTATTTTTGTTCGACTTGTCCACAAATTCATGTAGTTATTTTTTGACTCTAGGGGTACTCAAAAATATGTACCTAAACGAAAACAAAAATAAATAAAAAAAACAAAAAAATTTTGCCCTCAGTGAGACTCGAACTTGGCTACAAACTAACCATTCGTTTTTAATGACTAACGTCTTACTCAGTACACCATCTCGCACATAGCATCCTAAGCGACAAAAACTCTATTTAATTAAAAATATCTTTTTGGACATTTTGTTATAAAAAACAAACAGCTTCAGAATGGGGTTGAACCAACAACCTTCTGGTTGTTAATCCGGCGCTTTAGCCAACTCATCCACGTGATTACAGTATTACTGCGCTATTATACTATTGAGTACTTATTAATGTAATACAGAGTAGGCAAATAATAATGAGGCCTCATTACCAAGAAACTACTTTAATAAGTAGTTGTTATTACCGAAAACAAAAAAGTTTTTGCTGGGTATAGACAACTTTAAAGTATAAATTTAACTATTCAATCATTTTCTAAATCAAAATTTATTTAACTTTAACATCATTTCACAGTAATAGTATAATTGTTTCAATATAACATTTATATTGTACATATATTATAAGAATTGTACGTATACAATTATTTGTATTGCTCTCTTGCTCTTAACTTTATCATATACTTCCAAGAAATTTAAATTCACATACATACATAATTTCCTCCTTTCTCTAAACTTCCCTAGAAATAAGTTTTTTGTTATTCAAGCGAGAAAACATAAAAGCAAAAATTACCTTAATGTTAAATAATATTAACATTATTAGCTGCTAAATCAGCTTAAACACACTTACTATACATTTCTCACAAAACACCCACAGCATAATAAGTTCTTTACATACATAGAATATAAATAACTCTTGACGTATGAGTGATATTAATTAATTGAATAAATAGTTATTAAAATTTTGAACTTTTTTACGGGTACTTAAATAGGATTAAAAGTAAAAAGCTATTTATTATAAGTAAAATAGAAATTATAATGTTTAAATATGTATGGAAAAAGTAGTAATGGCTTATAAGGATATTATTAGCTTTAAAATATATTTTAACAGTAATGGTTTAGTTCTAGTTTTAGTTCAGTTCTAGTTTAGTTCTCGTATAGTCCTAGTTTAATTCTAGATCAGTTCTAGGACAGTCTTAATTCAGTTCTAGTGCAGTTTTATTCAATTCTAGACCAATACAGTTCTATTACAGTTCTAGTTCAATTCTATTTTAGTTCTAGTTCGGTTCTACTTCAATTCTAGTTCAGTTCTAATGCAGTTCTAATACAGTTCTAGTTCAATTCTATTTTAGTTCTAGTTCAATTCTAGTTCAGTTCTAGTTCAATTCTAATTCGGTTCTAATACAGTTCTAGTTCAATTCCAGTATAATTTTAATTCAATTATACCTCTATTATAGTTCAGTTCTAATATAATTCAATTTCAGTTCTAGTTTAGTTATAATTCTGTTCTAGTTCAGTTCTAGTTCAATTCTAATTCAGTTCCAATACAGTTCTAGTTCAGTTTTAGTACCGTTCTAGTTCAGTTCTACTTCAATTCTCGTTCAGTTTTAATACAGTTCTAATACTTTTCCATTTAAGTTCTACTTCTGTTCTAGTTCTGCTCTAGTTTAGTTCTAGTTCAGTTCTAGTTAGGTTCTAGTTAAGTTCCAGTTCAGTTCTACTTCAATTATAATTCAGTTCTAATATAGTTCTAATAGAGTTCTAGTACAGTTCTACTTCAATTCTAGTTCAGTTCTAGTTCAATTCTAGTTCAGTTCTAGTTAGGTTCTAGTTAATTTCCACTTCAGTTCTACTTCAATTCTAATTCAGTTCTAATATAGTTCTAATAGAGTTCTAGTACAGTTCTACTTCAATTTTAGTTCAGTTCTAGTTCAATTCTAGTTCAGTTATAGTTCAGTTATAGTTCAGTTATAGTTCAGTTCTAGTTCGATTCTACTTCAGTTGTAGTTCAATTCTAGTTTTAAATCAATTCTAGTTCATAATTTGAAATAGCACTTAAAAAAATTCCACGAAATAGAAATAATTTAATAAATATTAGTCATACGCTGCGTATTTTCCATTTAAACTTAAATATCGCTTGAAATTTGACACAGTAAATAAAAATTTTTGAAATGTAAAATTATTAAACAAGTAAAAGCAATATAGCCGGTCAAGCCCGATCATATGATACCCTACATCATTGTGTATATACATCAAAATTCGGGAAGTGGTTTTACATCGGTCCTGTTACCTCTACTTGTATCAAGTGTAATTTATATTTCTGCAAAACATAGGTATGCATCATATAATGTTGACTCTAACATTTATATGGCATTTATGACCTTTACGGTGATTACCAAATGTGAGCCTTATATGTGAACTATGGTCAAATTGATCTATTCTCAAGAAAATTGGCACTATAGTTTCTCCTTATTTAAAACTTATTTGTCAAATACCACCTATGGTGACGCAGGACATGAAAAAAGCAGGAATAGTATGGAAAATCATATTAAAATAAATTTAAATATTCCTTATTTTTTATCTGAAAAAAAGCAAACCAAAATTTTAAATATTCCTTGAAAATAAAAATTTAAATATTTTCCTTGAAATCTTCTTATGTTAATTTATCATATAGCTATTCGTAGCTTAAACAATTTTATAAAAAATATAAAATTTACTTAGGAAAATCCTATAAAAAGTAAAAGTTCAAAATAAATTAATATTAATCATACGCAGAGTAGAACCCATTTCAAAGTAATTCATAATACTAAAGAAACATAAGCATATTAAGGCGAATAAGAAAGGAAATGGTTTTTTTAAATTAATTCTTAATGAATAAAAGCAAAAGTAAGCAAACCAAGAAGAATAGTAGAGAACAATTTCAACAAAGTTATATAATAATACTTCAATTGTACTAAATTGCTTCAATTTCCTTTTTTTTCTATAAATATTATTAAAAGTAGGAATATTGTTAGTAGGTACGTAAAATTTTTGTGGAAAAATAAATACTTTATAGAAAGTTAAAAAATATAAGAAGTAGCTATTAAATTAATTTGAAATGTGCCATACATACATATATAATGTAAAAAGTCATACTCTTTTTAATAACAAAAATGTAAGACTATTAAAAGAAGGAGATTAAAAAATAATAAAAAAAATATTGTATTTTGTATACAAATCGTTGAAAATATTTACCGTAAAATAATGCCAACGCAGCTTACAAAGGACACACTTTAATCTTCCTGCAATTCTTCTTTCTTACTTCAACTGCCATTTATTATTATTTTTTTTTTTTTCTAAAAAGTTAATACTACAACTACGAGTATATTATTTCTACATGTAATTTAAAATACAAATTAACTTATATAATTTCCGTTTTTCTTTACAATCTACCCATTTACCATTTTATTGGAATACCTGCTGTTTATTTTTAACAACTTATTCCCTATTATTACCTCAATTGCAATTGTATGTGAATAAAGTTAAACTTCTGTTTTTTACGTTTACTGTATATTTATTTTTATATTTGTTACATTTTTTATTATTTAACTATTTTCTTTTCATTGTAAGTAAATTTGCAACATTCTGCGTTTTCCATTTGCTTAAAGAAATAATGCTTCACACAACAGTTGCATTTTGTATTTACTTCTTGACATTAACTATGTGTC
This sequence comes from Protocalliphora azurea, assembly GCA_932274085.1. Lineage (NCBI taxonomy): Eukaryota > Metazoa > Arthropoda > Insecta > Diptera > Calliphoridae > Protocalliphora > Protocalliphora azurea. The sequence goes on from OW026520.1 coordinate 21,603,545, forward strand.
ACTTTGTTAGATTCTCTGGCAGTTAATACCTACTGTATTATATACTTTTTTTATTTTATCTTAAAGTTTTATACAACCTGTTTTTATTACCCTTTTTTATTTAAGTTTAACAATGTCTTGATATCATTTGTTACAAATGCTAATAAAAGAAATCAATGCAAACTTATTGAGCTCAAAATAACAAATGTAAGTAAATCAATAAGGAGAAATGAATGAATGAATGAATGGAAATCTAGAAATAAACAATTGAAATTGACAAAGGATTTTTTACAAATAAACGCAAAACGACAAAATAATGCGAGATATAAAAGTATAAATCTTTATTATAGACTATATACTTGGCCACCTTATGCATATTATTTTATTTTCAAAAATGACGCTGAACGTTCTGGATGGCCAATTGAGGTCAGTACACCCGAAAATTTCGAAAAAATCCACGATATGGTGTTGGCCGACCGAAGAGTAAAAGTGCGTGAGATTTTTTATGCCATAGGCATTTCATATGGCAGTGTGGTTTCGATTTTAGACGATCAGCTGGGTTTAAGAAAGTTGTCTGCAAGATGGTTGCCGCGTTTGCTCTCAATTGACCATAAACATAAACGTAAACGTGTGACAACTTCAAAGGATTGTTTGGAGTTTTTTAACCACAATCCGAATGAGTTTTTGCGGCGTTTTGTAACTGTGGATGAAACATGGATCCATTACTGTACTCAGGAGACCAAGTAGCAGTATAAACAATGGTTTTCTCCGGGTGAACCTGCTCCGAAGAAGGCTAAGGTAAGTTTGTCGGCCAATAAGGTGATGGCAACAGTTTTTTAGGATGCAGGCGGGGTAATCCACATCGATTACCTTCAAACGGGAAAAACAATAAACGGCGAATATTATGCCAACTTATTAAACTGATTTAATGAGGATTTAAAAAGAAAACGACTCCATATGGCCAAGAAAACAGTTCTTTTCTATCAAGATAATGCACGGGTGCACACGTGTGCAGTCTCAATGGCAAAACTCTATGAATTGGGCTACGAATTGGTACCTCATCCGCCATATTCTTCGGATTTAACCCCTAGTGACTACTTCCTATTTCCAAACCTAAAGAAATGGCTCGGTGGAAAGAGGTTCAGCTCCAACGATGAAATTATTAAACAAACAAATGCCTATTTTAAGGACCTCGAAAAATCCTATTTTTTGCGCAAAGTAAATGACGACACTTGCTCAAAATTAAGGAATCTCTGGAATAAGAAACATCTGGAATCCTGCAAATGATGGATTTTATATTTTTCTTTTTTTTCAACATTTTTATAATTTTATTTATTTTTATATTTTTAGTTGTCAAAAAACCAGAAATTGTTATTGTATTTCGTATTAGTTTAGAATGATTTTACAAGCAATAAAATAATACATTAAAAAGAAAAAAAATTTTTGTAACATTTTATTTAAAGTTAAATAATGATTTATTTAAAAAATTCTAGTCATAATTTTTTCTGTACAATAAAATAAAATATTAAAAACAAATAGTATTTTTTATTAAATTTAATTTAAATTCAAATAATGATTTATTTAGAAAAATTTTAGCCATAATTTTTTCCGTGCGCCAAGTTTTATGACAATTTAAAATAATTATATATTAGTGTTAGTGTTATTTTAAATTATGAATAAAATCTGAGCTAGAGCAGAGCTAGAACTGAAATGGAACTGAACTAGAACTGAATTAGAACTGAATTAGAACTGAACTAGACGTAGAATTGAGATAGAATATAATTGAACCAAAACTAAACTAAAACTTAGCTAAAACTGAACTAGAATTGAACTAGAACTGAAGTAGAACTGAACTAAAACTGGAACTGGAACTGAACTAGAACTGAACTAGACCTGAACTAGGACTGAACTGGAACTGAAGTAGAATTAAACTAGAATTGAACAAGAACTGAACTAGAAGCCATGAAGTAACTTCAATATATACCGAGGACAACCCAACTTATATTTTAAATTTAAAAATGTATTTTCTTTTAAATTAAAAAAATACTATATGGTAATGTATTGAATTGTAAAAAATAGCTGTAACCTTTTTGAAATAAATAATAATAAAACAATAAAAAAAAACAAAACTGAACTAGAACTGAAGTAGAACTGAACTAAAACTGAACTAAAACTGAACTAGACCTGAACTAGAACTGAACTGGAACTGAAATAGAATTAAAATAGAATTGAACAAGAACTGAACTGGAACTGAAGTAGAACTGAACTAAAACTGAACTAGAACTTAAACTAAAACTAAGCTAGAACTGAACTAGACACACATCAACAACATATACAACAATAGCAGCCGAAGCACAATAGCAAACAATTTAGCCACATGATTGCAAATATTATACGATACATAATATCACATTAATCAACGAATTCTACAATGACTCAGGATTCCTAATAACTGTCGACCAAATCTATAACATCAGGCGTCGAGCAGAACGCTCCGAAAAAAAGAAAGAAAAAATATATTTCATAAATTCGCAATGAAAGCAATGATAAAACTAATAAAAAATAATTTTATTACTTTTAAAATTAAAGCCATATGGCTTCGCGGGCCCAGAATAAAGAAAAAATAATAAAAAAAAATATAACTTAACTATAACTGAAATAGAACTGAATTAGAACTCAATAAAATTTATTCAATAAAAATTTTCAAGTAATTTGTTAATTAATTTTTTCTACGAATTTAATTTATACAATTAGTATTCTAAAATTATTTTTTCAAAATTTGAGAGCTTTTAAAAAATTCATACAAAAAGAAAAATATTTTGGAAAATATTTTTTGTTTTAAATTGTATGTGAAGATGTGCTTAGATTTCGAAGCTGATATAATACAGAAAATTTACTAATTATTCGGTAAGTAATATCTTTCTTTGTGTTTGATGTTAGTCTTTGTTTTTTTTTTCCATTATTTAAGATTCTCCTGTCATTGATGCCGAAAATATTAAAGGCCTATTACATTTGGCCTTAGAATATTAGAAAATTATTTCCGTATAATATTTAAGCACACAAGCACACAGTAACTATTTGAAGCTACTTTTTTTTAACTATCTGTTAATTTGTAATTTGTATATTTGTTTAAGTGACGTCCTTTAGGTTATCTCAAAGAAATTGTTACATCCCCCAAAAATGAGAGCTTTCATCGGACTTTCAAGTGAATTAAGAATAAATTAATTATTTTTAAGACCACACTATTATATCACTATTATATATTATTACAATTACATATATTTTAATGTAAAAAATTATTTAAATAATATTTCAATTATTGAAACCAATATTGGCGAAAGCATTTTTGCATATATGCATATATTTAATTAGTTTTTTAATTTTGTTAATAATTATTTTAGTTAATAATTCGTGTAACTTATTTGATTAAAAAAATTAATTGAAACTTATATAAAGAATAAATATTTGGCTTAATTTTTTTTATATTTAAATAATCTCATTTTTATTATAACTTCTTGTTTATTTCTTTCATATGTAATCTATGTTTATGTTTATAGGCATTTATATGCTTTTATTTTATATATGTATTTATATGTGTATGTGTATTTAAGTATTTTGATTTTCCATGTATGTATGATAAAAAAAAAAATTGTACCAATCGTTGTAGATTTTTTTTTTTAATTTTTAAAGGATAACACTTGGATTGAAAGAAGTTATCCTTTATTTTCTAAAAATATATTATATGTTATAATAATTTTATTAAGTTTTTTTTGTTGTTGTTGTTTATAAGAGGATATTTTGTTATTAATTAATTTGTTATGGGCAGATTAAGCTCTTCACATTCATCAGATGGCGATCAAAATATAACTGTTAAAGGTCTACGAAAATCACCATTTGTAGCTGAATTTACAGCAGCAGCTGAATTTGAAGAAGTGCTTGCGGATGACAAAGAACCATTATTATGGTAACCTGCTGTACTTTGGTTATATTGAGCATATTGAGAGTATTCTAATTGGCTATCGTTGGGTGAATGAAGATGAGTTTTAGAATCGGCTAAGTTGCCACCTATGGGACTACTACTACTATTACTTCCCTTATCAAGATGTGGTGAATTGTCACGATCATCTACATTATTATTGCTGTTTGAAGAAGCATTATTGCTATTATGGGGATTGGCTATACCCAAACCATTAAGCAGGTGTTTTTGCTGGTGAAGAATTACACTGTTGGGCTCCATAGATTTTGGTAATATTAGAGGCATAATTGGCGGCACGATCTTGATACATTTTTGAATCGAAATAAGCCTTGGTTAAGACGCTGGGATAATAAGTGCTATAGGTAGCACTACCCTGGGCGGCCTTTGAAGATTTGTAAAGGGAACCAGCGGTGAGTAATGTACTTAAATAAGAATTGTGATTTAAAGCAAATTTGGGCATTTACATTTGTCCAGATATAGATATAGAACCGCCACGGCGGCTTGTCTTCTTGGATTAAATCTTTTCCTTGATGTATAGCTCATACGTGGTAGAGAAAATCCTATCATGTTGCACTCTAAGATATCTTTGGTCTTAGAGAGCGTAGCATTGCCTGGATTTGTCTGTGGGTCTATAATGGGAGAAAAGGACCTTCGGGACCTGACCAGAGACTTAACACAATCTGGTACCATGGGTGCCAGTAGCTTCCGGTAAGGCAACACTGATGACGTTGCTACCGTACTATTGTCGCCTCCTGAAGAGTGACTTTGATTAACGGTAGAGTGATTTAAATGTAAAGACCGACTCGAGGACGAGCTAAGCGAATGGGTATGTATTGAGGGTGTACTATTCGAGTGTGAAGAACTGGCACTTTGTAAAGGACTGGAGGGATGATACAAAATATAATTATGAGCTGTAGAGTTTTGCTGTGTTTTGCGATGAACTGATAGTAACCGAACTAATGTGTGAACTAATAGGAGCCACTGAGTGTTGTGAACTTTGTAAACTACACAAAGAATTTAAAGTCAAATGACTATTATTAGACTGTTGTAAATTTGAAGCTGAATTTAAATGTGTATTATGATGATGCTGCTTGTTGGGCTTGTTGCTGTCGTTGCTGGTGATGATATTGATGTACGGCCGCTGCTAACTGTTAAATGTGACTACCCGTTAAAGAACTAACAGCCGATGAAATATCAACGAAATGATTTGAGAGTGTTTGTCCCGTGGAGATAGAAAGTGGATGTGCTAACGATATGCCAGAGAGTGATATTGAAGAGTGATATGTTCTATCATTCTGGGCAGACAAACATAGAATTGTTAACAACACGAATTGTGTGAATAAGTTTAAAGATCACCACAAAACCACCTCTTATTCTACTTGCTACACTGGCCAATAACTTCCAAATAATGTTCATGGCTGGAAAACTTAATTTATAGTTTTTATTTATATACACATCTCCAGGTGCTGAAGTTTTAATATTCGGGTTTTTGAATTATAACTGAAATAAAACTGAACTAGATCTAAAATAATACTAAACTAATTAAAACAACTTAATCAGAACACAATTGAAGTACAACCGGTTTACAACTAAATTAGTACTGAATTAGGTCTGAACTAGAACTGAACTTTTAATCACTTTACTAAATTTTATTAAAATCATTAATTAACAGTTCATTCATAATATTAAATAAGTGTTACTAAATCTACTATGTTTATAATTGCAGCAAGATAATTTTCTTTTATATTGAAATTATATGTGAGTTATTCCATTTAAAACCAACACAAATTTAGACCGTACCTATCTAAATTTAGTAATATTCGGTACAACCATTATATTTACTAAAACTAAGATTAACACAAAATTTAAGATAATTTGATTTGTTCACGAAACATAGCCATTTGAGAGTGATAAAAATAGCTAAAAAAAGATTTACAAAGTACTTATTGTACAAGATTCATTGGGGTGTCAAAATTATCTCTAATATGACGTAAAACACAAGTTTTTTTCTCAACATTAAAATGGTCAATATATTTCGATTTACAGTGTTATATCTTAAAAAATAAAAACTTTATAAAAATATATGTTAATAGTAAAAATATTTTCTATAACCATGGTACGTGGCATTCAGGACTCCCAATATTTTATGAATTATAAGAAAAAAATATCATAATAAATACGAAATATTAATTTCAATTCGTATTGTTTCATTTATAGTCAAACAGAAAAATCGCCAACCACTTCCACAAATCATCTAAATTTAATGAAATTTGGCAAGAATATTAACAATGACACTGACAAAGCAAATACCGACTTTTATTATAATTTAAGCGATAGTTCACGATTTACAATAAGCAGTGAGATCGAAACAATCTTAGTACAAGTTTTGGCTATTAACTTTTTTCGGAAGCAATATTTAAAGTTTCGTTTATCTAGTTATCATGGAAAATATGTCAGTTATTATTTTTAATGACAAACATTTACGTGCTAAAATTATTTCATATTTTCAAAAAGATCCATATTGGTCCTACAAAAAAATTGGCCAAAATATTAAAGATTTGCCGTCAAACTATTTTTAATGTTATTAAACAGTATAAGGAGAATTTGACCACTCATAGGAAACCGGGTGTAGGAAGAAAGGCCTATATGGGAAAGGCTCTAAAACACATCTGATAGAAAAGCAGCTCGTTTAGCTCAGTGCTCTGACTATTAAAGTCAATTCAGGCTTTTAAAACATACAAAGTCCAAAAAGTTCCAGACAGGAAAGTTGCAAAAAAATTTAGAAGCCAAGAATAGGACACGGAAATTTATATCAAATTTCGTACACACATAAAATACTCATGTTGCAAAATGGACGACGAAACGTATGTCCTGGCAGATTTTTCGCATAATTTTTATGTTGCTAATGCTCGAGGAAATATTGAAGATAAGTTTAGGACCCAAAAGCAGATAGAATTTCCTAAAAAATTTCTGCTACGGCAAACTTGCAAAGTTGCAAAGAAGCAAGACATTTGTTACAGTGGGCTCTATAAATATCGAAATATACATCAAATAATATTGGCAAAAAAGGCTTCTTGCTTACATAAGAGAACACAATGTGTCCAAATATTTTTGACTCGACTTGGCATCATGTCACTACGGTAAGAAAGCTTTAGAGTGGTATGAAAACAATAACATAGTTTTGGTACCAACAGAGGCCAAGCCTCCAAATTGTACCGATCTAAGGCCAGTGGAGAGATATTCAGCTTTTGTGAAAAGAGAATTGAAGAGCACAAGAAAGGTGTTCCAAAATATCGAAGGAAATAGGCAAACTTTTCCAAAAAAGTGACTGAAACAATTAACAAATTACCAAAAAGGGTCCACGAGTTCATAAGTAGTGGTTAGAACTATAAAAGTTATATTTTTCTATGATCTGTAATATAATATCAATTAGTATCGAAGACTTTAAAAGGAGATAGGCAAACAGTTCCAAAAAAGTGACTGAAACAACTAACAAATCTCTAATGGAAGGGTTACCAAAAAGGATCCACGAGTTCATTTATATTTTCCTGTAATATAATATCAATTAAAGAAAAAATCAAAATTTTCAAAACAACCGTTTCCAAATTATTGAACTTTACATATGTTAGGATTTTTTTCGATCTCCTTATTTTTCCTTATTTCTAAAATAAGATAAATTGTATTTATAAAAATATGAATATCTTACAAAATATATATGTTACAACTTTCATTGATATGTGAGCAAATTCATGCTTAAAATTTTTTTAAAAAGAATAATTTTTTTTTTACACTGCATTATATTTTTTGTAATAACTTAGAAACCATTTAGAGTCCCAACACGATACTCACTGAAAATATAGAAAAAGACTTCATCGTCTATATATATTTTTTCCACAAATTTTTGAGATATAGATTTTGAGATACATTCAAATTCAATAAAAAAAAAAATAAAAATATATTTCAGACATCATCTTAAAGCTAATTTTATTACCTTTAACTATAGACCTTAATAAACCTTGTAATATATATATATTTTGAAAGATATTCGTATTTTTATGAGGACAATTAATCTTATTTTAGAAGTATTATAAATTGTAAACTATCGCGTAAATCATACTAAAACTTGTTATATACGATACTAGAGTTAATGTTAATATTCTTGCCAAATTTCATTAAATTTAAATGATTTGTGGAAGGAATTTGCAATTTTTCTGTTTGATTATAAATGAAACAAAGCAAATTGAAATAAATATCTTGAATTTTATATGACATTTTTCGTAATAATTCATAAGCTATTGTGGGTCCTAGCATGCCATAGGTATAGAAAATGTTTTCACCATTTACAAATATTTTTTAAAATTTTTGGACGTCATATTAAAGATCATATTGATGCCTAAATACCTTAAATGAAATTTGTAATTTTGTGTATACAATTTTGTATATTATTTTTGAAATATTGTGCCAGTTTTAGTTTTGATTAATATAATGATTGTACCAAATATCATCAATTTCGGAAGAGGTGGAAAAACCAGTTGGTTGGTTTTAAATGAAATGACTCATATACTTGTTTGCAGTCATTTGAAACCTTCTGAAACTAAACGCACTCTGACAGACAAAGTCAGTCATATTAGACGGAAGTAAAGTTGCATATGTATACATTAGACACACACACATTGTCATAAAACTAACATTTACTTTACACAACAATACACAGAGACAATAATAATAAACATTTAAAGGCATAAATATCATAATATTAAATATTATTATTTTATCTATTTTCTAACATATATTTAACAGTTTGTTAGTTATTGTGTCTGCACTCAAAACATTCATATAAACACTCTATCGCAGGGGAATATGAAGAGGATAGTCACTTACTGCAATATGTGTGATTAGTTGGTTTATACAATAGGTTTATGTAATTGTTAATATCTATAAGAAAGTAAAGTTTTAAAAAATTATTTGTAATTTTTTTTTTTTTTTTTTAGATTTTCATTTATAAACTTATGCAGTCTAGAGGTATTATTGTTTAAACTAAACTTTAAACAACAGAAAATATTTTACTTATATGTTCTAGTCCTATATAGCTAAAAGGTTTAGGAATGGAACATCCATTATATATATGACTATGGTTATGTGAATGAGTGTAAGTATGAGATAATATATGCAAGTATGTGTAAATTTTACCCAAGGCTATCGTTTGTTCATATTGTCAGCATATTTTGTACTGTTTTTTTTTTTTTTTTTTGTTTTTTTTTTTTTTTATTCCATAAACACTATTGTGTTCATGGAGTTATATGGAAAAAGTAAAAAAATATGTAGATTTTAAAATAATAAATTAAAACTGAGACAAAAAAAATATAAAAGAAATTTGTTTTGTATTTAAATTTTTGAAACTTGAAAAACTCAAATTGTTGGTTACATTGTGAAAACCTGTAAAACAAACTTCTTTTAAACTTAGAGAACTTGAAAAATTATAGCTTGCCAAGTTAAAAAATAAATGTCATAAAATGTTTTCCCGTTAACTGTAAATTTAATTTAATTTCTTTGAAATGTTTTCATTTCATTTCCCTTCAAATAATAAATTCTAAAAAAAAAAGAAAAAACTTCTACATTTCTTCTTTTAAATCAATTATTGTTTGTTTCTTTACAAATAGATTAAAGTCAAAGATAAAAACATGACTTACCAGTGATTTTCCCTTTAGAACAATAAACCATATTTTAACGAAATCTTGATAAACAAAAAAACTTTCACAATTTGGGGAATAAACAAAAGTTTTAAAAGGAAATCTATATTTATTTCAACCCTTGAAATAAAAAGGAAAAACTCCAAAAATTTAAATAACATAAAGTTACTTTAATATTTCATACTTAACATACTATTTGGCGCCTTTTTATTCAACTCTAGTTAAATTTTAGTTAATTCTAAATTAAATCTATTTTTCTAAAATTTTCTAAAGTTTTTGAACACTTTTTGTAGTCTATGCTAGGGAGCGTATGATTAATATTAATTATGATGATTTTATTTTAATTTAAAATTTGAGAATGCTGTTTGTATAAATGTCCAATAATTTATATATTTTTGAAAAGCTACAGCTTAAGGCTTTTAAATATATTTTTTTTTTACAATAATTATTCTTATTTATTTTCATTTATATGATAAATATCAATTTAAGTGCTTTAATTTTGTACCTTTATGTCTTCAAATATATTATATTTATTTAAATGTAAATTTTCTCTTTGTCATATTTAAAACTGAAATTTTCTATTTAATTGACACATCAATAATTGCTCTAATAAATAAATAATTATATATATATATATATATATATATATATATATTCTTCGAAAAAGTTTATATTTTCCTAATTTAATTTCTTTGCTATAATTTATTTTTTGCTACTGTTGTTGTATTGATTTTTTTTAAAAATTCATCTATAGATTTTTACTTTTTTTTTTTCTTATCCCATAAAACCAAATCGAACTCATTAAAATGTCAGTTTTGTTGAACTGTATATTCCTTTGTAAATATTTGTATTGTCATAAACACTCTCAAATATACATTTACACTACGACATAGAAAAGTATATTTTTATACATTTATATATAAGTAAGTGTTCATGTATGTGTAAACAATTTGAATACATCAGCACTTCTAAAACATTCATTTATTTCATTTCATTGAAATTTTATGTGTATCAAACAAAAGAAAATCAAACAAATTATTTTGCTATTATTTTTTAAAGTTTCTTCTTTTTTTATATATAGAAAATTATAGTAAAAATATTGGGCAAATAAAATAAAATGTGCATCAAAATATTTTTGACATTGATGAGTTGACATTTAAGTAAAATATTTTATTTCAACATAAAAAAATATGTCAAGTGTTTTGCTATTGTTCTTTTTATTTAAATGTTTTTGTAATATGGTCTTTAATAATTGTTATTAAGTTTAAAAATCAATGACATTTGTATATAAACAGAACAAAACATCAATAAAAATTTTTAATTTTATTTAAGGAAATCTTAATATTTCGTTTTTGTTTTTTGCGAAAAATTTTTCTCTAGCAGTTATTGGGTATACCAGAAAAATTTTTAAAATATTTTAACATGTAGAGAAATTTATAACTTTTATTAGCAAAAAATAATAATAATAAAGTAGAGATTTTAATTGCAGGATATTTGATTTGAAATATACATATTTTAAAATTTATTAAAAACAAATTTTAAAATAAACAGTAGCATTTAAAAATGAAACATCCACCATAAAACTAAACTGATTTTTTAATAAATTTCTCAAAAAAGAAGTAACAACAAGGAAATTTAACTTTGAGATACTTTTTTTAACATTCAATAGATTTAAAAATACTTATACTACACAATACCTAAAAAAAACTAATCTCGAACTGAAATAGAACCGAATTAGAATTGAAGTAGAACAGAACTAGAACTAAGCTAGAAATAACCTAGAACTAAACTAGAACTGAACTAGGAGTGAACTACAACTGACCTAGAACTGAACTGGAACTAGAACTAAACTAGAACTGAGCTAGAAATGACCTAGAACTAGAACTGAATTAGAGAGGAACTAGAACTTAACGGAAACTTAACTAGAACCAAACTAGAACTGAACTAGAACTTAACCAGAACCTAACTAGAATTAAGCTAGAACTTAACTATAACCTAACTAGAACTGAACTAGAAATAAACTAGAACTTAAATAGAACTGAACTAGTACTTAAATAGAACTGAACTAGAACTGAACTAGAACCAGAACTGAACTAGAACTGAATTGAACTAGAACTAGAAATGAGTTAGAACTAGAACTAACTAGAACTGATCTATAAATAACCTAGAACCAGAATTGAAATAAAACTGAACTAGAACCGAACTAAAACTTAACTAGAACTTAATTAGAACTGAACTAGAACCTAACTAGAATTGAACTAGAACTTAACTATAACCTAACTAGAACTGAACTAGAAATAAACTAGAAATAAACTAGAACTGAACCAGAACTGAACTAGAACTGAACTAGAACTGAACTAGAACTAGAAATGAGCTAGAACTAGAACTAAACTAGAACTGATCTATAAATAACCTAGAACTAGAACTGAAATAAAACTGAACTAGAACCGAACTAGAACTTAACTAGAACTTAATTAGAACTGAACTAGAACCTAACTAGAATTGAACTAGAACTGAACTAGAATTGAGCTAGAAATTACCTAAAACTGAACTGGAACGGAAATAAAACTGAACTAGAACTGAGCTAGAACCTAACTAAAATTTAACTAGAACTTAATTAGAAATAAACTAGAATTGAACTAGAACTTAACTAGAACCTAACTAGAACTGTACTAGAACTGTACTAGAACTGAACTATAACTGAACTAGAACTGGGCTAGAAATTACCTAGAACTGAACTAGACCGGAAATAAAACTGAACTAGAACTGAAACAGAACTAAACTACAACTAAAATCTAAAAATAAACTAGAACAAACATGAAATTATGTTTCTACATTTATAGTTTATAAAAATTTGTAAATTTCCCCTAAAATGGAATAAAATAATTTTCTAATTAATATTAATCATACGCTTCATATCCCATCACATAGACTTAATTAATAATACTCATACGTCCTTATAAACACATTTAAGCATATTTTTTTTATAACACAAACATGTATTCTCTACCTCACTTGTAATATTCATGACATTTTGATTATATTATTATATTACTTAAATTTCCTCTACCCACATTCAACTGCCCTTAAAACACTCTATAAATAATTTTTCATGATTTCCTTCACTTTACCCAAACCATTTCAGTGCAGCTGTGTAATCTTGTGTGCTTGAGTTTTCAGAATTTTACAAAACTGTTTCATAATTTATATGCAAATTATCTGGTTGTACAATTTTAGTGATTCTATTACATTCCCCAAATAATATACATGATGTACACATACTTCATGGCAATTTATTAAATATTTACAACGTATTTTAATCTATTTTTAAGTATGTGCAGAAAAGTATGAGTAGAAAATTTATGTTACAATTCCTACTACATTGCTACGATATATACTGATGTTAACACATTCATCACTACAGCTGCAACCATATTTAGTGACATGTTTATTTTTTGGTATGTAGACACGTAAGTATCATTGTGTGAGTATGCGTGTCAGTACATGTGTCTGTATATTAGTTTGAAGTAAAAAAACAAAAAAAAACACACGTTGGAAAATATATAAAATTTCATGACAAGCTTGTAAGTTGTAGTAGTAATCGATTATAGTGTATAGTTTAATGTATAATTTATTTATTTATATATTTAAATGCAAACAAGTCCATGAACGAGGGTAAGCGGTAACATTATTTTCATAAAAAGATTTAATACAGATCTATCGTCAGCTGAATCTTTTAATGGCAGAAATTACTTAACTCACCCTCGTTTATATGTTTACCGTTGTAATCATAGTTTGTTTTAGTATGTTTTTGTGGTTTTTCCCTAAAACTAGATGTATTTGATTATAAACTACATATGAGTATTTTAAAATTTGTGTGTGTAACTGCACTTGAGTGTATAATATAAATTGTCAAACATGTGTTTGTAGATTATAATTTTATTTTAAACATTAAAAGCTTTTAATTAGATTTCATTGTTAATTGAAACCACAATATTGTAGTTATTTTAAATTGTTAAATAAAGTTTTTAGGAAATGATAAAATTATAAAGAAATAACCAAATGTTTGTAAATAAAATATGTGCATTTTTGGAATTTAGGAAAATTGAGATTTTTGGGGACAAATAAATCTCGAAATTTCACAAATATATTTGTTAAAATCTGATTTGGATAAAGCTTAAAAATGTCTTTAATTTCTATTGAAGAAATAAATTTATAATACATGCATACATACATACATACATGCATACATTTTATTAGCAAATCGTATTTAAAGGTTTTTATCCCTAGCACATGATAAATTCCATATAAATGTGAAAATGTAGATATAACAAAAAACATTATAGGACAGAAAAACTCAACATAGTATTGAAAGAATATTGCTCATATTTAGGTATCAATAATACTCCTTTTAGGAAGCTACTAATGAAATGTCCTCCATGGAGTCTAACGGAAGACTCCTTTTATTTTCCCCTCCATATTCATTTAAAAAACAACACTTCATCACTACATTATCAATGGCTTTACCGTAACGCTGTTGATATACATAAGGACTATTGCTTTATTTTTACTGATGGCTCACGTTCCGAGAATACTGTATCCTTTTCCATCACTTCTGAAGAAGAACCAATAATGGTTTCATTATTACCAAATTTTAGTTCCAGTTTTTCCGCGGAAATTATAGCCATATACGAAGCTATAATAACACTGTGGAACATTTTTGGGATTATTGTCTGGTGGGTGAGAAATTCCAAGTCAGGGTGATGGTACTAGGTCAGTATAGTAAAACCCTCAAAGGGTTTGGCGTTCGTATGTGTCAGTTTTTTTTATGACCTTTTAAATTTTTTCCTTATCTTGATGTTTTTTCGCTTAGTTGTAACATTTTGGCAAAAACGTAGTTTAACATAACTCGAGAACCACTTGTCCGATTTTGATGAAACAAATTTAGAAAAATTAAGAATTACAATTTCTCTAATCTGTTTCTATACCGTTTTCCTATATGTGCAACACTTTCGAAGTTAAAAATGAATGTATGAATGGAAAAAAGAATTTTTTGCCTAAAAATTTAAATATTTTTTTTTTTTTTAAATTCATAAAAAATTCAAAATGGAAAAAAGTGCCAAAACTAATTACTTTCGCGTAAAGTCACATAACTCATGAGCAAAAAAAGGCATAGATCATGAAAATCGAAGCACGCGTTTCTCATTTATTCACAATTAGGTAAATGTATGAATTTCAAAAATTTGCTCCAGATATGCACAACATTATTTGGAGAAAACATTGACACTCACAAGCCGAACTCTCTCATATTTTTCTACTGTACTAAAAGAGAAATATTGATGTGTCAACACTTGTTCTGTAATGTTGACATATAACATGCATTGTCATTATACTTCTTCTCTTTCTCACACTGGTTCTGTGATTTTTGTCATTCAACAAGTGCCGACGAACGCGAACAGTAAAAGTGATTTTTCTCCAGTTTTTTAAAAGTGAACAAAAGATAACAGAATATGGAAGTGTGCAAGCCAGATATAAATAGCTTTTGCCACTGCTGTGGTCAATATGTCTCAACACATAAAAAAAGGGGAAATTTCAGTACTGATTTTGTTCAAACATACGAGATGTACTTCAACCAAAATGTTATAGTGAACGAAAATTGGGTACCAAATATAATGTGTAAAAGCTGCTACAACCGTCTAATGGATTGGAAAAATAGAAGACGTGAAAGTATGCCATTCGGTATCCCAATGACTTGGATTAATCCTGGCGAAGGTCACAATCCATTGAATTGCTATGCATGTGCGAATAAAGGAGCCGCAAAAAGGATAAGAAAATCGTATAATTACGTTGGTGTTGCAAGTGCCGCAACACCATTGCCTCATTCGGACCACATTCCTGTGCCAAAAGCTTCTAGCCCAGATATTTTCTCTTCTACGACTGCTCCGACATATCATGCACGTGATGGTCCCCCATATGAGCCATTCAGTATCCAATGAGCCAATTTTAATAAATCAAAATAAGCTTGATTCAATTGTTGCCAAGTTGGAATTAACACAGCATAAATCGGAAGAGCTGGCTTCCATTTTGAAATCAAACAATTTGTTGGCACCCGGTGTGAAAGTCACAGCTTATCGAAGTCGTCAGGCAACACTCCAAAGTTTATTCCCTGTGAATGATGAAAAAACTTCTGCATATTGCCCGGATGTAGGAAAATTGATGGACGCAATGGAAATAAAATATGAAGCAGATGACTACAGATTATTTATTGACAGTTCAAAACTCAGCTTGAAGGCGGTTTTACTGCATAAGACCAATAAAAAACCTTCAGTTCCAATCGCCTATAGTACAGAAACGAAAGAAACATATGATGCACTGGAAAATATTTTAAAAATGGTTAATTACGCCAAACATATGTGGCGCATATGCTGCGATTTAAAAGTTGTAGCAATGCTTTCCGGTTTTCAAAGCGGCTATATAAAATATATGTGCTTTTTGTGCGATTGGGACACACGATTTTCCGGTGACCAATATGCATGCCACGGATGGAAACTCAGAGAGCACAGCAGGTTACAAACGGCCAATATTATTCGTGAGCCTCTAGTGCCGAAGGAGAAGATATTGCTGCCTCCACTGCATATTAAACTTGGAATTGTTAAGAATTTTATCAAAACTGTCGCCAAAAGAGATGAAGTTTTCTTGTGTTTGAAACTAATATACCCGAGACTCAGCGAAAGTAAAATTAAAGAAGGTAAGTTATAATATCACATTCATTTCCCATGATTTTCCATCTTAACAAATTAATTTTTTCCAATCGGGCGTACTAAATGGTCCAGATATACAAAAGCTGATTAAAAGTGACGCATTCAACAATATTTTGATTGACGCTGAATTGAATGCATGGCAGGCAATCAAAGAAGTAATAGAAGGCTTATTGGGAAAGCATCGTTCTAACAACTACGATGTTTCTGTCGCAAGGATGTTAAGAGCATTCTCGGAAATTGGTGTCCACATGTCCTTGAAAATTCATTATTTACATCATCATCTGGACTACTTCAGCAAACAATTGGCTACCGAATCTCATAAACAAGGTGAACGCTATCATCAAGTTGCTATGCCATTTCAAATGAGGTAATACTGATTTTTTATTTTTTCAAACTCATTTTAATAAAACAAAAACTTACAGATATAGAGGCAAAAAGTCGCCGAGTGAAATAATTGCGGAAATTTGCTGGTGGAGTAAGCTTGTGTGGCAAGACAAGGATGATCTTGATGATAGAGAATTTTCAGGAGATGCAGAAGGGCCAACAGTGGAGTCATACATTGACATTATGTGTGCTTCAGAAACTGAATATAGTGATGAATGCGATGCCACTAGTCCCGAACAACCACCATCGAAAAAGTCTACGCAATATTTATTAAAATAAATAAAAATAAATAAATAAAATAAAAATAAAAAATTATAAAAATGTTTACTTAATTTTTTTAGTAGTTTATGATCAGAAGTCTGGAGTTATTGGAGAAAATTTATAAAATAGGCGATAAATGACACTTTTTTGAATAAAAACAAATATCTTGTCAAAATGGGATACCTTCACTTAAATGTAAATAGAAGCAGAACGCGTTAATCGATTTCTATGATCTATGTCGCATTTTGTTTATAGGTTATGTGACTTTACATGAAATTAATAACACTTGATCCTATATTTTTTTTTTCTCCATAAATTTATTTTTACCGGCAAAACTGTTGATTATAAAGAAAAACGTTATATGAACGGATTAAAGAAATTGTAATTCTAAATTTTTTTGAGTTTGTTTTAGCAAAATCGGACAAGTGGTTCTCGAGTTATGTTAAATTACGTTTTTGCCAAAATGTTACAACTAAGCGAAAAAACATCAAAATAAGGAAAAAATTTAAAAGGTCATAAAAAAAACTGACACATACGAACGCCAAACCCTTTGAGGGTTTTACTATACTGACCTAGTACCATCACCCTGACTTGGAATTTCTCACCCCCCAGATTGGCTGTTGTACTCTGTTATTATTATGAACTGAAGAGGTAAATTTGTCATTTGTACAGATTCACTTGCAGCCTTAAAATCTATATCTAATGTGAGCAATCAGAATTTTTATGCGTCTAAAATTCGAGACATACTGATTTTATTTTACCCAAAAATTATCCTTATGTGGGTTCCTGGGCATATGGGGATCCAGGGAAACGAGTTCGCGGATTCTATGGGAAAACAGACATTGAATTCTCCACTCATAAACACTGAGAACATCAATATAAGGGATATAAATAAAGAAAAAAAAGATCATCCGAATCGAGACATATCATGTCTATGTGGAATCTAACAAGCTCTTGTTATAGGGATATTAATACCGAAAACACCAACATTGGACAGTGGTTATTAAATAACATTAAAAAAAGATTAAGACTAGGACACATTAAACAAACACATGGTCATTTATTGAATGGCCAGAACCCAAACCCATGTACCTGTGACAATCACAGTAACGTCAGCATTAATCATATCCTTTAAATGAAACCTTTAAATTAAATAATCCAATATATCTCCTATCTTATTCATCTTCAGAAAACATAAATAAAATTATAAAATTCCTAAAGAAGAAAAATTTACACCATCACATATAAACTTATGAATAATTTTGTAATCACTTACTCTTTGTTTTTTTTTTTTACATCCAAAATCTGTAAAATAATTTCTGTAAAAATAATTTTAAGGTATTCTAGCTATTTAAATTGTTTACTGAACCATAATAATTAAGTTTAAGGCCTTGTTGCTATAGCTTTGTAAAACTGTATCTAGTATATAAATTTTATATTTTATACTAAATTCTTAATAAATAAATAAACTGCGTTTTCAGCTTTTCATTTCGTGTTCGTTTTTCTTTTTTAAAGGATTTTAAAGTTTTGAAGGATGCGCGAGTTTAATTGATATAATATGCTACATTCTAATTGCTGTTATAGGGCGATATGGGAAAGAATTTTGGCACTATATTGGAATACTTTTTGTTAAAATAATCCAAATAAAAATTTGAAAAAATATCCTTCAAATATTTAATCCTATAATATCCTTGAAAATTTCCAACAAATAACTTCCAAAATAATATATATTAAAGATTCTAATATCCAGTTTCATGTACCAAAGTTTCATGGTTTTAATTTGATTACTTTAATATAATAATGTAAGAAAAAAATTCTCAATTTTATTTAATTTTCTTTTGTTAGACAATATTTGCTCAGAAGAAAAGAAAGCATTGGGACAGTAGCCCTAAATTCGAGTTTCCAAATAATTTAGACGGACCCAGCACAAGTGCCAACAGATTTCAGTTACTTTTCAACTCTTGTTTAATGGAAGTCTATTATCCCAATTCCTAGACCAGGAAAAATCGTAAATTACCGTCTAGCTATACGCAGAAAAAAACGTGGTTACAGCATTATCACTACAATAATATTATGTTCTCATTGTTAATTTTATTGAACTTTAATAACTCTATATTCATGATAAAAATGATTTTGATTCCAGTTTTTCCGCGGAAATTATAGCCATATACGAAGCTATAATAATTATTAGGAACTGAAGAGGTAAGTTTGTCATTTGTACAGATTCACTTGCAGCCTTAAAATCTATATCTAATATGAGCAATCAAAATTTTTATGCGTCTAAAATTCGAGACGTGCTAATTTTATTATACCCAAAAATTATCCTTATGTGGGTTCCTTAATAATATTTTCACACAATAAGAATTTTAATATGATTGACTGCAAAAATTATACGTTTTTAAATATTTTTACCACAAACAAGATTTTGTTAATATTAAACATATTATTATTTCTACGACCATTTTTTGCCATTTTTTCCTTGTTCTTAAACCATATTCCGTTTTTAAACCACATTAATACTTAATATTATTCTTATAACAATAAAATGTTTCAAATAAATATAATACTTATCCTACATATATATTTAAAATTTGTTTTCTAACTTCAATCTAATTGTCATTTAGTTTATATATGAATAAATATAAATAGACAAGGTTTGTTTATACTAGATGTGCTTCAAGCAATATAAGATATCTTGCATTTGAACCACATAAGGTGGTACAAATGAATATAAGTAATAATACGTAAATTATATATATATATATATATATATATATATATATATATATACATATATATATATATATAAATAATATATATATATAATATATGATGGGATGGCATAATAATATGATAAAATGGCATGAAAATATAACAATGTGGTATAATAATATAATAAGATTGTTTAATTATATGTAAAACTATAATATGAAAAAACAAACAATAAAATTGGATACAATATGACAAAGTGGAATAATAATAATAATTATTACTTATAATTATTTCTATTTTTCGCTGTGATCATATATTCTAATCATAATATGTTGCTCTTAGATTATGGTTCTATTTCATGCCTAGTTCAGTTCTAGTTCAATTCTAGTTCAGTTCTAGTTTAGTTCTAGATCAATTCTAGTTCAGTTCTAGTCCAAATCTAATTCAGTTCTAGTTCAGTTCTATTTCATGTGTAGTTCAGTTCCAGTTCTGGTTCAGGTGTAGTTCAGTTCTAATTCTGTTCTACTTTAGTTCTAGTTAAGTTCTAGTTCATTCTTTGATCTGCTGTTATTCGGTTCTAGTTTAGTTCCATATTAGTTATAGTTCTGTCCTCGTTCGAAAGCAATTTCAACTAATTTATGAATTCTAAATCTATAATGAATAGATTTATGGCTTTTGTATACCTTCAGAAACACTTTATTATTCTATTGCATCAATAAGGTCTTTAAACATAAATAATTTTTTTTGTTACACAAATAAAATAAATCCTTTAAAAGCATTCACATCAATTTAAATAGAAAATATTTATATTTTCCATTTCTACATTTATTTTGTCTCTCTTTTAGTTTAGTGTCTCTTTAATATTTTGAATGCGTTTATAGTTTGTTGCTACTAAAAACAGGATGTTTATTGTACATTTTTAACAGCAGCAATATAACAACAAAACCTTTAGCATTGTGTATGCAATACACAGACATAAGGCATGCAACACTTTACAAATATAACTACACATCTATAGCTGTTATACATTACATCCCTGCAAACAGTATCTATCGAAATCGTAACTATATCGACACGCCAGGAAGTTGATATGCGTCGCTTTTACTATCGAATTCTGATCTACTTAGTAACACCGTTCGGGAAGAACTGTGCCACTAAGCGATAGTTCCTTTTGAGTAACGCTTTAGTCATTATTGAATGTCACTAATTCGAATCTTCAAATCCGCACTAAAGCGTTACTCAAAAGGAACTATCTCTTAGTGGCACATTTCTTAACGAACGGTGTTACTAAGTAGATCAGAATTCGTAACGCGTTAGTAAGTTTTGTACGTCACTATTAAGATCTACTATTCCGCAATAAAAAGTGTGTAATAAACAATCCTAATTCGAATCTTCCAATCCCCACTAAAGCGTTACTCAAAAGATGCTATTTCTAACTATATGAGAATTCAACAGTAAAAGCGAAACATATCAACTTCCCGGTGTGCCGACGTAGTTACACTTTCGATAGAAAATATTTGCAGAATTTTAAAACCATTTTGCATAAAATTTTTAAAATAATAATGCCAGTAATACTTATATTTTAAAATGTAGGATTAGGAATGAACAAAATTATCAAAAGTAAAAATATTAAAATTTTTTAAATCACAAAATTAATTCTTTCTGATATTTATTATGGAAAGCAATAAAATTAATTACACAACAATATTTTCAATTCAAATTAACATTAAAAAAATAAATAAATAAATTAAAAAAGAATACTAAAAAATATTTTAAGTACAAAATTAGAAAAGAATATTTGTTTCTTTCAAATTTAATAAAGTAGATATATATAATAAAATAAGAATAATTATTAATATTGTAATTTATTTTTTAAATAACAAAGATAACTCTTCCTTGTATTTACTACAGAAAACAATGAATATAAATGCACAGAAAGATTTTGAATTCAAATGAAAATTTAACATCTATTAGAATATTTGCAAAATTTCCTGCAGTTATTAGTATGTTCGGCGACAATGTATGATTTTTAGAAAGGTTATGATGTTCGCATTATAAAATGTTTAGTAATATAATATACGATTTCTAAATATTACAAGGCTACATTATTATTTATTTTAATTTTGTATTGAATTTTCTATGTAATTAAAATAAATAAAAATTTTTTGGTTAATTTTTTTCTAAAATCGCCAGTTTTTCTAAAATTATTAAAGAACAAATGTATTACACTTTTTACAGGGCGAACACCATATACTTTTCTAAAACCATACTTTCTCGCTGAACACATAGCTGACTATTAAGAATTTTGGAAATATTTGAAAAAATATTTATAATAAATTTTCTCTAATTTCTCTTTCAAATGTTTCCATTTTTATAAAGGAGATTCCCTTTATTAAAAACTATATGATCTTTTAATCATTTCCATACTTTATTGCCAATTTTAATGATGATGTACCATTTAAATCATTATTTAAATTTTATCTTGGCCCTGAAAGTTTTTTCAATCATTTTTGTCAATATTTAAGATTTTTGAAACTTAGAAATATATACCGCTACTTAACCAAAAATTACCACAATCTACTCTACACAACAAGAACAATCTTTGAATTCTTTTCAAACTTTTAAATAAATTTAATTTAAAATTTTAAAAATTCAAAATTGATATATATAGAATAGACTTGTAAAATTGAATTTTTAATATATTCGTAATTTTTTTTTCTATAGAAAATTATTCTGAAAATTAACGACTTTTGCTGCGGGCATGTCATACATAAGTCAAACTCCTACACTTTTAAAAAATGTTGTTTTAGTTATTAAGAATTTTATATAAAACTAAATTTTCTGGCCCTCAAATTGTTAACAATATATTTTTTTATTTTTATAGAAAATGAAAATGTTTTCCTAAATTTATTCGCTTGCCCAGAACTAGTTGAAATATTAATAATATCTTTTAAATTATGATAAATGCTTACCTTATTTTCTTAATTATTATTTAAAACTTATGAATTTTTTATTTCACATCAGTTTACATAAATAATTTTATTTAATGTTAATATTTTTTCACTCTAATCACTTGAAAATTTTTATTTTTACTAAGAAAAATTATATTGTTTCTGCTTGTTCTTTTTACCATTATGAAATGTAAACAATCGTCAAAATCTGGATTTTATGATAAAATTTCGAACCTAATGTGCATTGTTTTTGTAAAGTTTTGCACATTCTACTATTAATCATCTTAGAGTGCCGAATTCGACAGATTATGGGGATTGGTAAACAACAATCTTCCAAATGCTAGAAAAGGTGTTGAAAAATAGTGTTTTCGTTTTTGGATAACTGTAACTGTTATCCAAACAACTTGGAATAGTGATTAAAGAAGTTACGTCTAGAAGATTCAATTCGTATACTAATATATTTTGTTGTTGGAAAATTGAGTGAAATCTTCTATTGCACTTCTAAGAGTGGCGAATTAGTGAGCTATTTCGAAAAAGAATTCCCTAAATGCTTGCAGGGATAGGTACCAATATATTCTTACTCATATGTTTAAAGTGGTAGTAGTAGTATAAAAAAATATTGTGTGTTTATAAATTGCTTTATTTTCTATTTTTATCACTCTCACAAATTTATTTGTAGTCTACTTGTGCAGGTGTAAGTGCAGCCTCCACCAGTTGTATTTATGTGTAGGTGTTGGTTACATGTGCAAGTGTATAAGTGTAATAATGCATTTAATAAGCTTTTATAATGGCACATTTGTTGTTGACATTGTTAGTTTTGCCGGGTATTTATATTTATATTTATTATTTTATTTTTGTTCTGCTACTTGCAGCTATTATTATTATTTTTATTGTTATGTTGCTGTTATTGTTGTTTTCGTATATTGTTAGCAACTTTTGTGTTCTCATGCATATCACTTTGTTTACATGCTTGCTGGTATATGTTATAGGTAGCTCATATACCTTTACAGTTTTACACATAGTAAGAAGGGACTCTCCTCTTCACACTTGTATAAACTTTTATCATCATACCCTGCAAACATTATCTATCGAAATCGTAACTATATCGACACGCCAGGAAGTTGATATGCGTCGCTTTTACTATCGAATTCTGATCTACTTAGTAACACCGTTCGGGAAGAACTGTGCCACTAAGCGATAGTTCCTTTTGAGTAACGCTTTAGTCATTATTGAATGTCACTAATTCGAATCTTCAAATCCGCACTAAAGCGTTACTCAAAAGGAACTATCTCTTAGTGGCACATTTCTTAACGAACGGTGTTACTAAGTAGATCAGAATTCGTAACGCTTTAGTAAGTTTTGTACGTCACGTATTAAGATCTACTATTCCGCAGTAAAAAGTGTCTAATAAAAAATCCTAATTCGAATCTTCCAATCCCCACTAAAGCGTTACTCAAAAGATGCTATTTCTAACTATATGAGAATTCAATAGTAAAAGCGAAACATATCAACTTTCCGGTGTGCCGACGTAGTTACACTTTCGATAGAAAATTTTTGCAGAATTTTAAAACCATTTTGCATAAAATTTTTAAAATAATAATGCCAGTAATACTTATATTTTAAAATGAAGGATTAGGAATGAACAAAATTATCAAAAGTAAAAATATTAAAATTTTTTAAATCACAAAATTAATTCTTTCTGATATTTATTATGGAAAGCAATAAAATTAATTACACAACAATATTTTCAATTCAAATTAACATTAAAAAAAATTAAATTAAAAAAGAATACTAAAAAATATTTTAAGAACAAAATTAGAAAAGAATATTTTTTTCTTTTAAATTTAATAAAGTAGATATATATAATAAAATAAGAATAATTATTAATATTGTAATTTATTTTTTAAATAACAAAAATAACTCTTCCTTGTGTTTACTACAGAAAACAATTAATATAAATGCACAGAAAGATTTTGAATTCAAATGAAAATTTAACATCTATTAGAATATTTGCAAAATTTCCTGCAGTTATTAGTATGTTCGGCGACAATGTATGATTTTTAGAAAGGTTATGATGTTCGCATTATAAAATGTTTAGTAATATAATATACGATTTCTAAATATTACAAGACTACATTATTATTTATTTTAATTTTGTATTGAATTTTCTATGTAATTAAAATAAATAAAAATTTTTTGGTTAATTTTTTTCTAAAATCGCCAGTTTTTCAAAAATTATTAAAGAACAAATGTATTACACTTTTTACAAGGCGAACACCATATACTTTTCTAAAATCATACTTTCTCGCTGAACACATAGCTGACTATTAAGAATTTTGGAAATATTTGAAAAAATATTTATAATAAATTTTCTCTAATTTCTCTTTCAAATGTTTCCATTTTTATAAAGGAGATTCCCTTTATTAAAAACTATATGATCTTTTAATCATTTCCATACTTTATTACCAATTTTAATGATGATGTACCATTTTAAATCATTATTTAAATTTCATCTTGGCCCTGAAAGTTTTTTCAATCATTTTTGTCAATATTTAAGATTTTTGAAACTTGGAAATAAATACCGCTACTTAACCAAAAATTACCACAATCTACTCTACACAACAAGAACAATCTTTGAATTCTTTTCAAACTTTTAAATAAATTTAATTTAAAATTTTAAAAATTCAAATTTAAAGTGTAAAAATTCAGCTCTACTAAAAATAATGCAATGCATTCCCAAAATTTTGATTGCTGCATAGTATGTATGTATATATGTATATATATGTATATATATGTATATATGTATATATATATATATATATATATATATATATATAAATTTTAATCTTCCACAGAATAGACTTGTAAAATTGAATTTTTAATACATTCGTAATTTTTTGTTCTATAGAAAATTATTCTGAAAATTAGCGACTTTTGCTGCGGGCATGTCATACATAAGTCAAACTCCCACACTTTTAAAAAATGTTGTTTTAGTTATTAAGAATTTTATATAAAACTAAATTTTCTGGCCCTCAAATTGTTAACAACATATTTTTTTATTTTTATAGAAAATGAAAATGTTTTCCTAAATTTATTCGCTTGCCCAGAACTAGTTGAAATATTAATAATATCTTTTAAATTATGATAAATGCTTACCTTATTTCCTTAATTTTTATTTAAAACTTATAAATTTTTTGTTTCACATCAGTTTACGTAAATAATTTTATTTAATGTTAGTATTTTTTCACTCTAATCACTTGAAAATTTTTATTTTTACTAAGAAAAATTATATTGTTTCTGCTTGTTCTTTTTCCCATTATGAAATGTAAACAATCGCCAAAATCATGATTTTATGATAAAATTTCGAACCTAATGTGTGTTGTTTTTGTAAAGTTTTGTACATTCTACTATTAATCATCTTAGAGTGCCGAATTCGACAGATTATGTGGATTGGTAAACAACAATCTTCCAAATGCTAGAAAAGATGTTGAAAAATAGTGTTTTCGTTTTTGGATAACTGTAACTATTATCCAAACAACTTCTAATAGTGATTAAAGTAGTTACGTCTAGAAGATTCAATTCGTATACTAATATATTTTGTTGTTGGAAAATTGAGAGAAATCTTCTATTGCACTTCTAAGAGTGGCGAATTAGTGAGCTATTTCGAAAAAGAATTCCCTAAATGCTTGCAGGGTAAACATCGTTTGACATAAACCCGGCAGTTAAATAAAAACAGGAATAATAAGAACAATAAGTTGTTGCTTGTATTATAGCAGGTTACGTGGCAATGTATTTAATTTCCGGTAGAGAAAAGTTTCTTTGAAATGGAAAATATGATTAATGTTTTTTTTTTTTTTTTTTTTTTTTTTTTTGCTGGTAATATAAAGGAAAACAAAGCAAGAGATGATGGTTAATTTTAAACTTTTAGATGATCTTATTAAAGGATGCTGCTTAAAGATAACTAAATTATGATAGAAACAAAAAGATATTTCCGTTGAAAGTTAACTAATTAGGTAATAAGCTAATATAATGAAATATAAGCAAACATTATTAAATAGAGTGTGTGAGCTGTTTTAATAATATGGTTTAAATTTTTTATTTATTATGTAAAAAATAATAATAATTATATATAGTCAATCAAAAAAATATTGTTTGTTTTTTTTAACTGTAGTTTATTTAAGAATCTTTTTTGAAAATCTGTTCCTTTTAGTAAATTTGTCTTTATTTCTGATTATTTCTATCTTAAAATTATTAATTTAACTTTTATTTTTAAAATATACACTTTTTCAGATTACACAGAAAAAATTATTTCAAATAATTTTTTAATAAAATTATTAATTCATTTTATATTGAAATTTAATTAAATTATTAATTAATTTTACTAACTTTTTAATTGATTTAATGGTTTTTGATAAAAATCGACAGCTTTAAAAAAATATATAAAAAAAAATTGTCAATTAAAAATGTAGAAATAAATTAAATTTAAATTAATTTTCAGCCATTTTTAATTATTTGGGCGTTTAAAAAGCAGTAATATGAAATATGTTATAAATATTTTCTCAGTTTTTAGAGACTCGTCTAATATATAATTATTTGATAATTACGAATTTTAAATATATTATGAGATTTTTAATCGTTTCCATGCTTTTGTAGATGTTCTTCTCTTTGGTACCGGGGATTATATTTCATTTTAATTTCCAAGTTTGTGTCAAAACTGTTCTATGAAAGATTATTTGTATGTAAAAGGTCAGCTCATATTGATCCTTTTTGACAAGTTGTTCAGTCATCTGTTATATTCTTTAATATTTTGATTAGGTTAGGATTATATGAAAATCTTTATTTATACGTAATTATCGGTGATTTTACCAAGATATATAAGATGAAACTATTTATTAAGTTTCATTTCCCCTAATGAATTTTGGGGTTTTATTATTTCTTACGTTTAATTTTACTTGCATTATTTAAATATTTTTAATAAATTAATAAATAAGTATTACAAATTATTAAAAATTATTATTGATGGAAGAATTTAATTCTAATGAATTAATATAATGTTTAATTGATTTTGGACAGACATGCAATTATAATTCTGATTAATTTGATTGAATTATTTAATTGAGGTTTAAACCAAAATCAACTATTAGCAGTTAATTAATATTATCATTTTGGTGATTGCAAAATCTATTAAAAATTTAATTAATATAAACAATTTTGTAATTGAATTTCATTTTTATTTGTTTGTGTGTATTTTTTTTTTTTTTTTTTAATTTTAATGGTGACTTTCTAGAAAGGTATTATTATAGCTATTTCTATACGGTAATATTCTGTATTAAGATTTGTCGAATATTCGAATATCATAATACAATTTTATAGTCTAAACACATGAGTGGTGTTGTATGTTCTCATAAAAGTTGATACAGGATGATATATGGGGAAGATTTGTGAAAGATGCATTCATTTTACTAATATCTGTAACAAAATAAACTTTTCATATTCCAATTTCACGTATTGTTTCTTTTACAGTTTTGATAAGAACACTTCTTTCAAAAACAGTAACCAAGTTATGACCCAAGAAATCAAGGTGACTTTCAACTAAGGGCATGTAATATACTAAATCCCAGTCAATATTATTAAGTTCATAAATCATATTTATTTAGATTAATGTATTTAAAATTTTCTTATTTGCATGTGATAAATTCAAGTCGCTATATTTTAAATGCTTTCATATGCTTTTTAAAAATATAGTTGTAGTGACCATAATCTAAGAGCAACATATCATAATTTGAACATATGATCACATCGAAAAATAGATATGATTATAAGTAGTAAATATTATGATTCCACTTTGTCATATTGTATCCGATTTTATGGTGCTATATTATTATACCACATTGTCATATTTTGATCCCATTTTTCATATTATTACCTCATGTTATCATCTATTTATCCAATCTTATCATATTATCATATTATTATTTCATTTTGTCATATTATTATTCCATCTTATCATATATTTATTAATAATCACTAAGTTTGTGAAAAGGATAAGTATTATACTTATATGTATTATTTTATTCTTATAGGAATAATAATATTAATACGGTTTAAAACAGAATATGGTTTAAGAACAAGGAAAACGACTGAAAATATTTAGTGGTTGTAGAAGTAATGATATGTTTTATGTTAACAAAATTTTGTTTCTGATAAAAATATTTAAAAATATATAATTTTTGCAGTCAATCATATTAAAATTCTTATTGAGTGTAAAAATTAAATGACAAAATTGAATCAAAATCATTGTTATCATGAACACAGAGTTTAAAATTCAATAAAATTAACAATGAGAACATAATATTGTTGTAGTAATTATATTTTTTCTGTGCATGTATACAACTTTATACTAATATAGCTATAACAGTACCATACTTTAAGTAAATACCCTAGAGGAAAAAAACCGGTCTAAAACTAGCCATCTGACAGATTCTTCAGGTTTGTGACCGGTTCTAATTACACAACTTTATATAAGAGAAACCTGTCACTTTTACGTGGGTATGTAATAGGAGGTGACTAATTAACGCCGTTTAGGTATTTTTGGACCGGTGACAGGACTAGTCTTAATGTACCTATTCAATACTAGTCGCAATAATATAAATGTTGACAGTCACAGAACTACTATATATATATATATATATATATATATCTATATATATATATATATATATATATATATATATATATATATATATATATATATATAAATTTTTATGGTGGCACACCGTATCTTGCAAGCTAATCTCTCAGCAACAGATTGTTATAGCGAGCGTATTGCTAATTGCACATTTAACAAGCGAGCTAGAAACTGATTATCAACTGATATTTAGTGAACGTGTTTGCGGCAATTGGTTCTTAACTAGAACTTTAGTGAGCAGTTAAGTCTCAATTGCAATCAATTTCCTCTGCGGGAAATTTTAAGACTTTAAAACTTTTCTCATTGATTATATGAATTTCTTTTAATTTTTAGTTAAATTTTAAAGCTTTTGAACATCTATAAAACTTCCAAAAGAAGATTATAAAAAAAAAACGTATTTAACAAATACTTAATAAATTTTTTTAAGCCTGCTTAACTTAACAATTAAAAAAGGTATTTTTAAATTTCAAATAGCAACAGCTACGCTTAACCTTAAAAACTTTAATTGCTTTGTCAATTCACTTTATTTGTTTTAAAATTCCACTAAATCCACTATTAAACTCACTTTGAAAAACTAAAAAATGTGTATGGAAAAATTTTTACAAAATAAGAGAGTTAATCTTTAAAGCTTTTTTAAATAATTTCTGAACTTTTATAAATTTTATGTAACAATGTATGTAAATAAAAATTTATTAAAAATTTAAAACTACACAAAGTGTGTAATTTTTTACAGCATATAAGCTTTTTATATATATATAATTAACATCTCGTTTTTTTATTTTATATAAAGCTTTAAAGCTCTCAAAACTTAAAAAATTAGAAAATGTGAAGATGTTTTTCAGTTAAACTTTAATGGTTTTCAAAGTTTAAACATTATAAAAATGTATTAAAAAAGCTCAACTTACCGATTTTGTTGTTGTGTTTTAGTTGCTATTGGCATTTGCATTTTACGATTTTCCGCTTTATTCATGCCTGGTAATCTTTTATTGCTTACCATTCCATTTGCTGCCATAGGAGGTGGTGTGGCATATGGATATTGTCTATAATAATTTGGATAATCACGATATTGATTTGATCTAGCTTCTTCAGAATTTTGTTTATCATTATCTGGGCCGGGAAAATCTTCTCTTGAGTCATCATAATATTGAGGATTAGGGGGTGATTGATAGTAAGGTAACGAAGAAGATGGTGATCTATAATAGGGTTGAGGAGGCTGTTGTTGTTGCTGCCTATAATATGGTTGAGCAGCTAGCTGTCTGTAATACGGCTGTGGTGGTTGTTGCTGCAGTTGTCTATAATAAGCCGAAGGCTGTTGTTCTTTGCTTGGTTCCGGCTGTCCAAAATAATCATCATCACTACCACCATAATCTTCTTCATTTAGTGGTTTCTTATAGGGATCATCCTCATCATTATCTTGTCTAGGTGGAACTTCTGCCATTTGCCTATAAGCTATGGAGGGATCGGTATCTGTTTTAGAATAAACAACTACAGGAGTTTGTTCTTCATAGTAAGTTTTCGATTTTGGTGTAGTAGAATTCGCATTTTCACTTTCCGCTGCCCGAGCTTGCCGTTCGCTATTATATTCTTCTTGTATTGTAATAAGCTTTAAAAGCTCTTTGTTGTTTTGTCTCTCTTTATCCATTGTAGCAGCAGCAGTTTCTTGTGCCTTAGAGCTTTTAAAGCTATTCATAAGTATACTCACTACAGCTGGTTCATCATGGTAAAAATTACGCACTTCTACCAGAGCAAAAATGGTGACGATTAGGGAAAATAGAGTTAGTAAGCCTAAGAGGGCATATTTCATAAAGCTTTGTGGTTTTGTCGTATAATAATCGTATTTTTCATACTTTTTCATGTTTATATTCATATTCTTAAATTTTTGTGGAAAATTCGTAAGGAAAGCTTTTTAAAAATGCTTTTGTTTTATTTATTTTTATTTTTTGGAACTACTTCTTATATTTTGTTTTTAGTCTTAAAGTTGTTCTTAATCTTAAATATAAATTCACTTTATTTTCTTCTTTTTTTAGCTGCGGCGCGTGCCTTATTGTTTCGTTACAAATCGCGTACTATTTGAAAATTTTGTTCTGATGTTCTGGTAAAATTCTTGTTTTGCTTTCTTCAAATTTTCTTTTACTTCTAACTTTTTCATCTTTTACTTTACACCAAAAGGTGTGAATATAAGAATTTGTATAAAATTAAAAACCATGGATAAATAAACCAATCTCTTACACACATACATTTACAGAGAAAATATTTTTTATTTATTGAAGAAAACCCTAGAATTTCAAGACACGATTACTAATACTCATGTTTAAACAATTAGTACGAACTAAAAGAAATTACTTATTACTCAGGCTAGAAGTAAATATAAAGGTGTTAATAAATTCTTTAAAAGAAAATAAAGAAATGTGACTTTTTAAGGTTCTCAGTCTGCTAGTGGGCCACTGCTCTAGTTTATAAAAGAAATTAAAGCGCATTGCCACAGCAACTCCCCCTACTGACGATGATCATTACCCATGTTAAGATGTTAATTGACTACATCTTTTATGTTATAAGTTTGATATATTCATAAATTTTAAATATTTACTTTGTTAAAAACCGTTATAGATTTTTTTAGGGGAAAAAACGATAATTATTAATTGGCGATTTCTTAAGGTGAAAGTTTTTTTCTCCCAAAATTTTTACTTTCTTAGAGGAAGTTTAAGAACTAAAAGTTTAATAATGATTTTGTTTATATATTTATTAATTTTGGATAAGTCTACTAATAAAGTAATCATAATGATAACTTTTAAATCAAATAATTAAAGGAACAAATACATAAATCAGAAATGAAAATTAAACTTGCAATTTCATGATCACTTAGCTTTTTTAAAAGAAATATCTATTAAGGCTATAACGACTTTAAAATACAGTAGACAATAGAATAGACTGTATGCAAAAATATAGTTAGGAAGAGACTTGACTGTTGTTAAGACTATAGACTAGACTATAGACTAAACTACAAGATAGTCTAGACTATAATGACTATAGACTATTTTTAAAACCATAGACTCAGCTATTGTAAGGACTAAAGACTCGACTATAGCCAGCAGCAAAGACTCGAATAAAGTCAGCACTAGAGACTCGACTATAGTCAGATTATATTCAGAACTATAGACTAGACTATAGCCAGAACTATAGACTAGATTATATTCAGAACTATAAACTATACTACAGTCAAAACTATAGACAAGACCATAGTCAGAACTATAGACTAGATTATATTCAGAACTATAGACTAGACCATTGTCAGAACTATAAACTAAACTATAGTCAGAACTATAGACTAGACTATATTCAGAAATATAGACTAGACTATAGTCAGAACTATAGACTAGACTATAGATTATATTCAGAACAATAGACTATATTCAGAAGTATAGACTAGACTATGGAGTAGACTATTGTAAGAACTATAGACTAGACTATAGTCAGAACTATAGACTAGACTATAATCAGAACTATAGACTAGATTATAGTCAGAACTATAGACTAGACTATAGTCAGAACTATAGACTAGACTATAGTCAGAACTATAGACTAGACTATAGTCAGAACTATAGACTAGACTATAGTCAGAACTATAGACCAGACTATAGTCAGAACTATAGACTAGACTATAGTCAGAACTATAGACCAGACTATAGTCAGAACTATAGACTAGACTATAGTCAGAACTATAGACTAGACTATAGTCAGAACTATAGACTAGACTATAGTCAGAACTATAGACTAGACTATAGTCAGAACTATAGACTAGACTATAGTCAGAACTATAGACTAGACTATAGTCAGAACTATAGACTAGACTATAGTCAGAACTATAGACTAGACTATAGTCAGAACTATAGACTAGACTATAGTCAGAACTATAGACTAGACTATAGTCAGAACTATAGACTAGACTATAGTCAGAACTATAGACTAGACTATAGTCAGAACTATAGACTAGACTATAGTCAGAACTATAGACTAGACTATAGTCAGAACTATAGACTAGACTATAGTCAGAACTATAGACTAGACTATAGTCAGAACTATAGACTAGACTATAGTCAGAACTATAGACTAGACTATAGTCAGAACTATAGACTAGACTATAGTCAGAACTATAGACTAGACTATAGTCAGAACTATAGACTAGACTATAGTCAGAACTATAGACTAGACTATAGTCAGAACTATAGACTAGACTATAGTCAGAACTATAGACTAGACTATAGTCAGAACTATAGACTAGACTATAGTCAGAACTATAGACTAGACTATAGTCAGAACTATAGACTAGACTATAGTCAGAACTATAGACTAGACTATAGTCAGAACTATAGACTAGACTATAGTCAGAACTATAGACTAGACTATAGTCAGAACTATAGACTAGACTATAGTCAGAACTATAGACTAGACTATAGTCAGAACTATAGACTAGACTATAGTGAGAACTATAGACTAGACTATAGTCAGAACTATAGACTAGACTATAGTCAGAACTATAGACTAGACTATAGTCAGAACTATAGACTAGACTATAGTCAGAACTATAGACTAGACTATAGTCAGAACTATAGACTAGACTATAGTCAGAACTATAGACTAGACTATAGTCAGAACTATAGACTAGACTATAGTCAGAACTATAGACTAGACTATAGTCAGAACTATAGACCAGACTATAGTCAGAACTATAGATTAGACTATAGTCAGAACTAAAGACTCGACTATAGTCAGAACTATAGACTAGACTATAGTCAGAACTATAGACTAGACTATAGTCAGAACTATAGACTAGACTATAGTCAGAACTATAGACTAGACTATAGTCAGAACTATAGACTAGACTATAGTCAGAACTATAGACTAGACTATAGTCAAAACTATAGACTAGACTATAGTCAGAACTATAGACTAGACTATAGTCAGAACTATAGACTAGACTATAGTCAGAACTATAGACTAGACTATAGTCAGAACTATAGACTAGACTATAGTCAGAACTATAGACTAGACTATAGATTATATTCAGAACAATAGACTATATTCAGAAGTATAGACTAGACTATGGAGTAGACTATTGTAAGAACTATAGACTAGACTATAGTCAGAACTATAGACTAGACTATAGTCAGAACTATAGACTAGACTATAGTCAGAACTATAGACTAGACTATAGTCAGAACTATAGACTAGACTATAGTCAGAACTATAGACTAGACTATAGTCAGAACTATAGACTAGACTATAGTCAGAACTATAGACTAGACTATAGTCAGAACTATAGACTAGACTATAGTCAGAACTATAGACTAGACTATAGTCAGAACTATAGACTAGACTATAGTCAGAACTATAGACTAGACTATAGATTATATTCAGAACAATAGACTATATTCAGAAGTATAGACTAGACTATGGAGTAGACTATTGTAAGAACTATAGACTAGACTATAGTCAGAACTATAGACTAGACTATAATCAGAACTATAGACTAGATTATAGTCAGAACTATAGACTAGACTATAGTCAGAACTATAGACTAGACTATAGTCAGAACTATAGACTAGACTATAGTCAGAACTATAGACTAGACTATAGTCAGAACTATAGACCAGACTATAGTCAGAACTATAGACTAGACTATAGTCAGAACTATAGACCAGACTATAGTCAGAACTATAGACTAGACTATAGTCAGAACTATAGACTAGACTATAGTCAGAACTATAGACTAGACTATAGTCAGAACTATAGACTAGACTATAGTCAGAACTATAGACTAGACTATAGTCAGAACTATAGACTAGACTATAGTCAGAACTATAGACTAGACTATAGTCAGAACTATAGACTAGACTATAGTCAGAACTATAGACTAGACTATAGTCAGAACTATAGACTAGACTATAGTCAGAACTATAGACTAGACTATAGTCAGAACTATAGACTAGACTATAGTCAGAACTATAGACTAGACTATAGTCAGAACTATAGACTAGACTATAGTCAGAACTATAGACTAGACTATAGTCAGAACTATAGACTAGACTATAGTCAGAACTATAGACTAGACTATAGTCAGAATTATAGACTAGACTATAGTCAGAACTATAGACTAGACTATAGTCAGAACTATAGACTAGACTATAGTCAGAACTATAGACTAGACTATAGTCAGAACTATAGACTAGACTATAGTCAGAACTATAGACTAGACTATAGTCAGAACTATAGACTAGACTATAGTCAGAACTATAGACTAGACTATAGTCAGAACTATAGACTAGACTATAGTCAGAACTATAGACTAGACTATAGTCAGAACTATAGACTAGACTATAGTCAGAACTATAGACTAGACTATAGTCAGAACTATAGACTAGACTATAGTGAGAACTATAGACTAGACTATAGTCAGAACTATAGACTAGACTATAGTCAGAACTATAGACTAGACTATAGTCAGAACTATAGACTAGACTATAGTCAGAACTATAGACTAGACTATAGTCAGAACTATAGACTAGACTATAGTCAGAACTATAGACTAGACTATAGTCAGAACTATAGACTAGACTATAGTCAGAACTATAGACTAGACTATAGTCAGAACTATAGACCAGACTATAGTCAGAACTATAGATTAGACTATAGTCAGAACTAAAGACTCGACTATAGTCAGAACTATAGACTAGACTATAGTCAGAACTATAGACTAGACTATAGTCAGAACTATAGACTAGACTATAGTCAGAACTATAGACTAGACTATAGTCAGAACTATAGACTAGACTATAGTCAGAACTATAGACTAGACTATAGTCAGAACTATAGACTAGACTATAGTCAGAACTATAGACTAGACTATAGTCAGAACTATATACTAGACTATACTCAGAACTATAGACTAGACTATAGTCAGAACTATAGACTAGACTATAGTCAGAACTATAGATTAGACTATAGTCAGAACTATAGACTAGACTATAGTCAGAACTATAGACAATTTGCGATAAATTTACTTTTTCTAGAAAATTTTCGATCAACTTACTTTTTTAGTAAATTTTCGATCAATTTCCTTTTTTAGTAAATTTTTAATCAATTTCTTTTTGTCGTGAATTTTTGATCAGTTTACTTTCTTTTTGTAAAGTTTCGATCAGACTACTTTTTTTTAATAAATTTTCGATAAATTTAATTTTTCTTTGTAAATTTTCAATAAATTTAATTTTTCTTTGTAACTCTTGGATAAATTTAATTTTTGTTTGTAAATTTTCGATAAATTTATTTTTTTAGTAAATTTTCGATAAATTCAGCTCTTTTTAGTAAATTTTCGATAAATTTACTTTTTTTTAGTAAATTTTCGATAAATTTACTTTTTTTAGTAAATTTTCGATAAATTTACTTTTTTTTAGTAAATTTTCGATAAATTTACTTTTTTTAATAAATTTTCGATAAATTTACTTTTTTTAGTTATTTTCGATAAATTTACTTTTTTGGTAAATTTTCGATAAATTTACTTTTTTTAGTAAATTTTCGATAATATTACTTTTTTAGTAA
The DNA here is from genome assembly GCA_932274085.1 of Protocalliphora azurea. Classification (NCBI taxonomy): domain Eukaryota; kingdom Metazoa; phylum Arthropoda; class Insecta; order Diptera; family Calliphoridae; genus Protocalliphora; species Protocalliphora azurea. The sequence goes on from OW026520.1 coordinate 21,640,540, forward strand.
ATTTTCAATTAATTTACTTTTTTTTATTAAATTTTCGATAAATTTACTTTATTTTGTAAATTTTCGATAAATTCACTTTTTTCTTTTATAGTAAATTTTCGATAGTTTTACTTTTTCTTTTACAGTAGATTTCCGATAAATTTACTTTTTCTCTATATATTTACTTTTTAGAGTACATTTTCGATAAATATACCATTTATAATAAATTTTCGATTAAATTATTTTTTTAAGTAAAGTTTAAATAAATTTTCTTTTTAACAAATTTTCGGCAAAGTTACTCTTATTTATAAGTTTAAACTTTTATAGTTTTTATTTCATTATTGAGTTATTTTTATTTAAAATTACTTATTTATAAAAAATAAAATAAAAAAAAAACTTAATGCCCCGAGTGAGGCTCGAACTCACGACCTTAAGATTATGAGACTTACGCGCTGCCTACTGCGCCATCGAGGCTATGCTCGCATCAGCGACCAATTACCAACAGACACACAGGCACTAGTTCTAATGGCATAACTGGTAACGAATTATTGTAAGAACATTCAGCTAAAAATAAAATAAATATTATTAGATTAACAAATAAACAACAACTACGAAAATATCACACCTAATGTAAAAACACATTTTATGCATAAAAAGCCTATAATTATAATGTAGAAATATTAAAAGGAAACAAATAAAAATAATAAATTAAAATTTTTTAACATGTTAAGAATTTTAATGGAAAAATATTTTAAATATTTTGAATAATATGTATATGGGAATACATTTTTGTCCCTAATTTGGATTTTTAATATTCTTTTAACCAAAGTATATTATACTAAAATGGCTATTTACTTTCAAACTTATTTACATTTTGAACCTCAATTTTATTTTGTTCATAATTAGCTACACGACTTCAAATTATTAGTTCTCGTTATCTCTTATTTCCAAATATATATTTCTCCTCTAGACAATTTTACCCCCTTTAATATTTCAGTCAAAATTCTCAACTACTCGTAACACTTATATCCCTCTAAAGATTTGCATAATTTAAAAAAAATAATATTTTTATATCTTTATCAGAATACTTAAAATAGAAAAACATACTTAAATTAAATTTGTTCGCATACGCACACATATGGGGAGAAATACATATGTAATTTATAAGCACTTGAATTTGTCTTAAAATAACAGATTAACGAGGGGGAAGGAATAACTTATTAGACTATTGACTAAACTATAAACGATTTTCTTGAATATGATGTAGTAATAGTTTAGAGTATAGTATAAACTATAGTCTTTTCTGTAGCATTGACCATAGTTTAGTCTATAGTGTCGAATATAGTCTAATCAACAGTCTTAACTATAGTCTAATCTATAGTCTCGACTGTAGCCTATAGTCTCGACTATAGTCTATAGTCTCGACTGCAGTCTATAGTCTCGACTGCAGTCTATAGTCTCGACTATAGTCTATAGTCTCCACTATAGTCTATAGTCTCAACTATAGTCTATAGTCTCGACTGCAGTCTATAGTCTCGACTATAGTCTATAGTCTCGACTATAGTCTATAGTCTCAACTATGGTCTATGGTCTACAGTCTATTCAATAGTTTTGACTTTAGTCTCGTCTATGTTCTCAGCTATAGTCTAGTCAATAGTTTATACTTTCGACTGTAGTCTAGTCTAGTCTTGACTATAGTCTAGTCTGTAGTTTCGACAGTAGTATAATCCATAGTTACGACTATAGTTTATTCTATAGTCTCGAATATAGTCTAGTCTACAGTCTAGTCTATAGCCATAACTATAGTCTAATCAGTAATCTCGGCTATAGTATAGTCAATAGTATTGACTATAGTGTAGACAATTATCTGGACTATAGTATAGTCAATAATATTGACTATAGTGTAAACAATTATGTGGACTATAGTCTAGTTTCAGCTATAGTACAGTCTATAATTTCGACTATGGTCTAATCTATAATTTCGACTATAATCAATTCTATAGTGTCGACTATGGTCTATTCTATAGTACCGTCTATAGACTATTTTATAGTATCAACTATAGTCTATTCTATGGTGTCGACTATATTCTATTCTTCATTCTCGACTATAGTCTATTGTAGAGACTATTCTATAGTTCCGTCTATAGACTATTTTATAGTCTCAACTATAGTCCATACTATGTTATCTGCTATATTCTATACTTCAGTCTCGACTATAGTCTATTGTATAGACTATTCTATAGCCCCGCCTATAGACAATCTTATAGCCTCAACTATAGTCTATACTATGGTCTCTTCTATATTTTATTCTACAGCCTAGTTTAATGCAATTCTATAGTCTGACCTAAAGTGTATTCTATAGTCTTCACTATAGTCTTATCTGTTGTCTCGTCTATAGTCTAGTCTATATACTTCTTATTTGGCCCTCGTTTTTATAGATTAAATATATATTTTTCCTTGTTTAATATTTCTTGCAAACAAGTAAAGTCAAGAAAGACTTGTAGAAGATAACACTTATGATTATACTTAACAAGTTTCTTACAACCACTAAAACATATTTTATAAGGAAAGTTTGATAACTTGAAGTTAGACAGTTTGGTGACAAGAAATGAAAATATCATATATTTTTTTTGGAATACTATAACTTCAAAAATGTGTAATAAAAACATTTAAATGCCTTCGTATTTGTTAGATAATCTATTAAAAAATCTTAATTTCCTTACCTCTCCAATTTATTTTACATCCACTGTACATTTTCTTATGTAGTATTAGAAACTATAGTTAAGAATGTTAAGAAAATATTTTTTTTTTCAATGGCTTGTGTATGTGTGTGCTTTTAGAGAGAAATTCTTGCATAAACTTTTTGACGTTTCTCTATGTATGTTTTTATTTTATGAGCTGCTCTACATTGCATACTTTCTAGTCAACGTTTTGCTTAAGATTATTATTATTACTGTTATGATTATGATTGCAATGAGACTTACAAATAAGTATGAGTGTAAACACGGATACAGACAAACAAAATCTTTGTGTAATACAAAGATAAACAGGAAATATTTATGCAGGCAGACTAAATCACACAACTATTTTAGTCACTGGAGTAGGAAAATTATAATTTTTATACATACTAAACATATATATGCATAAATGTATGGTATATATACATATATGTATGGTCAATTATCAAAAACTTAGACCTTTAAAACAAAATTTGTGTTTTTTTTTATTAAAATCTATTTATATAAATATAAAGGGACTCGAATGCATGCAGAATCAGTTTACATTTACAAAAATATTTTAAGGGCTTAAAGCATGAAAATATTTTAAAAATATAAAAAAATTGTAACAAAGTTAAAAGTAACAGCTATTTAAACTTTGTTACATACCTATAATACTTATATTTATTATTATATTCTTTTATATATCTGCACCCCATTAACATTTCACTCCTTTGCTCGTCTGTAACTACATTTGTTTATAAAAATACATTAAAGTATTTACTTTAGCTACCAACCTCATATGTTAGAGGGAATTAATAATTCTCATTTAGTTTGTTTCATTTTTCACATAAGTATTCTAAGGTTGGTTGAAGTAGTTGCGATTCGAGCGCTCTAGAATTTGCCACAAACTAAGACAGCTGATCTTACGATATAATCTGCCTTGTTTCCAAGACATCTGATATTGTAAAATCAGTCACTGTTTCTCTGATACTCGGGTCAATTCCGAGGGCGTCAGGGCGATACCTTGCACAGCGACTTCGGTTGACTGTTTCGGTCACAGCGGCTTCGGCTGACTGTTTTGGCACAGCGGCTTCGGCTGACTGTTTTGGCACAGCGGCTTCGGCTGACTGTTTTGGCACAGCGGCTTCGGCTAACTGTTTTGGCACAGCGGCTTCGGCTGACTGTTTTGGCACAGCGGCTTCGGCTGACTGTTTTGGCACAGCGGCTTCGGCTGACTGTTTTGGCACAGCGGCTTCGGCTGACTGTTTTGGCACAGCGGCTTCGGCTGACTGTTTTGGCACAGCGGCTTCGGCTGACTGTTTTGGCACGGCGGCTCCGGCTGACTGTTTTGGCACAGCGGCTTCGGCTGACTGTTTCTCTTAGATTAAGTCTGAATTTGTAACCTAGATTTAAGGAATTGTATTATTTAAATTAGTATTCGTAAGATAGCTTTAAGTATCATAACCGATCCGGCGTGCTGCGTAATACCCGAGGGAACCGAATCTTCGATCCAGCATCTGCCAGTAATAGAACCCGATTTACCTGCGAAGTACCCGACTCAATCCCTGCGTATCGTCGTACTGCCGAGTCTCCGATCCAGCACCCACCAGTAATAGAACCCGATTCACCTGAGAAGCACCCTACTGACTTCCTGCGTATCATCGTGCTGCTAGTAATTTATTTAACACAAAATATTTATAAATACTACCGATAACCGAAATATTGAATTATTAAATAAAGATATACTGTATATTCGAACCCCGGAAAGGGTAAACAAATTGTGTTCTCACTTAAGGTTCGTGGATCCCGTAAGTCGACCCTGGACACTACTGAACTACCTCAGCCGACGACAAAACCACGTTACAAATGGCGCCCGAGCAGGGACTGAGCTGAGTATTATAGGTATGTAACAAAGTTAAAAGTAACAGCTATTTAAACTTTGTTACATACCTATAATACTTATATTTATTATTATATTCTTTTATATATCTGCACCCCATTAACATTTCACTCCTTTGCTCGTCTGTAACTACATTTGTTTATAAAAATACATTAAAGTATTTACTTTAGCTACCAACCTCATATGTTAGAGGGAATTAATAATTCTCATTTAGTTTGTTTCATTTTTCACATAAGTATTCTAAGGTTGGTTGAAGTAGTTGCGATTCGAGCGCTCTAGAATTTGCCACAAACTAAGACAGCTGATCTTACGATATAATCTGCCTTGTTTCCAAGACATCTGATATTGTAAAATCAGTCACTGCTTCTCTGATACTCGGGTCAATTCCGAGGGCGTCAGGGCGATACCTTGCACAGCGACTTCGGTTGACTGTTTCGGTCACAGCGGCTTCGGCTGACTGTTTTGGCACAGCGGCTTCGGCTGACTGTTTTGGCACAGCGGCTTCGGCTGACTGTTTTGGCACAGCGGCTTCGGCTGACTGTTTTGGCACAGCGGCTTCGGCTGACTGTTTTGGCACAGCGGCTTCGGCTGACTGTTTTGGCACAGCGGCTTCGGCTGACTGTTTTGGCACAACGGCTTCGGCTGACTGTTTTGGCACAGCGGCTTCGGCTGACTGTTTTGGCACAGCGGCTTCGGCTGACTGTTTTGGCACAGCGGCTTCGGCTGACTGTTTTGGCACAGCGGCTTCGGCTGACTGTTTCTCTTAGATTAAGTCTGAATTTGTAACCTAGATTTAAGGAATTGTATTATTTAAATTAGTATTCGTAAGATAGCTTTAAGTATCATAACCGATCCGGCGTGCTGCGTAATACCCGAGGGAACCGAATCTTCGATCCAGCATCTGCCAGTAATAGAACCCGATTTACCTGCGAAGTACCCGACTCAATCCCTGCGTATCGTCGTACTGCCGAGTCTCCGATCCAGCACCCACCAGTAATAGAACCCGATTCACCTGAGAAGCACCCGACTGACTTCCTGCGTATCATCGTGCTGCTAGTAATTTATTTAACACAAAATATTTATAAATACTACCGATAACCGAAATATTGAATTATTAAATAAAGATATACTGTATATTCGAACCCCGGAAAGGGTAAACAAATTGTGTTCTCACTTAAGGTTCGTGGATCCCGTAAGTCGACCCTGGACGCAACTGAACTACCTCAGCCGACGACAAAACCACGTTACAAAATAAAAATATTTTTTGTGCTAAAAATTTATAAAAATATTTCTGGTGCACACTTATAAAAAAATTAATATTAAATATATTTTCAGTACTAAGATATTTAAATAAATATTTTTAATACTAAAAATTTATATAAATATTTTAACTAAAAATACAGAGAAAAAAATTTTTTACTAAAAATTTATAAATAAATTTTTAATTGATAAAAATATTAATAATATTAAACTAAAATAGCAGTAAGATGAAGACATACAAATTTGGACATATTTGGAACAGTAGTAACTTATTTGAGAATTCTGGTATTTGAATAAAAAAAAAAATACAATAGATTTCTTTATAAAAATGCTGGATCTGAGATGAACAAATTACATTTAAAGTATTCAAATCAAACCATTACAGAAATAAAATATTTTACTTTTAATTAACCTTTATAATGTCACAAACTGGGCTTAGAGGTAAATTATTGAATAAATTGCAAACATGTTACTTTTTGAAAGAATACCAAAAAAAAAACATAATAAAATAAAAATTAATACGAAATCGAAACAACTCATATAAATGAAGTTGCTAATTAATTTGAATATATATTTTTATTTAAATATTTGCAAACTATTGTGAAATATGTTATCAGTTTTCAATATATCAGCTCGATTTTTAAAGCGAAAGAAGTGTTCATCTTTAAAAATATTGACATGTCAACTTTTATAATTTTCAATTAATCGGCAACACTTAAATTCTGAGTGACTGTTTGACCTAACAATAATTTAGAAATACTCGCTATAATGATCCAAAAAGTCATGTTACACCTTGCATTTTATGCCAACATTAGTGTAACAAACATAAAATCGGTAACTCAAAGTGGGATTATAGTACATCTGCGCTGGAATAGTTTGCATTTGTGGCAAAATGTACTGATTTATAAAAACTACAAATCTTATTCTACAAAATAATAAAAACCGTTGCTAACAGGCTAGGACTGTATTAAAACGAGGCGTTTTAAAAAAAATCCATGTATAAATTTTTACTTTGATTGCTTATGACATCAACACAAGGCTTAAAAATTGTTTGTCCAAAATTTCCTGAATAAAGAAGCTTGCTTATATAGTTTTTTTTTTTTTTTTTTTTTTTTTTTTGGAAAATGTTAAATTAAGGAATTATAGCCCAATAAAGATTTTAGTTACTTTTAAGATCTTTTTTAGGACATAACTCAAAGTCGACTGACCGGTCGGTCTAAATTGTACACACGTATTATTTTTCTAGCCGGTGGAGCAAGCAAAATCAAAAATTTTGTATTCATGGGTAATCTACTCGGTATTAGTATTAGTCAGGAATTAGTTATTTGACGCACTGTTGATGTAGCATTTCCATAGGTATGTATGTTTGTATTGGTATTTGTAACATCCCAGCAAGCACAATGACAAACGTTTAAAATATGATGACTTTAACGTTTGATATCAAACATGTTTCTCGAACTTGTTTCAAATGTAGGTAGAAGTTTGATTTCAAATTTGAGAATCATTTGAGAAAAAACGTTTGAAAAACTGTATATTCTTGAATTAATGTCAAATGTTATTATTAAATCATTCTTAAACCTAAAGATAACTTTTAAAATATTTGAAAAATAGTATAATCTTAGTTTGGTATTAAATGCTATTACCAAATCATTAATAATTTGAAAGAGACAAAACAAATATTTGAAAAATGGTATTTTCTCAATTTTATATCACATGTTATTATCAAATCAATCTGAAAGATATTTGAAACAATATATTAAAAAAATCATTATATATTTATAAAAATAAATAAATTAATAAATAAAATTATTTAAACAAATATTTTACAATTAATGAATACTTGTATTGATAGGACAAAATTATAAATCTATACAAGGGAAAACTTCACAAAAAATGCAAATTACTTTTATATGTGTTCCACATGTGGCCACAATCCACATTTGAAAAAAGTTTGAGAATTACATTTAACAAAGATTTGATAATAATAACGTTTCTCAATTTGACAATTAATTCCTCTTTTTGTTGAGAAAGCTATTATTTCAAAGATATTTTCAAATATATTCTCGAACGTTTGCATTTGAGAAAGGAGTTGATTTCAAATCACTCTCAATTTGATATCAATCATTTTTGTTTTCTGGGATTGTTTGTTTTTCCAGTTGTATGTGTGTAGTTTCATTTTCATTTAAAGTTTTATCCAAATGCAACTGATTATCCCTATGGGATAGTAAAAATTATTAGAAACTGCGTTACTAGTGCTAATTTTAGAGGATAATATTTAAAATAGCAGAAAATATTTAATGACTTTTTATGAAACAGCTAAATACTAGCAGAACTTTAATTCTAATAAATATTATACTATATATAGAAAAATGATTAAAGCTAATTTGGTATTGTATAAAAAATTCAAATAGAACTAATTGGTGCCTTAATAAAATATAATTGAAATTATTTTTGGAATTATATAAATTCGATTAAAAATAAATTAGCCTAATTTATGTTATATAAAGATCTACAACTAAAGTCAATTTGGGGTAATATTTAAGATTAAAGGTAGTTTGATGTTTATAAAATCAAATTAACTAAAGTTAATTTTGGCAGTACCAAAATTAACATTCAAACATTGCTAAGACATAGTCCTACGATTAAAGATATATTTGGACTATAAAAAAATAACTATAACATAAGTAAGAGTTTTCAGTCTACTTAATATAGAAGAGATAGAACACTGAAAAGACCGCTTGGTAATTTATTACAGAATCATTCTTTCGAAAAGAAAATTCCACGGTTATCTACATATATGATTATCAGTAAAAGCAATATTATACATTTGATGAAAAGGATTTAATTTTTTGATGTAAAAAAAATATGCTCTTTACTCGAGGCTCTAGAAAACTAAGAATTTAATAACTCTTTAATTTAACATTCTGCGAAAAAAATCTATGTAAGCTTTTTTATTCAAAATAAAAATCCGAAATTTTTGACATATAATTTTTAAACCTACTGTGACTTGTGGTGATGTTATAAGCAATCAAAGTAAAAATTTATACACGGACATTTTTTAAAAAGCAACGAGAAAAATTAATTCGAACCAGGAATTGTAACCTCTCTTATAAGAGACACCCAGCAAATATTCGACGGCCACTTAAACGAGTCATATTTCAAAGACTATTTCTTGATGTTGTATTAAATTTTAACTTATTTATAATCGTTCCCATTTCAAACCCCCTGTTTAAGATAGGAATCACTTTGTCGTAATTAAAATTGTTTTAAAGCTTACTGATATATTTATCAACAAATATGTTCTACAAAAGGTGTTTTATGCGGATAAAAAATGATTTCAAAATCGTAAATTATGCCCCTAAAAATTAAAACTGATGCTCTTAAAGTATTATATTTTAAATTATTTATTAACTCATGCTAAAAATTTTATGATTTTCATTAGCAATTACTAAAAATTATTTTTTTAAGACGAAAAATATTAGGTAATCGGATCTGAAAATCATATGTTACAGTAGAAAGCAAATTTTGCTAATGGCAAATTATGTAGAAAATTCTATTGGATATAAAATATGTTAAATTATGTTCTTAAGTATAAAATATGCAAAAAAAATACAACTTAAATTGCTAAAATATGCTTTAGCATAGGGATTTCTTATTAAAATATGATTAAATATGCTGCAAAGCTCAAAATATGTAAAAATATGCTGTTATAAGCAAAATATGCAAAAATATGCTATAACAAAGCATTGCCAAAATTCCTAAAATTATTAGAAACGGATGAATAACTAAGAGATTGGTTCCTTTGAAGCTCAGAAAAAAATATAACTTGGCATATTTTTGGTTACCCTGGTTACACCATGTAACAATTTCCCATAAAAAATCGATACATGCATCAAACTAGAACCCATACACTATAAAACTACGTAGTCAGATTTTCTCCACGACGTCAAATTTTCTCTCACAAGGACTTCAAAGTTTCGAACAATACACGAATTTAAAAAAAAATATATAAAATATTTTATAAAATTAGATCAACCCAATATGGATATCAAATGAAAGCTAAGAATCCCTGCAATATACCAGGAGTTTTTATTTAAATGTAACAAAAAAATGTTAAGAAATATCCTTTATATAAACTATATAATTAAATAACAAATATAATATTAAAGGGTTAAATTTTCAGAAATATATTTTCTTAACTTTTTGTACTGCAATATTCAAATAAAAGATATTATTATGTTGCAGTCATTCGTAGCTTTTACATCCATATTGTGTTGACATAACCTTCGTAAATTTTTTATAATATTCTTAAAAATTGCTCTTCTTTCGAAACATTCCTTTTGAAAGAAAATTTAACTTCCCGAAACTGGGTAGACATTTTTATATTGTTGGTCTCTCTGAGAATGATTGTTACAGGCTGACATACATATGAAAATAATTGGTAAAAGGTAACATTTTCGAAAGGATATTTTCCTAAGATTTTGCGCTGCAACATATAAATAAAAAGTATTTTTTATTATAGGAATTATTATTCTTAAGTTGACATAATATTGGTAAATATATATATATATATATATATATATATATATATATATTAGTCCTTCTACACTTTCAAGAGGAAATTTGACGCCCTGGATAAAAATTGAGTACGAAGTTTTTCTACGCAAGGTCTCTAGTTTCATACATATATCGATTTTTTCATGTGTCAAAATGACTGTGTTATCAGTATACATATACCGTTCAAGTAATTAAAAACTCGTCGAGTAAGCATCGAACATTTTACTATCATGGGCTAAAGGAAACAGATTAACTTTATGCTTTTTAATCTGTCAATACAGCTTCAGTTTTTAAGTCTATAGGATATTTTCATTCTAAAGATCAGCAGAACTAAGATCTATTCCTCAATTCAATATAATGTGAAGATCAAGTTTTTAGGTCACCTCGATTAATAATCTTAAACAATACGTACACCTCCTCAAGTCAGTCTGAAGTCTGGACATTGGATATAAGTACTTTCCCTTAAAATATTTATAAAAATCTCTGCAAGTTTGCTATGAGACTTAATGAGTCAGATAGACTGAAGCATATTTCATTGTTTGTGACTCTGATTCGCATATTTTTCGTATTATCGTTTCTTTGCAGAACCAAATGTAAAAAAAACTTGTATTAAATCTCATAAAATCTTCATAAAATACTGATCAAATCAAATTGAAATGTATGGAAAGTTGTAGAGGAGTACAAAAGCTTTAAAAAAATAGATATTGTAGTCACCCTGTTAAAATACAGGATGAGCTACATAGTGTCAAAGTTGACCACCTCGAACATTAAATAGCTTTAAGGGCTCGTAACTTCTACAAACGAAAGCAGATTTCAATGAATTTTATATTCTTAAAAATATTTTAATGAGATAATATAAAAACATATTTACGATTGAATTTTGATTTTTTCAATTTTTTGCCTTGACATTATTTTGTTTATCATGAAATAATTCCCCAGTATAGGAAAAAAAATTGCTAAAAATATAGTATAATTCTAAATAAATAATATGTTGAAATTTTTTTGGATTATTTCAATTTGTCTAGCCGTGAAAATTTATTGAAATCGGCACTTTGAAGTGAGTAGTAAAATTACTATTTTTACTTTTTTCCACAATTTTATTAATAAAAAAGTATTTCTTAAAGCATATCTTAAAAAGTAATGCTTTAGAAATTATTAAAGAAAATTAATTTCAATTGGACTGAGAGTAGCCCCCTATATTCTGCAAATGATAAATTTTTAAATGAACGTCAGTATAAAGTATAAGGCCAGTATAAGAATCATTCTAAATGTTACTTAAGAATAGATAAATTTGAATAAAACACTCAAAATTACTTTTGACAACTTAAACTCTTCAATTTTTAGCTCTAATTAATAATGAAATAAATATATTTCAATAACTAAATATTAAGAAATCTCTGTTATCAAAATATTAAACTTCAAATAATAAATTTAATATCTAATGTTTTTCCTTCTGTTCACAGCAGTCAATTAAATTGTGCGTCAATTCTTGGTGTTAAAGTAACACTATAGAAAATTTAAATACACATAAAATAAACCGCAAAAAGGGTTCAAACCAAAACAATAACAAAAACACAACACCTAAATAATAAAACATTAAATTTTGAATAAAATGTTGTTGTAAAAACATTGTAAATACATGCATTAAAAAAAATAAACCTAAAAGCATGCTTTGGAAATATTTTAAAGAAAAATACCAAAAACAAAAACAACAACAATAGAAGTGAACCAACAAAACAAGAGAAAAACGTGTAACGCTTTAAGCAACTACAACTACTACAACAAAAGTAACTAAAAACCAATTAGTTTTACCAGTAAAACAATAACAACAGCAAAAATACACACGCCCTCAAAATAACTGCAACCACTAACACACAGTAACCACAAAATAACAACAATTACAACAACAACAAAATTACAGAAAACAATAACATAACACAAACAACCAAACATACATTCCTATACACTTACAAATAACTAACCGTTTTATTGTTAAAAACCACCACACTTAGACACTTTTCAAGCATAACAATGAATCCCTTCATTTTCAAAATTTAAGAAAATTAAAGTATACTTTAAGTCTTAAGAGTAGTATATTTTTGGAAAATGCTTTATTTGTATTGTAAACAAAACCAAAACTGAAATTTTCTTTTTCTTTTAGCCTTTACTAAATCAGGTTTTTATATTATTCCCCCGAAATGTTAAGATTTTTCGTTAACAAAACTTCTTTATCTATAAGACTTAAGCCTTAAGGTATGCTTTTGTTTAATGGTATCTGTTAAAATGTGCTTCAATGTTTAACAACCTTCCCTCAATTTTTTTCGTGTTTTTGTGTAAAGTTAAATGAAATTTCCGCCAAAAACCAAAAATGTTTTTTTTTATATTGCTACAAGTAGACGAATACAATATTGTAGCACAACATATTGAGTGCAATTTTTATTTTGGCTTCTTATCGCGCTTAATATCAAGTCTAAACTTTGGGCTAAATAAAGTTCACAATTTAAAGCCTAAAAGCTGGCAACATTTTGTCATACAAAATTAAATAGGAGAACTCAAATATTGATGTTTCTATTAGGGGATTAAAGATTGATTTTGTATGCCCCGTAAGTGTGTTTAAAAGGAATTTAAATGGTACCCTAAAAATTTACGAAAAAACTAACATTGTGGTTTCAATTATAACTTCTTTGTTTAGGCCTAAAATTATGTCACCAGAAATATGTTTGAAATTTAAATATTTAGTTGTATTTTAAATTTTTTTATCTGCATTTTTGTTATGCGATCTGCTAAATATTCTTTATACATTTGCTGTATATTCTCCGCTTTAACCACAGGATAATGTAGGCTACATGTTAAATTGTTGAAAATTAATACATATGTTAAATTCCCTTAAACGAATAGTAAAACAATTTAAATTTGTGTATAGCTTAAATATTATCTTTAAAAATAATGTTAAAATAGGCTTTGAATATAAATAACTTAGCCAGCCTTAAGGTATGCTTTAGACATTTTTGGCATTTTTATAAATTGCTTGATTGTTCCTAAGTGAAAGGAATGTTTTTTAAGAACTCATGATGTTGATTTTAAATGTCGTGTTGTGGTTAAATTTAAGTTAAAGTTACATTAAAAAATGTAGAAGTCGTTTGGTAATAGGTAATATAAATATTTTTAACAATATAACAGATTTCTCAGTATAATTTTAATAACAGTGAGACAAAATATATTTGAATCATTATTTAAATTAAATTATATATATATATATATATATATATATATATATATATATATATATATATATATATATACTACATAAAACTTATTTGTGTCGAATATTAACTTGATATTAACATTCGTATGGGATTTATGGACGTTAAATTGATAAAAGTCCCACGTGGAAAATTTCATTAAATTCTCTTTAAAATTGCGACCCGTCGTACTTTGTGCAAAAGGTTTACATAAAGAGCCAGCCAAACGAAGGGACGGACATCGTTAGATCGATTTAAAAACTGATTCTGAATCGATTGGTATACTTTAAGGTGGGTGTTGGAAAACTTTTTCTATGCGTTACAAACATCAGTGCAAACGCATAAAACCCTAACCACCTATGGTGGTGTAGGGTATAATGAAAAGTAAATTTATTCTTTTTTTTTTTTGGTTCCTTTGTGTATCAATCACATCTGAACGGCTGAAGGATTTTCATGAAATTTAATTTACAGATAGTACCGGTTCCAGAGGTGGTTATAGGTTTTATTAGATCTCTGTAGGACATCACACCCACACTTTACGTCTACTTTCAAAAATCTATTTTTTAAATTTTACTTGTTATTAATGAAGCTATTTACATGAAGGTTGTGTTGAATCTTGATCGAATTCCAATCCAATATTTTACGTCCAACAGAGGGTGTAATACCCCTCATATAAAGCGTTATGGCATATCTAAGGAACTATTACAGTGAGAGCCCCCAAATTTCTTGGGAACCTTTATCCCATCATAACGCATTGATAAAATGAAATTAGGAAAATAGGATGGATAGGTTCAGGGAAAGAGGTAGCCCCCATACAAAGAAATTATAATTTTTTTTTATCCAAAGGTTTATTACAGCCTTAAAAAATATAAAAGTAATTTCCATATCAAATTTCGAATAGGGTGAATAGGTCCAGCTGGAGCATTAGATCCCATAAAAAGTAAATATTAGTTATCGCATCAAATAGAGTAGCAAAGCGCACCGGTAAATGCTAATAAATAACAAATTAAATACTTTGGAATTTTACAAAAGTTTGCACATATTTAAAAAAGATAGAATCACTTCGGTGCAGAACTAATATTTTATAAATGTAAGATAACATTAAATTAAAAAGGGTATGCTGGAAAATTTATATTCCGATTTTACTGTTTTAAAAAACAGAAATTCGAAAAAAATATTTGTGATAGATTTATTAAAGTATGAGGCTCATAGAAGCTTTAAAAAATCTAATAATGCGTTTTGGCCTATAACTCAATTAATGCTGGATATACTTAATTAATTATTTTTTTGTTCTCCGACGAAAATTTTGGAAATTACAAACGGAATGATAAACTTATATATATCCGTTAAACCTGTGGTGAAGCTATAAAAACTATAAAAATATAATTTTATTGTAAGAACAAATCTGTCTTATGAAAAAAGATGTAAAAATCGATTAAAGCTGATTTAATGCAAAAATCCGTATATTATATGTACAAAAGGCTTTATGTTAACAAATCGTAGTATTTAAGTACCTTTGGTCGGGATGGTTATGTCTGATATATTTTAACAAAAAGAAAAATGTGAAGTTTTTGTGCTAAGATTTATTTAAAATAATCGTGGTACCCTAATCTGTATATATATATATATATATATATATTTATATATATATATATATATATATATATATATATATATATATATATATATATATAAACCCAGATAATTACAATTTATTTGTTTTTAAAACATTTTTTGTTTCATATTTTTTGAATTTAAGAAAA
Source organism: Protocalliphora azurea (assembly GCA_932274085.1). Classification (NCBI taxonomy): domain Eukaryota; kingdom Metazoa; phylum Arthropoda; class Insecta; order Diptera; family Calliphoridae; genus Protocalliphora; species Protocalliphora azurea. Next base: position 21,655,961 of record OW026520.1, read on the forward strand.
ATTTACTAAGATGTTGTTGCAAAATTAATTTATATGTAATTTTTTTTTAATTTGTTTTTCATTTTTTATTGCGTTTTAGCAATTATCATTCTATTTTATTATGATTGAAATAATTTATAATTTTTATATTTTAAATGAAATCTTAATTTCGCCCTAAAATATGCCCTAATTTGTATTAAACTTTTTTTCAGTTACCTAAAAGTATACTAAAACTTTTCAAAACAAAATTTTGCAATTCTAATCATAAACTTTCAAAATTAACATTATTGCATTTATTATACCAAACTTAGTCTCAAAATATTTTTCTTTTTTTTTTTTTTGGAACAAAAATATTTATATTATTTATGCAAAACTGAAATAGAAAAAAAAATAAAGATATAAATCTTTAGATTTTTTCCAGCTACTAAACATAGCCTAGATTTTTATGTAATTACTTAAGTTTTTAATCCAACAAAACTCAAACAAAAATATAATTTTTTTTCTTTTTGCCAAATATAAAAAAACTTGAGCAAAACATTCTTTACCAAGATAGAATAACTGCAAGAAGAAAACAATGTTAAGTAAAATAATAAAAAAAAAAAACGGTAATACAAATTGTTTACAAACTACTTCAGGCAAAAATATCACAATACCCTTTTTCGTTGTTTCCTCTTTTTTAGCATTAAATAAAAAAGTCTGGGGGATTAGAGGAATACAATATACTAAAAGTTTAAAAAATATATAAAATGTATCATTTTACCAGGTGATTTAAAATCAACCACAGCAAATCATCAACAAGAATCATCAGCCAGCCAACAAAAGCAACAAATAAGAATAATACCTAAGATGAAAACAGCAAAAATCATGTTTAAGTTTAAACAACAATACTTTTTTTCCTATACCTCCTTCTCCTCTGCTGCACCACAAAATAAGAGGTATTAAAGTGTCTTTGAAACATTATCAGAAATCATGACTACTGCTGTTTCTGCTCCTAGAAGAAAACTAATACAGCACAACCAAGAGTCATTAAGGATAAATCTAAAAACAAAAAAGATTTTAAATGAGAAAAAATTTTTAGGATTTATAGAATTTACCTTTAAGGAACATTAGAATAATAGAAGTGAATTGGATGGAGAGTAGCAAAGCAGAGTAGAGCCAAATAAACTTAAATAGTTAAGAGAGTTGGTAGAGAAATTACTTTTTAATCTAATGTATTTAGTAAATAAATTTCTTGAATTTACAAGATTATAACACTAAGTTTTTATAAAAAATAACGGTGACTAAGTTAAAGCAGCAAAAGATAAATTAGATTTAAAAATTGTCCCAAAATTTTCAAAATTTTAATTATTATTTGCCTATAAGTATGCCACACTTTTTAATAATTTTAAGCAGCGTTAAAGTAGGCATTAATAATATTTAAATATTCAACAAAATATCCTCTTTTCTATTTAACATTCATTTAATTTTTCCCCTAATTTTTTTATAATCAATAAATATTTCAATTAATTAAAATGTTCAGCATGAAATTTTTTTCCAACTTTTATTAAAAAATCACACCAGCTTTTATAGTTTTTGTCCTTTTTGTAAATTTTTTCTACGAAAAAACGTGAGTGATTTTTCAAATCACTTTTATATATACAATTTATATTTTTTATGGTTTCTATTAAAAATCAAGGCACATACACACATACACTAACACAGGTATAAAAACACACAAAGTGAAACAAAAAAACCTGAACTCAATAAACACCTGGCCATATGGTTGTATGTAAGAGTGTGTGTAAGAGTTTGTGTGAATATAACCATAAAACTCACACAATGTTTTTTTTTTTTTTTTTGTTACACATATATATTTTATTTTTATATATGTATAAGTAGTATAAATATTGCTACATGTACGTGTATATAACAAGCTGTTTTACGTATCCGCTTCCGGTTTAACCAAACAACTACATACGAACACACAGGAGAGAGCATACAGAAAACGAGCAAGAGTAACGACAATGTCAGCAATAGCAGCAACAATAACAACACGCAGGTTATATGTATTTATATGACCATCATTGTAAAGCTTAACTTGCATATGCGACATATGCAAATTACATTTTAAAAAGTAAATCCGACAGTTGCTGCAGCATCCAACACACACACGCACCCATACACTTACTCTTATAAATGCAAATTCAGTTATGTCTACCTTTAGCAACAACACCCAGCGGTAAAAATTTTGAAGGCCTCCATCATACAGGTCTTCAAGAAGGTTTATTTACAACTTTTTTTAAGTTACAGTCGCTCATACTAACCTGTCTGCTATAGTAAGGCCTGCGGAAATGCCTCATCCTTGTCTTCTAAAATATCCGATAGAACTTCCGACTTTCCTACTCTTAATGTACGTTCAGACTAGTCAAATATTTGACCAAAATGACGTAAACACTATATAATATATTTCCTAATTTCTCTTTTTTAATGGGAAAATATTTTTTACTTATCGTAATCATAGCTGATATTTTATATAATTTGATTTGATCCTGTTTTCTCTTACAGAACATTTGCAAGATCAAACAACGATGAACAATATCTTTATAAAACTATTGGTCATGCAATTTTTATCAAATGTTTGCCAAATATGAACTTAGCTTTAGAAGGAGAGTAAGAAGTCGTATATATATATATATATATATATATATATATATCGTTTTAAACAACAACAAATACAACGTCTTAATTCTTTTCTCTTCGAAGAGAAAAAAACATAAGTTTTTTTCAGGAGCGCTAAACAATCTAAAAAAATCAAGAATTTCTATGAAAATGTAAGTTTTTGGATAAATTATCTTATCTCGACTTAAAATGTTTTGTCAAAAGTTCAGATGTGTTTTTTAATACCGAAATTTTTATTTTTTGTTTTAAACTTTTTACAATAAATTAAAATAAAAACTTGTTATTTAGTATAGATAGAAAAACATTTTATTAAATAGTGTAGAAGAACTGCTTTTCTTCAGAAGGTTTGTTTGTAGCACTTCTTCAGAATGCCTGCTGGCAGTTTTTATTCAAGAAGTCTTTCAGAAGGGTCACATCGGGTAAGGCCTTTGCTCTCAATGACATCGCGTGTAAAATATACATGAACATGAAATACAGGGAAAAGCTCTTCTAGCTATAAAAAAGGCCTTCTAGAAGGGCTCTTTACCCCATCTTTTTACCACTGGGCAGCAGCAGCAAAAGCAGCAGCAATTTAAAATTAAATCAAATTTATAGAAAAAATAAATAAATGTGGACAGAAACCCGGCAAAAAGGGAGAGTATATAAGAAAGAAAAATAAAAAAATCTTGACGATTTAAGTAGAAATACTAAAGAGGATAAATTGTATAATTGTGTGTGTGCGGAAGTATGTGTTGATGTCGTTTGGGTATGAAAATGTTACTTGTGGCAAATTTTAAACGTTTTGAAATTTGTTGAAAACACACAAGAACATTTACATAAAAATATTTAAATATTTGCAAGTAAAAATGGAACCACCTCATAAGGATACAAATTAGTAACATAAATATTAGTATTATAGACAATGTTAAATGTCTTCAGAACTTGAAATAATTTTAAAAATTTTTACTAGCAAAAAAATATTTAAAAATATTTAAATATTTAAAAATATTTTAAATATAAAAGTAGTTATATATTTTAAGTACCAAAATTAATTTTATTAACTTTTAGTACTAAAAATATTTTAATTAATTTTTAATACTAAAAATATTTTTATTAATTTTTAGAACTAAAAATATTTGTATAATCCTTTAGCCCTTAAAATATTTTTATAAGTTCTTAGCATTTAAAATATTTTAATGACTGCTTTATATTAAAAAAAAATTGTAAATTTTTAGTACTAAAAAATTTTTGTAAATTTTTAGTACTAAATCATTTTTGTAATTTTTTAGTATTAAAATTATTTTTTTAAACTAAATATGTATTAATAAAAATATATTTATTTATTTATTTATTAACTGTTAGTACCAAAAATATATTTATTAATTTTTAATACCAAAAGAATTTCTTTGTATTTTTAGTACAAAAATATGTTTATAAACTTTTTAGTACTAAAAATATGTGTACATATTTTTAGCATTAAAGATACTAATATAAATTATTAGTACTAAAAAATATTCCTATAAATGTTTACATTAAAAATAGTATTGTTAATTTTTTGTACAAATTTTTTTTTTTTTATAAATTTAATACCAGAAATATTTTGGTAATTTATTTTTAGTAAAAAAGATATTTTTGCAAATTTCAAGTACTAAAAGTAGTTTTGAAATTTTTAATTCTTAAAACATTTTTAATCATTTTTAGTACTAAAAATATTTTTGAAAATTTTTGGTATGCGAAATATGTTTGTAAATTTTTAGTACCAAAAATATTTATTTGAATCTTAAATAGTATTAGTATTCAAAATATTTTTGGTTCTAAAATATTTTTTTTTTTTTTCTTTTTCTTTCAGCAAATATTTTTATGAACTTTTATACTAGAAATATTTTTTAATTTCTAAAATTATTCTTATTAATGTTTTGTATCAAAAATATTTTCTAAAATTTTGGTACTAAATATTGTTTTACATATATTTAGTACGTGAAATGTTGTTTTTTAACTTTTAGTACAGAAAATATGTTCATAAATTTTTATTACAACCAAAAAATATATTTAAAGTTTTAGTTTTTAGTACTGGTTATGGATCAAATGTCCCATAAATAAAAATACGGTTCGTTATTAAATTTTGAATAATCTTTTTTTATTTATTTCACTTTTATTTGATTTTTTTATCTTATTTAATTTTTTATAAAATTCAATTTATTTTACGTCGTTTGCACAAGTAATAAAAATTTTATATAAATTTAAGTACAAAAAATAATTTTAAAAACTTTTCGTATATTTTTAGTACTATACAAATTTATATAAATTGTTTGTACTTTTTTGAAAATTGTTTTTTTTTTAATACTACTTTGTACTTTAAATTAATTTTAAATTTGTTACTTTTTGCAAAATTCGTACGTTTTTTTGAAAATAAGTATTTAATATTTTTTTAATTTTGTAATTTTTTTCTATGAAAATTTATAGGTTTTAAAAACTGTGAAATGCTTGAAAATTAGTAGATTTTCCTTAAATTAAATTTATTAGAATTAATTTTTTTTAATTGTTATTTCTTAGAAAATTGCAAAATTTTAGAAAATTGATATTTATTATTTGGTACATTTAACAATATTTTATACCTTTTTAAAAAATTATACTTTTTTGGAAAACCCTTTCAAAAAAAAGTATATTTTCGAATTCGCATTATTCTTAAATTCTTTAAAAAATTAACTTTTTTGGAACTTATTATTATTCCAATCTATACTTGTTGTCACTAAATTGTGATAAATTCGAGTTATATGAAGCTTTGTAAAACCAGCTTTGTGATCCCTTCGGTCACATTATTCCCTTCGAAACACTTACCTTCAAAAGCATCCCTATAAATTCCTGATAGAGTAGCTTCTTAGCGACAATACAGAGTACAAGAAAAAAACTATCCAATGGTTGCCAGGATATTGTAACAAGTAGATGAAAACAGAAAAGTCATATGATTAAAATACAACAGCAACAAAAAAAGCCAAAAGAATAAAATGACATCCAAACACTACTATACTCTGCACTTTATCATCATTCTTTTTCTTCTTTAGTTAAAGCTGATGATGTCTATATCACTTTACTTTAGATGCACTCAAACATATACACTACATGAAGTCCTATTTTATACTTATACACTTACAAATGAATGCAACAACAACATAAAAAATTTAACCATAGAATGAGTAGTTTATGCAGTTTGCTTTGCTGCCCTTGGTGTCATATGAAAATTAAAATATAAAAACAAAAAAAAATGGAAAAAATAGAGAATATTGTAACTGTGTGTGCATCAAGCATGAGCTGAGATTATCCGGAAAGTTCAATTAAAATTCAATCTGTGTAAGCTTATACACACATGCATATAAACAGAAATACAAACAGACATACTGACTGACACACGTATTTGTATAAAATTTACTCAGTTTCATAGAGATGGCATGCAACGAGTATTTATAGAAATATTGGCATATAAGTAGTAGTGTGTGTTACTATATAAAATACATTTAGTATATTGTTGTTGAAGAATGATGAAGAGAAGGGTCAATCATTACATTTCCAAGCCAGTGAAAAGGGCAAAAATCAAAGTAAAGGAATGGAATCTTTTTTTGAAAGGATTGCGGCTGAATAAATAATTAAAATTAAAAGTAAAATATAAGTTTTAAGATAGATAATATATCTATCAATCAATCTATCTAACTATTTATCTACCTATCTATATATCTATCTAAATAGGTAATCTACCTATATATATATATATATCTATATATATATATGTCTACCTGTCTACCAACCTACCTATCTATCATGATGGGTTCGGAACTACTGAGCATATATCATGTGTTAATGTAATTTTCACACAGTTCCACATGTCTTTCGATTTCAAGGATTTTTTAAATAAAGAAAGTTTTAGGAATTAAATTCCTAGGCTAGAAACTCTTCCAAAAGAGTTTTCTTCAAGAGCTTTTAGTGATTTGGTATCTAAAATCTAGAGCTTTTTTTATTAAAAAAAAACTTGAACTTAAAAATTTAACTCTAAAAATGAAATTTACAGGTAGAAAATCTCTTCCATTTAGTTTATTTATTTCAAGAGCTTTTAATAAAATTTTTAGTAAAAAATATATTTACAGGTAGAAAATATTCTTCCATAAATATTTAACTGCATTCTCCAGGATCTAATCAAATTTTCTGAAATTTTCAGAAAAAAGGACTTCCAAAACCTTTTTCTTAAAAAGCGTTTTTATAATGCATATATTTTTGTATTAAAAAAGCTATTAGACAAAAATTTTAATTTTCAAAATAACAATTACAAAAAGCTCCTTCAAAAGGCTTTAATTACTTTAAAGCTCTGCTAATGTATTTCTCAAATTCTTTTTTTAATTTTTTTTTTTAATTAAATTTACTTGAGTCCGATCGAAAATTAGAGTACAATTTCTTTACAATATTTTTATATGAAAATTTTAATTCAAAAAATTAATTTACAGATCTGCAGTTTCCACTTAATATTTTGGATTTAAAGATTTTTATTCAAGAGATTTTTTGTGACCTTACACGTAAAGACTTTTAGTTAAAAATTTACAATAATGTTTAATTTTAAAAATATAATTTACAGGTAAAAAGCTCCTTCAAAAAGCTTTAATTCCTTTTAAGCTCTGCTACCTACCTTTTTAGTTTTTTTATACAGATGCTTTTACCGAAGAGCTTTTAGAGGAATTTTGTCTAATACATAAGGTTTATTACTTAAGAAAGCGTTTTTCAAAATATTTAATACAAAAATAGATTTTAAGTAAAAAAGCTCTTCCAAAAAGCTTTAATTCGCCTTTTTGGTTTCTTATCAAAAAATGGAAACGAGCCTCACCTTAAGCTTTTTGACTAAAAGCCTTTTCCTCAAAAGCTTTTGATTTTATATTTAATACACAATTTCTATTAAATAAAACAGTTTTTAAAAACTAAAACTTTAAAAATATTACTTAAAATGTAAATAATTTTTTTCCATTAAGTTTTAATTCCTTTCAAGCTCTGTTTACCCTCTTTTACAATTTATTGTTAAATGCAGTTTTTTTGTTTTTTTTTATAAATTAAATTCTCTCGTGTCTGATCAAAAAGTAGAGTAGAGTCTCACAGACTATTTTATTATTTTATTTGGAAAATTCATTTAAAAGATATTTATATACATACAAATATACGAATAAAAAACGAATATGCAAAACGTCATGTATGCAGACAAAATCCTCAGATAAAACGGAAAGGATATTGAACATTTATAAAACTACAGTAAAAGCTGTAAGAGAATGAAACTCTAGCTTAAAAGAAACATGTACTACATTAGTAAATGTAGTACATTTTAAAAAGTTTACACGGTTTTCTATTTTCTCTCTGCAGTTTTGATTTTTATTAAGTTTATTTTTTATTTAGAATATTTACATTTCAGGTCGAGAAGTGTTTGTTGTAGTGTGGCTTATTTATATTGAAAAGTCATTACATTTCAACTTGATTTCAAAGGTTTTTAAATGATATACCTCTTGAAATTATGCACTTGTTTGTTTTTTTTTTTTTATTTTCTTTTTGTTTCTGTGCAATGAAAACAATTTTAATTAAAAAAATCGTATAACATAAAAAAAAACTTAAAGATTTAAATAAATATTTTAATAAAATTTTATTAAATTAGAGAAATTCTTAAATGAGGCATTTTTTACATTATAATTTTATTAATTCATGCGAAAAATGCCTCGATGGCGCAGTAGGCAGCGCGTAAGTCTCATAATCTTAAGGTCGTGAGTTCGAGCCTCACTCGGGGCATTGGTTTTTTTTTTTTTTCTTAAATTTCATATAAATGTTTTTAACCAAATTTTATGTAATTTGTATAGCTTTACATTATAAATTTAATTCCTTCCTTCTTCTTTTTTTGCTTATTTATTAAGCAGTTTTCTTCTTTTTTTTTATTTTCTACCTTTTGTTGACATAATCAGCTTAAAATCATCTTTTTAACAAACGACTGCAAAAAGGACCGGTCGGCCCAGTTATATTTAAACAATATTGATATTGGCAAAAAAGCCAAAGTATTTAATTTTTTCCTTTTTATATTCATTCATCTTATTTTAATAGAAGACCGAAAACCTTTCGTAGTATTTTGCTTATTTGTTTGGGTCCTGATGAAAGGTAGTAAGAAAAAAATCAATTAAATTAAAATCTTTTTTACCTTAACAAAAAGTAAAGATATACTTTTGAATAATAACAATAAGAGCCACAAAACAACAAAAAAATTTCACAAATATTTACAGCAATATCAGATAATAAAGTTTTTTTGTGTATTGTTAGAAAGTTTTATTTAAACTGCTAAGGAGAGATAAAAAAAAATATGAAAGGGGAATTTTGGAAATGCTTGTATATGGAGGAGAATTCACAATTTAAAACTAATCCCTCTAAAACTCATGTATTTCATTAACATAACAGAAGTAAAGAATAAAAAGTGTTTCTTAAAAATTTTAATTTTTAACACAAAGGCTGCTTCAGGGAAACAAACTTCAAAACTTCGTTTTAGGGGACTTTAACCGAATTTACTAAAACTTCTTGGTACATCCTTTTTAAACTGATCCAAATTTAAATTAGTGAATTTAAACCATAGAATGAAAATATAGCAGTTCAGGCTTTCAGAATTTAGGCAAAAAAGTTTTTAAATCGAAACATAATAAAACCCACAGTAAAATGTATTTCCATATATTTATTCTTTAGTTTGCTAAATTGATCAAATTATGCAGTTTATAAAGCAGACAATTCAATTTATTTTAAAAAGTCTTGTTGTAATGATAACAGAGAAGAAATTTAACTTTAAAAATGTAACTAAAAAAGCTTTCACGTTTAATCACAGCTGGCACTAAAATAATTAGATATTAGATAATTAAAATAATTAGTTCAGCCCCCAAAATTTAGCCTAAAAAGATTTGAAATCTAAACCTAGCTAAGGCAACTGTAGTAAATAAAATATTTGGATATATAAAATTCATTTGATAAAATTCTATAGCACCCTAAGGAAACAAATTAAAATTGAAATAAATAAAATTTAACACAGCAAATAGAGAAAGTATTAAACATTCAGAATATAGTTAAGAAACCTTAAAAATCTAAGCACAGTTTAAGATACAATAATTCCAAATTGAAAAAGTTAATAGATGCATCAAAATTGAAATAGAAAAAAATTAATACTACAAATAAAGAAAGCTTTCAGAACATAGATAAAAAAGCTTTCAAATCTAAGCATAGCTATAGTAATTTAAAGTTGCAAGAGTTTTTTTTAATTATTTAACTAATTTGACCCGAATGAGATAATTTTAAAAGATTCCTCTAAAATATTTAACTACAAAGAGAACAAAATTTAAGCTTTCATATAATAGCCATCAAAGCTTTTAAGTCTAAATATGGGTAAATTTATTTAAAACCAAAGTTGAAAAACTGATTTTGATCACATTTAACGAAATCAACAAAATTCAAACAAAGGAAATCTGATTAAATCTTTAATATTCTGCAAAGGAGAAATTAAAGCTTTAAAAATGTAATTTAAAAAGCTTTCAAGTCTAAACAAAGACAGTAGGCCAATAATATAGCAAGTAAAAAAAATCATATTAAAAATTTGCTAAAAATAGATAACTAGGTAACATCCAGAAATAGCAATAAAGATAGCAGGAACTGCAATAGTTGAAAAATGAAAAAAAAATATGTTTAACCAATTAAAGGAATATGACAAAATTATTTAATTCACAGCTAAATAAATTTAAAACCAAACTACCCAATAGTTAACAGAACAACGTAGAAGCAGTTACGCTTTATAAATATAGGCCAAAAAGCTTTTAACTCAAAATACTTAGTAAAAATTTAACAATGTGGGCTTGTATTAGAACCAATCTACACAATATTTGATGCCATAATAAAAGAGTTGTCCCAATATGACTAAAAAATCTTAAATTCCAAAATTCTAAGCTAGCAATAATAGATCCAATCTGAAGCATGTTTTTAAATCAATTTAACTAATAGGACAAAACTCTATAGCGCACAATGGGACTGAAAGAAAACCAATATATACAACACTTAACACAGTATATGAAGAATAAATAAAGCTTTTAAAATATGGCACAAAAGCTTTTAATTCACAGTGTTTTTGAATTTGTTTAATAAATTTAACAGAATTGTATAGCTCGCAGTGGTTCTTAATTCGAACCGAAGCAGTTTAAACTGAACTGAAAAAAACTTTCAATTCAAAATAGTGTATTAGCAACAATACGTCCCATCATAAAATGTTTTTGAGTGAGTTCAACTAATTATAAAAAAATACATCACCCATCACAACAAATAGAATAGAATTAAGCTTACAAATATGGCACAAAAAGCTTTAAATTCAAAGTACAATGGTAGCAAGAATAAGTCAAACTTAAAGAATGTTTTTGAATTTATTCACTTAATTAAATATTGAATAGCGTACAGTGGGTCTAAGTTCTTCAAACTAAACACAATTGAATTCAAACAGCTCTTACAATATGATTTCTAAACTTTTAATTCAAAATACTGGGTGAAAAAATAAGTCAAAATTTAAGAACATTTTGAGTTTGTTCAATCATTTAAATACACAAGACAATTTACAATACAAAAGATGAAAAGTGTTTTCAGAACAAACTAAAAATAAAAAATAAAAAGTATTATATTAAAAATATTGTAGGAGCAAAAACAGATTTAACCTGAAGTTAGTTTTTAAAACTTTATACGATACAATGAGCCTGAATTAAAAGCGTTTTAAACAAAATTTCACACAACGATATAAAAAATAAGCTTTTAGCATATTAAAAGATTTCATGGACACGGTGGGCTCTATAGCACACACAAGTCTCAAATCGCTAGCGATCCGAGCAGCACTAAACATAACAACTGAAGGAATATTTTGGAATATGATGCAAAAACTTTCAATTAAAAATAGTGTTGAATCAACAATAGATCAAACTTGAAGTTAGTTTATAAGTAAATTAAATTACTTTGACAAATCTTTATTGGCACAGTGTATCTAACACAAAATCAAACTGAACAAAATATAACGCAATAGCGTAGGCTTCCAGAGTATTGCACAAAAAGCTCTCATTTCAAATTATAGCAGCATTAACAATGGCCAACATTAAATATTTTTTTTTTTTTTAACTTTATTAACTCTTTATCACACAGTGGGTATAAATCAAAACAAAACAAAAAAGAAACACTACAAAGAAAGGAAAATTTGAGCTTTAGGAATATTATCGACCCAACTCTGAAAACTAAACACTAAACATAACATTTAAGGCACTTCGCTAGAGAATAAAATTTACAAAATTTTTCATTTTAACAGCATTCCTATTAAAATTTATTCAAATTTTACTATATTTCCCTCAAAATAAAACTAACTCCCATATTCTGAACTTTATGACTAATGACAAAACTATAACAAATGACAATTGAAAAAGCAATTTTCATGAAGAACTGTAAAAAATGATTTTGTCATAATTTTTTCATTGTCACGAAATTCAGAATACAGGTATAAATCTGTTTTTCATTCCCATACAAAACAATTAAATTTCAAAATATAACATCCTAAATCAAATTCACATAAAATCAGACAACAAAATGATTTCATCATCAACATCATCAACATCTCTAATAAACAAATCCTTTTTTGCTTCCACCTTAAAATCTTGATAGGAAAATGAGTAATTCAAGCATAAAGCCAAAAACCAAATGAAAAAATAAATAGCTCACAAAACAAAAGGCACCAAAATGAAACAAAAAAGGTGTTGAAAACAACATTCAATAATAGTAACAATAATAGTTAACCAAAAAAAGTAAGAAAAGAAATTAAAAAAAAATCATTTAGAAATTATCAAAACCATTTCGTAAGTCAGTCTCCTATTATTATGCAAATTGTTTTGACATCTAAGCCAGCCTAAAAGTATACCTGGTATTATAAAACAAATAACAAAAGAATACTTTAGGTGAAAATACACAATTTGTATTAAACAAAAAAAAAAACTATAGATCAAATTTTAAACAAAAAGTGACAAACATTTTAACAAAAAAGGGCTGGGAAATTGCTTTTCTCCTTTTGACCGGGCTTTTTATAGTATTTAGTTTCATTTACATTCTATCTTTTTGTGGAAATTAAACATTTTTTAATCCTTAATGGTTTTGTAGGAGCATGAAATCGAAGGCAAAAACTTTTGTAGTATGCAAATGTATTGTACACCTTAACTACTAAGAGTTTACAATGAATAAAAACCCTACAATTCTAGCGTAACAAATTAATGAATTCACTAGTCATTTAGATTTACCACAAAGTATCAAACAATTTCTTGATTCATTACTTTGATTTCTAAATACCCTAAACGAAGTCAACTAGTGCTTTCATAAATCACAAAGAGACAATCTACTAGCCAGTCTGAAAACTTAAACTCATTACATACTAGATTACTTAGAGAGCTTTCGTAATTACATAGACTATCTTACAGCCACTCCGAGTAGTTGAACGCATTAATTAACTTCTTTTTGTACTACAAAGTAGTCTTTTAAAGTGTTAAGTGATCCAAAAAGACCTATGTATATTAGAGATAGACAGGGTATATGTCTATCATCAAAACTGTAGGGTAATGTATTATTAAAAGCTTTGAAAGTGTATTAGTTTTTATTACAGGTGGGTTTATGTTTGTAGGAGAACTCGTTGTAAATAATAATTAACTGTTTTTGTTCTCTTAACTTGTAGTACTTTCCCCCTTTATTTTGTTCTGATGGACACGATAGTATATTATACATGTGGCACAGTGGGACCAAACGCAGAATCTTTGATAATATATCTTTATAGCCGAAGTTATAGAGAAGGAACTTAAGCTTTCAGCAAAATTATCTTGTACTCACCCTGTGATAACACGTAATAAGCTACAGGATGTCAAATTTGACTACTTCGAATATGTAAAAGTTTCAAAAAATCTTAACTTCTACAAATCAAGTTCGATTTCAAAGATTTTTATATTTCTGTGAAGATCTTAGCAAGATAAAGAAAAAATAGATTTACTCACCCAAGTTTCGGTTAAAAAGACATTTAGTCTTAAATTTTGAATTTTAAATTCTTTGTCTGAACTTTATTTCGTTTTTTTTTTTTTTTTTTTTTTTTTGGAATAAGTCCTGAGGGAAAAGTTTTGTTATGTTTGGGTATGAACTTGCATGAATGTAAAAACGTGGAAATGTTCGTCAAAGTGTGTATTTTATGTGGCAATTCAGATAGCGTCAGCATTAAATCTGAAAATCAGTTTTAATTAATATTATAGTTAATTTTAGATAAAATGACTTCAGTACAACCCCAAGAAGACATTGTCAATGATTTTTAAATTGATGCTAGAAAACGTGAATTTTTAACAAGTGTGCATTGTTATTATTTTTTAGTTATACCTATCTCCCCATGGACCTACCCTTCCTATATTTATTTTAATTGTGTAACTTTATCTAAAAATTATTCCCACAAACTCTTCAAATATGCAACTATCAATATTTACATTGTGTAGGGGTAACAACTCCGCCTAGGCATGTATAGTCCATGTTCATCACAGTTGAGTAACTTAACAGAAAAATAATAATAATAATAGTTTCCGCAGAATCTCAAGACTTACGCAGTAATAGTTCTTTAGATATGAGATAACTAATATTTGCTTGTTACGGGGCAACCATTTTTCCTGCTCCTATGGAAAAATGGTATTTACATTTTAACATGCTTTTCGTGGTTCTATAGTGTAGGGGTTCCCACCTCTTCATTCTTCATGGACCCTTTTAGAAATTTTAGTTTTTTCGCGAACCCCTTGGCACATTTTGATTTTTAGTATAGTTGAAATAAAAATAGTTAAAACTCAAAATGTTTTTATTTTAAATAAAATTGCGTTACCAAAATCCATTAATTTCTTAAATATAAAAACTATGGATCTTTTAAAGCTCATAAACAATTAAAAAAAAATATTAAATGTAATAAAAATTTTTTATTTTTAACATTGGGAAAAATTTCTACATAACCAGGCACATCTTACTTCATTTTCCACATCCAAACGTGATCTAAATTTGGATTTTATGAACTATAGGGCAGAAAAATTATTAAATATGTAGATACAAACTTTAGCAAAAGTTTTAATGCTTCATTTCCAACCATCGTGTAAAATTTTAATATTTTAACCAAAAATTCTCAAGGTCAGCTTTGGCATACATTCTATGACTTATTCTTGAAAATTATCAGGTATATCATCAATATAGCAATGTAGAATGCATTACGAAGTAAACTGGTTTGGCAGGAATTGGTTTTAAGCTCTGGAGAATATGGAGAAAATTCATCGTGAATTGAATCCAAGTGTATTATTATACTTTTCATATGTAAGTTCTTTTTGAACCTCAGATAAATACAAGATATCATTCAGCAATAGGAATTAGGAATACTTTTGATAAAGGGGGTTGAATAAATCTTTTCCATAAAGACATTTTTCACATAAAAGTATTTTTTGAAGCAAATGCAGTTAATTTATTTACTTGTATGGCTTGTAGTTTAATGTTAAGATTGTTTAAAGCCACGAAAAATTTAGAGATGTAAGCAAAGTAAAATATAACAATTATTTTCTGTAAATTTTTTAAAAAGATCTTCATTTTTGTCTGCATATGTCTTTAATTCTTATAATCTCTTCGGCAGATTTCTCTACGAAATCCAATGGAAGTACTAATTTCTTATGTTCTGCATTTAGGGCTTTAGAAATTATATTTCTTAAGGCACTAGTTTTACAAAATTTACTGAGTCTATAGTAGTTTAAAGAGCACTTTCAAATACATCAAGTAAGATTTTCGCAGCAAGTACTTATCGCTGAATTACACAAAGAGATTTAAAAAACCTGATCGCGAAATATCATTGATGCAGCTGTATCTGTACACCTTTGGAAGTCGTAGACGAAGGTTTAGAAAACAAAAATGTTTTCCTTTATTTCACTTTCTGTAATAAATCTGCAATAAATTACAAGTTGGCTTGAATTAGAAACATCAGTCGTTTCATTACGCCACAGACCATGAATTAATATTATTATTATTATTATTATTATTATTATTATTATTATTATTATTATTATTATTACTATTATTATTATTATTATTATTATAATTATTATTATTATTATTATTATTATTATTATTATTGTTATTATTATTCAATAGATTTTTCCCCAGCAAAATGAAAGGCTTTGGCATAAATATATACATCATTTCCAATAATTCCATACACATTTTCGGTCTCTCTTGAGGACCGCCTAGAATGTTGTTACGAACCCCTAGGGGTCAGCAGGCCCACATTTAGTAAACTTTGCTATAGTGCACCAATCTTTATCAAAAATTTTTCTTCGAATTAACGAATTATATTCCGCAAATCGCTGTGTCATCCCTAAAATTATCCATTCTTGAGTCACCAATTTTTTTTCTGGTTTTCGGTCCATAATTTTTTATGCACCGATTTTGCCCATATTCAATACCTATCGAAAGCAAATATTTGAACCAAATTTGGTCCCCCTAAGTAATATGCCCCAAACCCTATCGTGACAGACTGACGGACATCGCTAGATATAAAATATTCCCACCTTTTCAAGCCCATGTAATCTTGACATTTTTAATCTCCAGGAGGATTTAGATAGAGAGAATTCTTGGTCAGCCCGCAATGGTTTACCAGTTTTTCTGTGACTTATCATAGACGTTGTAACACTGTTCTATCCCAATATAGAATACATCAACATTTACTATCATCTGTTGAAGAAATTTTAGATTTAGGGGTATTATTTGATAGAAAATTATCATTTAATAATTACTTAAATTATATTATATCTAAAGTTTATTCAATGTTGAGCTTTTTATGCCGTAATTCTAATAATTTTGATCATTATACAAAAAAGTTCTATTTATATATTTTGTGAGATCTAGATTAGAATATGCATCATTTATCTGGGGCCCTAGTACTCAATTATATATATGTACCTCCTAGGCCTCTAAGGGAAAATAATTATTTCTTTTATATAGATATTCATAGAACAACATATGATTTGAATGAACCTTTTTATACTAAAATATATTTGTTATTAAAATACCTATATTTATTATTAAAATACCTTTAATTAATTAAAATTATTTAAAAGCATCATATTTTCTAAATATAAAAGAAAATAACACAAATCTCCCCGACGGGGAATTGAACCCCGGTCTCCCGCGTGACAGGCGGGGATACTAACCACTATACTATCGAGGATTGTTATTACAAGATACAATACAAACTCGTTATAAATTTATTACAAAACAATTATTTACTTTTAAATTTATATTATTTATAGAATTTGTTAAATTCTATTAAATTTTTTCTTTTTTTACACAAGTCGTTTTTGGTTTTAATTAACTTAAAAAATATTTTTTATATATTTAATTGATACGGGATTTATTCGGTGTGCAAGTGTAAAAAATCCCTTATAAAATAATTAAAAGAGAAAAAAAGAGCAACCAACAGAGTGATTTCCTTTTACAAATGTAAAAAAATAATAAATTTACATGTAAATTCATGTATTGATTACCCATAAGCTGCGTTTTTTATGGTTTTATTTTTATTTTTTTCTCATTTTTTTTTTTTTTTTTTTTTTGTAGCAGCAAAAAATTGTGAATAAAACTTTTTAAATAAAATATACAAACAAACGGATAAATGGAGTTATAACAAGATTGTTTGGTTTATATTGTAAATTTTATATATAGTATTTTTTATAAGGGTTTTTTTATAATATGGGTCAAAAAGGCTGGAAAATAATAAAATAACAATGTTTCACATATATTAAGAGGGAGATTTGAGGGAAAAGAGTTGTAATAAAAAAAGCCTTCTAAAAGGCCCTATTTTGAAGACAAAAAAAAATCCAGTGCTTTTCTAAATCCTAAATTTTACACAATAGGACCTTTCTTCTGTTTGCAGGAGTTCTGGTACAAATTATACAGAATCTTTCTAAGAAAACATTTCAAAATAGAGGAAATAAAAATCAATAGAGAATCTTTTGTAAAAACTAACTTAGAACTTCTGCAGAAAAGAACTAAAAAATAATTTTTTATAAGAAAATTGAGGCCTTGGGAAAGTTGTCTTTTTCCCCCTATTTTAAGGCATTTTTCATATATTTGCATATACAAGTATTTAAGAGAGGTTTAACAGGGGTCTACTGTAAACGCTTTATAACAATATTAAAAACAATTTTATTTTAATATGTTAATTAATACAAGTGAATGCTGGTAGTTGTTATACGAACAATTATTGTATTTTTGTATTGAAATTAAATGAAATGTCCTTAGCAGTTTCATTTAAAGGCGTTTGCCATAAGTAATCCAACAGACATTAAAAATTAACACAAGAACATATTTATTTTTAATTTTATTTATAGTATAGAGTGTTAATTAAGAAATATATATATTTGTTACATAAATTTTTTAATTGAAATATTTATGTTTACACAGTGTTAAAAATTTTAATTTTTAGCAATTTCATTTTTAATAATTTTCATTTTATAACAATATTTATATCATAAATTAAAGCTTTATTAAGGAATTTACACCAAGTAAACAATTAAATGATTAATAAATATTTGTGTATCCTTCATTTCTAAGCAGGGAAATTATTTTGTTCATTAATATTCTTACAAATTACATTAAAAACATACGACAAAAATAAACATTAGTGAAAAATATTTTTAGTTTAATATTTCTTAAAAAAAACGTTATTTTTTCACAATCTAATCTAATTATTTTTATAAAATTTAGATTATTTACATGATGTAAAGTATATAATTAATCTAATTATTTTTATAAAATTTAGATTATTTACATGATGTCAAGTATCTAATTAATCTAATTATTTTTATAAAATTTATATTATTTACATGCTGTCAAGTATCTAGTTAATCTAATTATTTTTATAAAATTTAGATTATGTACATGATGTCAAGTAATCAAAATATTTCATTTTTTAATTTTTTACATTTAATTCTAAATCTGATTAATTTTTTTCAAAATTTACATTATTTACACAAAATCTAATTATTTTTATAAAATTTATATTATTTACATGATGTCAAGTATTTAAAATATTTCGTTTTTTTATTTTTTACTTTTAACTCTAAATCTGATAATTCTTTTCAAACTTTACATTATTTACACAAAATTTAATTATTTTTATAAAATTTAGATTATTTGCATGATATCAAGTATCCATTTAATCTAATTATTTTTATAAAATTTAGATTATTTACATGATGTCAAGTATTCAAAATATTTCGTTTTTTTTTAATTTTTTACATTTAATTATAAATCTGACTAATTTTTTTCAAAATTTATATTATTTACACAAAATCTAATTATTTTTATAAAATTTAGATTATTTACATGATGTCAAGTATTCAAAATATTTTGTTTTTTTATTTTTTTACATTTATCTCTAAATCTGATTTATTTTTTCAAAATTTACATTATTTAAATCATGTCAACAATTGTTAAACTCTGACTTTTACTTAATCTTTTACCTAACAATATTAGATTAAGTAGCTTAAAACAATTTTCTACATTAGTTACACTGAGTGAAGTATTAAAACACAAATTATGTACCTTTTTTTAAATTTTGAATCTAAAAACAAAAATTAAAGTCAAAACCTAATTATTTTTATAATGAATTAGTTTATTTAAATCTTGTCAAAAATTAACATTTTCAACTTAAATGAAATTTAAATCTTAAAATTTTTAAAGATATTTTCATAACTTTAACATTATTTCCATGATGCTGACAATTGAAATTTGCGACTTGCTTAATTTTTTTTTTTTTTAATTAAATTTTTTACTGAAATTTAATTGTTTTCCAAAATTTACATTATTTACACAATGTCAACATTTAAAATTATTTTATATTCAACTTAATTCTTTAAATAAAATCTCAGATTAAGCTTCTTAAACCTTTATTAAAATATATTACATTATTTGCACCAGGTAAGCTAATATAAGGTAAATGTGTTTAATTTTTTAAATTCTAACCCTAAATATGAGTTTTAGGCAAAGTCCAATAATTCTTTCATAATTTACATTATTATTATTTTTTTTTTTTTTTAATTTTAAATCTAAGTCTTATTATTTTCCAAAATTTATATTATCAAAAATTAAAATTATACTAAAAATATTTTATTTTTTCTTAATTTTTTACATATTGAACTTCTTTTAGACTTTTTTCATATATTTTACATTATTTACTCCAAATAAACTATTAAATTTTAAGGAAAATGTGATTATTATTTTTTTTTAATTTTAACCCCAAGTATGAGTTTTAGTGAAAATCTAATTATCCTTTCATAATTTACATTATTTACATGAAGTCAACAATTGAAGTTATGGTGTAAATTTTAAATTTTTATTCACTTTTTTACTTTTAAGTCTAAGTCGCATTATTTTCCACAATTTACATTATTTACATGACGTCAAAATTAAAATTATACGGAAACTATTTAATTTTTGCTCAATTCTTTACATAAAATTTTCGGATTGAGATTTTTTAGATTTTTTTCATATATTTTACATTATTTACACCAGGTAAACTATTAAATTTTATGGAAAATGTAATTAATTTTTATAATTATTTATTCTTAATTATTTTTTCACGATTTACATTATTTGCATGATGTCAAAATTTAAAATTATTGTATAAAATTTTTCACTATTGTTTATTTTTTACTTTTAAGTCGAAATCACATTATATTTCCCAAATTTATATTATTTACATGAGTCAAGAATTAAAATTGTACCGATTTTTTTTTTTTTTTGCTTTATTCTTTTGATTTTTTCATATATTTTACGTTATTTGCACAAGGTAAATTATAAATAAAATAAATATCGTGGATTTTTTTTAATTTTAAACACAAATATGAGTTTTATTGAAAATCTAATTATTTTAAAATAATTTACATCATTTACATGGTGCCAACGATTGAAATTATTGTGTAAATTTTTAGCTTTTGCTCATTTGCTGCTTTAAAGTCGGAATTGCATTTATTTCCCAAAATTGGCATTATTTACATAATGTCAACATTTAAAATTATTTTAAGAAATTTACGCTTGTGTTAAATTTTTTAAATAAAAATATCAGATTGAGCTTGTTTAGTTTTTATTACATTATTTACACCAGATAAACTATTAAAGTAAAATAATTTGGTGAATTTTTTAAATTTTAAATTTTAATTAAATGTGAGTTTGAGTTTAAATCCAACTATTTTTATATAATTTATTTTTTTACATAATATCAGCAATTGAAATTATTAGGTAGGAAAACTTTTACTGGTTTTTTTTAGGTCGCAATTGCATTATTTTTCCAAAATTTACGTTATTTACATGATGTTAACAATTAAAATTATTAGAAAAAATTTCTATTTTTATAAGTTTTTTTTCATAAAAATATCAGATTAAGCCTTTCTTTATATATTTTACATTATTTACATCGCGTAAACTACTAAATTAAAAGAAAATGTGACTAACTTTTAAATTTTAAATCCAAATTTAACGTTTATTTAAGATCCAATTATTCTTGCTTAATTTACATTATTTACATAATGTAAACAATTGATTTTTTTTTTTTTTTTTTTTTGTAAATTTTCGATTTATGTTTTTTACTGTGAAGTCGACATCACATTATTTTCCAAAATTTACATTATTTACATGGTATCAATAATAAAAATTATATTGCAAGTTTTAAATTTTTGCAAAAATTGTTTTAATAAAATAATAAGTTTAATCCTATTTTCACATATTTTACACTGTTTACACCATGTAAACCATTAAATTATAAGGAGAAATTGCTTAATTATTTAAATTTTAAATTCAAACATGAGTTTTAGTCAAAATCAAATTATTCTTACACTATTTACATGAGGACAGTTATAGAAATTGAATTATTTTACTTTAAATAGTATGATTATTATCCGTTAACTTCAAGCTTTTCTATAGCTTCTTGTTATCTTTTAAATTTTTTCTAAGTTCTTCCTTTATTGTTTTCAGTATTGATTTTTAATTTTATTTCAAATCTTTTCCAAATCTATTCTTTTAAATAAAAATTAATTATTTTGCTTATTTTTTCCCCACTTAAAAGCTTTTCTTCTTCAATCGTTCAATCGTCCATTCATACTTTGTTTCTAGCAACAACAAGCAATTTGGAAATAAAATAGAAAATTGTTAGAAAAGTAAAACCAAAAGAACTGAAAAGCCGTTAAAAATAACAATGATATAAAAATAGAACAAACAAATAACTAAATAGAAAAAATAAAAAATAAAACGGAGGCAAAAACAAATCTAATTGAAAACCAAACGGAAAAACTTTTTCAATTAAAATGCAAACACAAGTGTGAAAATGCCGCAATAGAGCATCATAGAAAATAGTAAAAATAGAAAAAAATTAAATAAAAACACAAGGAAAACAGGCGTCTGTAAAGGAGTATAAATGAAATGTGAATAGAGAAGTATTTATAGGAAATCCTACTAACTTGTATATGCACAGGCAGTGAGAGAGATAATTCAAAACTTAATAGAAGAGACACCTCAAATACGCACATAAATATATACAGATATAGATGTTCAGTTAAAAACAACCAGTAAATGAATAAATATAACTTTTCATTCGAAACGAAAGAAAAGGTAATTCATTTTGAGCAGGCCTTATCTTTTTTAATAATAAGTTGAACTTCCTTAAGAAACATTACACAAATATCTTTGCATTTAAAAAATGCTTGCAAATTGCTACTTTTTTATTTTTAAATTCTTTCGTTATTATACTTCTTCTGAAAGTCTCCTAGTAATAGTGTATTCATTACATATAAGGACAATGCTATCTGATTTGCTAGGTAAGAAGAATAATTTCGATTGGGAGTGTAAACCTTAAATTCTGTAAAATAAGGCTTGAAGGCCCCATAACTTTATTACTTTTCAATTATATTTATAATACAGTTGTATTGCATTTAAATGTAGGTTAGAAATTGTGATGAAGTTTTGTTAAATGTTTAACCAACTTTCTGTCAGTGGTAAAAAAGGAAATAAATTGTTGATAAAGAAGTAAAAAAACGAAAAATAACAATTTAAATGGAATTAAAATGGTACAGAGCAAAATGTGCATAAAAACAACTTATATCATACTTTTAGAAAAATAAACTGGAAATGCAAAAAAACTAAAGGAAAAGTAAGGTGAAAAACTAAGAATTATTGTTTCATCAATAACTCATGCTATTTATTTCTTGTTTAAGGAAATATTGGTCAATGATGCTAAAAATTGTATAAATATTTATTAGAAAAAAAAAAAAAAGAACTAAATTAGAACTGAATTACAACTAAATTAGAACTGAACTAATACTGAACTAGAACTAAACCAGAACTGAATAAGGACTGAACTATAAATAAACTAGAATTTTACTAGCACTGATTTGGAATTGAGCTAGTACTAGACTAGAATTGAACTAGAACTGAACTTGAATTAAACTAAAACTGAGCTAGAACTGAACTAGAACTAAACCACAACTGAATAAGAACTGAACTGATTTATAAATGAACTAGAACTGATCAAAATCTAAACTACAAATGAACTAGTATTGAACTAGACTAGAACTGAACTAGAACTGTCATGGCATGTCTTAACGTCTACCTTGAAAATACAGTGATTTTTTAAAATATTAAGTACTATGTAATACATACATATATAGTATTTATATCTTAAAAATCGCCTCTGTGCATTTTTAAGGACTCGTTTTAAAAACTTAAAAATATTGTCTTTTCAAAATTTTAAGTAAATTTAAAAAAAATATATAATTGAAATCAAAAAAACATTTCTCCCCGACGGGGAATTGAACCCCGGTCTCCCGCGTGACAGGCGGGGATACTGACCACTATACTATCGAGGACGGATAGAGATAAATATATATTTTACTCATTATAAATGAAAAAAAAATATTATTTTTTTGATAAATAAGCAGAATCTTCCATTTACTCTGATATTATAATGTTCAATTCAGATTTCATCCATAAAATTATTATACGGATAAATAATACTGTAATGATGTTATTGTGAATTTTAGTGCTGCTGAAAATCTACAGATCTTATTCTGTTGACATTTTGCCTATGAGTAAATAATTATGCTGTTAAAGATGATTAGGTACGGCCACATACGATAAATAAGTGATAATGATGATAAAAGCAGCATTTTATGAATTAATTTCAAATGTTAGAATATTCAAGAAGTAAGAAGAAAGATCTCCCAACGGGGAATTGAACCCCGGTCTACCGCGTGACAGGCGCGAATACTAACCACTATACTATCGAAGATTTGGGAGATCGGCAGGACATTTTAGTACTATAAGTAAACCAGTAACTAAATTATAATAATATGAGCAGAATGTTTAAGAATTTACGTGAAAATTTTTTTTAAACTTTGTATAGAACTTTTAATAATTTTCAAAATTAAATTAATTAACAACAATATTTTCTTCACTTTTTAATACTTAAAATTTACTAAAAACAAAATATATTTAACATAATCTCCCCGACGGGGAATTGAACCCCGGTCTCCCGCGTGACAGGCGGGGATACTGACCACTATACTATCGAGGATGAATAAGAAAATTTAAATATTTTATTCATTATAAATCAGCAAATTATATAAAATACTATACTTATGCGTAAATTAACGGTATATTCCATTTGCTCCGATTATAATATGAGACTTCACCCCAGATTTTTTCCAAAAGCTATTATTGTTATTATTTTACGTAAGCCCAGCAAAAACTTTTAGGTTTTCGGTAATGGCAACTACTTATTAAAATAGTTCCTCGGTAATGAGGCGTCATTATTATTTACCTACTCTATACCACATAATATTGCAATAATATTGCAATCACGTGGATAAGTTGGCTAGAGCGCAGTATTAACAAACAGAAGGTTGTTGGTACAACCCCATTCTGATGCTGTTAGTTTTTTTTTTTTACAGATAATTTAAACTAAAAAGAGTTTTTGTCGCTTGGAAAACTAAGTTCGAGATGGTGTAATGAATAAGATGTTAGTTAATTTGTGTCCAAGTTCAAATCTCACTGACGGCAAAATTTTTTCGTATTTTTTTATTTTTTTAGGTACATATTTTTGAGTACCCCTAGAGTTTAAAAACAACTTTGTGGACTACTCGGACAAAAATAACTAGTTATTCAGGCAAAAAATAAGTAGTTTATTTTTGTTTCCAATTATACCTACTAGCTTACCAGGAAAGGAAAGTAATGATAATAATGTTGTATGAAAATATCATAAGACTTTCTTTACTGTTGACAATCTACTGACTTTACTCCGACGTTAGTATATGTATATGAGAAAATCAGTGGATTGTCTTACATGGGCCCTCATAATAAAATCAGTACGGACTTGAAATTGAAAACTATAGACGTTTGTTTGTATGTATTATAAGGTAAAAAATATTAAAATGAACACATTCTCTCCGACGGGAAATTTAACCTCGGCCTCCCGTGTGACAGGCGTGGATACTGACGACTATACTATGGAGGGTGCATAAAAAATTAATAGTCATTTTATCATTGGTGACTAAGCAAGAAGAACTTTTTTTGGGTATGTAACATAATTTCAAATAAGTGCTGCAGTAATCGATTGCTGTTATTATAGAAATTTTTGAAAGCAATTAAGAATAAAAAAAAATATGTTGAAATATAATTCACATACAGTTCATAGATGTAAAAATATTAATTGCAGAAAAAAACATGTCTTCCTCCCCGACGGGGAATTGAACCCCGGTCTCCCGCGTGACAGGCGGGGATACTAACCACTATACTATCGAGGATATGTGATACATTAGGAAAATTTTAGTATGATAATTAATTACCAGTAAATAAATTGTAATGACATGATCAGAATAAACCAGTAACTGTAACTAAGCAGATTAGCAGATTTTTTAAGAATTTACATGAACATTTTTTTAAGCTTTGTTTACAACTTTAATAATTTTCAAAATTAAATTAATTAACAACACAATATCGTTTTCACTTATTAATACTTAAAATTTATTAAAAATAACATATATATAACACAATCTCCCCGACGGGGAATTGAACCCCGGTCTCCCGCGTGACAGGCGGGGATACTGACCACTATACTATCGAGGATGAATAATAAGATTTGGATATTTTATTCATTATAAATCCGCAAATTATATAAAATATTATATTTTATGCATAAATTAACAGAATATTCCATTTGCTCCGATTATAATATGAGACTTCATCCCAGATTTGTTCCAACAGCTATTAATGTTATTATTTTACGTACGCCCAGCAAAAACTTTTTGGTTCTCGGAGATGGCAACTACTTATTAAAGGCGGGGATACTAACCACTATACTATCGAATATGTGCGATACGTTAGGAAAATTTTAGTATGATAAGTAATTACCAGTAAAAAAATTGTAATGATATGATCAGAATATTTAAGAATTTACATAATTTTTTTGTTAAATTTTGTTTAGAACTTTTAATATTTTTCATAATTAAATTAATAATCAACAATATTTTCTTCACTTATTAATAGTTAAAATTTACAAAAACAAAATACACTCAACATAATCTACCCGACGGAAAATTGAACCACTGTCTCCCGCGTGACAGGGGGGACACTGACCTCTATGCTATCGTTAGTGCATGAAAAAACAAAAGTACTTTTAACATTATTAATTAAACATGATGAACTATTTTGATTGCAGTTATCATAGACATTTTTGAAAGCAAATAAGAATAAAAAGAAATAATTCTCATACGATTCATAGAAATAAATAATTAACTACAGAAAAGAACATATCTCTCCCTCCCCGACGGGGAATTGAACCCCGGTCTCCCGCGTGACAGGCGGGGATACTAACCACTATACTATCGAGGATGTCTGATAGATTTGGGAAATTTTAGTCTCATAAGTAATTACCAGTAACTAAATTGTAATGATATTAACAGTTTATTTAAGAATTTTAATGAATAACTTTTTTAAACTTTGTTTAGAACTTTAATTATTTTTCCAAATTAAATTAATTATCAACAATATTTTCTTTACTTATTAATTACAACTATTACTTCAAGTTTACTTAAAGCAAAATATATTTAACATAACCTCTCCAACGTGGAATTGAACCACGGTATTACGAGCGACAGGCGGGAATACTGACCATTATACTAATCGACGATTATTGAAGCCTGTGAAAATAGACCTCTTTAATTTGCTTTAAAAATACTATTAATAAGATTTTTTAAATTATGTATTTCATAGTTTCACATTTTGTTCCTTAATTTATTATTTATATTAATTTTAATATTCGTTATTTATCGCCAGTTAATGTTTCATAAACATATTGCCTTAATTTTTGTATTTAACTACAGTAAATTGTATTTACATAAACAATAAAAAAATCCCAGTGTAGCTAATTAAACAATTTATTGTTATTAAAAAAGCTCTGCCTTAAACCGATTAAAATATATATAAGTTTTTTTTATTGTGCTGTTAATTTTAATTTTAAATATTTTTTCAATTACATTGTGTTCAGTTTTTTATGTAATTTGTTTGTATTTCTTTTTTCCATGATAAATTTATTTAACAGATTTAATTTTTCTATAATCATATTAAAATAAATATAAATGATTATTTTAAGAGGAGGAAGTTGTGAGGTTAAAGCGTTTAAAACAGCTGTTTCAATTCACAGTATTTATTTGCTGATTGTTGGCATTTTCAATTTTAATAGAATAATTAATAATATTTTTTTTCTCTTGTTTTTTTTTTATAATTTTTTTACTTAACAATAGTTATAAAATAACATAGTTATAAAATAACTATCTTTTTAACTCTACTTTTTATATATAAAAACGTTTTTAGGCTTTTAAGTCAATAAGTCTGGCAAATAATTTAATTTTGAAATAATATAATTAATTACAGATTAAAATTAAATCTATAAATATTTATAAAACGGAGACGACAGGAGTTATTATTGTCATCATCATATCATTAAATTTTTAATGAAAAAGAAAACAATGATAAAAGTTTAATACGAATGTAGGGAAATATTAAAATAAAAAATTATAAATTTTGAAAATACACTCAATCAAAAAAGAGTAGTAAAAACTATAAAAAGGAGTGTAGAATTGAAGAAAAGTAGGTTAAATATCAGCCAACAAAATCATTAGTTAATTCAACTGAAATTGAGGAAAAATCGTCAATACGACTAATGGATTTAATTAATTAAAAGGTAGATAATTTGACAAATTTTTTGTCAAATTTAATAAATTATTCAAATTAGTTAAAACTGTTCTTCATATTGAAGAAGTTTTATTCAATTTTAATTCTTCTAAATTTATTAATTTTTTTTTTTTTTTCTTCAAATTGAAGAATGTTTATACATTTTGACTATTGAATTTTATTCAATTTGACAAAATTATGTCAATTTTAAAGTGCCTTTAACCCGGTAGGAAAAATTACATTTATATATCATTTCATTATTTTATTCAAAAGCAAAAAAATTACTTTTGTAGTAAGTATTACAATCATCAAAAATAAAACAAATAAAAAAATTTAATCACATTAATAATATTTATTATACATAATATTTATTATAATAATATTTATTATAAATTAACAATTCCTTTTGCAAAAGAAATAAGTACATATATTTAATGTATGCATAACGAAAACGTCAATTGTTATAAAAAGTAAAAATAATTTAAAACTAAATTATTACCCAGCGACAAATGTTCAAGTTTTGGAAGTAATAACAACTGATGGAAGCAATAGATTGCTTACTTAATCGCAAATAGCTTCCAAGAGTGCAATAGCGTAAGTTATTGACTCAGTGCAAAAGGCACTCTTCCTTACCTTGTCCGAAGCATTAAAATCTATTTCTATTGCTTCTAGATGACTCATCTCGAACAAAAATCATGCATTATAAATGCGTGTCATTCGAACTGAGTTAATAATTTACGCTATTGCAATATTGGAAACTACCCAGAAAAAACTTTTTGGTTTTCGGTAATAATAACTACTTATTAAAGTAGTTTCTTGGTAATAATAAAATAAAACAAATAAACAAATTAATACTGCAATCACATGGATGAGTTGGGTAGAGCGCCGGATTAACAACCAGAAGGTTGTTGGTTCAACCCTATTCTGAAGCTGTCAGTTTTTTGTAACAAAATGTCTAAAAAGATATTTTAAACTAAATAGAGTTTTTGTCGCTTAGGATGCTATGTGCGAGATGGTGTACTTGGTAAGACGCTAGTCGGTAAAAACGAATGGTTAGTGTGTGTCCAAGTTCGATTCTCACTGACGGCAAAATTTTTTTCTTTTCCTTTTTATTTTGTTTTCGTTTAGGTACATATTTTTGAGTACCCCTCAAAAAATAACTACATGAATTTGTGGACAACTCGAACAAAAATAACTAGTTATTCAGGCAAAAAATAAGTAGTTTATTTTTGTTTCCAATTATTCCTGCTAGCTTACCAGGAAAGCAAAATTTTTGTTGGGTACATGGAAGCTATATGCAATTACGTAAGCAATCTATTGCTTCCACTATTATTGCATCCAAGTAAGCAACGTTTTTTCTGGGTAGTATGAAATATTATAAAAAGGAAAATTTTAATTTAGCAGTTTTTTTTTTTTTGTAATTAAGTATATGATAATTACATATATGATGAAGGGACAGAAAAAAAGTAATTTAGTAATTAGTAATATATTACCATCAGATATATTTTCATATTGTGTTTCATATTTTGATTTAAATGTTTGCTTGCTGGATCCTTGATATGATCACCAAATATATATATATATATATATATATATATATATATATATATATATATATATATATATATACATAAATATAAACTACTTGAGATGATGATATATATGTATATTATATATATATATATATATATATATATATATTATTGATATCGGTTTGAGAATATGAAAAATATAAATTTATTAAAAATTCCATTTAACTAAATAAATTACATATTTCCGTACCAATTTATATCCTAACGGTTTTTATGGCCTTTTTTGTAGAACACAGTTTCTAAGGACATGAAAATTTTCGTAGTGCAGTTTTCCATTATCCAAAACTACTTGAAATAATGATGTTCATTTTTACATTACCGACAAAAATATGAAGAAAGGCTCCAAAAATTTAAACGTGTTTAACAGTTATTTTAGTTCTCTGCAATTTGGCACAGGAGTTTCCACATAAATTAACATTTTCTGCATGTCTATTAATTATTTATGGATACTTCTTAGTTCTTAAATATTTATATGTGATATAACATATCTGATGTACATATATATATACATATATATATATATATATATATACAAAGTTTTTAAACAAAAAAATAAGTATATATACCCAAAAACACATGCACACGCTTTGTTTTTAGTCGTTCAACTAACCTCCTTCAATGTACATGTAATTCTTCAATTTGACGAAAATAAATTAGTTAATTTCTACAATTCCACATGCCTTTAGTAAATTTGAAAAATTTTATTTAATTTAACTAAAATGAAATTATCTTTCTTCAATTTTACTTACCTTTAGTTAAATTAGCTACATTTTTTATTCATATTGAAGAATTTTTATTAAATTTAACTACTCTATTTTATTTAATTCTACTAAATTTTAGTTAAAGTAAATTCGTTTATATATTAATACATTTTATTAAATTTTTTTTATCAAATTTTCATACATATATGTACATACATATATGTACTTATATTCGACAATGTCTAGTAAGATCTAAATAATTAATAAAATTATAAGACATGTATGTACATATATTTATATAAAATTATCAAAAACTGTAATTGTATTTATTTAATAATCTCAACATAAATTAAATCTTTAAAAAAGACGTGCAAACTGATTTTGAAAAATTTTCTTCAATTTTACATGCCTTTGAAGATATTTATTCAAATTAAAGAATTTTATTCAATTTGAATAAAATAAATTAGTTAATTTCATCAAAATTTCTTCAAATTAATTAATTTTAAGTAATTTTAATCAGATTGAAGAATTTTATTAAAATTGACTAAAATATATTAGTAAATTTTAAAATTAACAAAAAAAAAAAATTAGTTAATAGATAATTTATTCAAATTAACTTCTTTTGATGGTGTTAAATTGTATAAAATTGTGTTGTTTTACTTACGAAGAGTTACAGCCAATTTAACTAAATTTTCGTTGATTAAAAAGATTTTTCGTTAATTTTTTAACGAAATTTTATTCAAATCAACATATTTTACGAAAAAATTTTTTAGTCAATTTAAAAAAATTTTTTGATTTGAAGAAAAATTATATTGATTTGAAGAAAAAATCTCTTAATTTAAATATTTTTTTTTTTTCGTTAAAATTCTACGAAAATTTTTCGTCAAATATGATATTTGGTTCAGTGTATTAAAGAAAGATTGTATACTTTTTTATGGTCAAAAAAGCAAAAAAAATGTTATCATCTCCCCGACGGGGAATTGAACCCCGGTCTCCCGCGTGACAGGCGGGGATACTGACCACTATACTATCGAGGATGCATAAAAAATTATCGGCGGTTTTGTCATTATTAATAAAATTATAAATAAAATTTATCAAAATAAATAACTTTTTTAGTAAATATTACATTTTTTATTGAAATAGCTTTAACATTTAATATAAAAAAATTGATTTGAGATTGAAATAATTATGATTAAAAAAACTACACCATCTCCCCAACGGGGAATTGAACCTCGACTATACTATCGAGGATGCATAAAAAATTTACGGCGGTTTTGTCATTATTAATAAAGTTATAAATTAAAATTTCTCAAAATAAATAACTTTTTTAGTAAATATTAAATTTTTTATTGAAATAGCTATAACATTTAATATAAAAAATTGATTTGAGATTGAAATAATTATGATTAAAAAAAGCTACATCATCTCCCCGACGGGGAATTGAACCCCGGTCTCCCGCGTGACAGGCGGGGATACTGACCACTATACTATCGAGGATGCATAAAAAATTTAAGGCGGTTTTGTCATTATTAATAGTTATAAATTAAAATTTCTCAAAATAAATAACTTTTTTAGTAAATATTACATTTTTTATTGAATAACTTTAACATTTAATATAAAAAAATTGATTTGAGATTGAAATAATTATGATTAAAAAAACTACATCATCTCCCCGACGGGGAATTGAACCCCGGTCTCCCGCGTGACAGGCGGGGATACTGACCACTATACTATCGAGGATGCATAAAAAATTTAAGGCGGTTTTGTCATTATTAATAGTTATAAATTAAAATTTCTCAAAATAAATAACTTTTTTAGTAAATATTACATTTTTTATTGAATAACTTTAACATTTAATATAAAAAAATTGATTTGAGATTGAAATAATTATGATTAAAAAAACTACATCATCTCCCCGACGGGGAATTGAACCCCGGTCTCCCGCGTGACAGGCGGGGATACTGACCACTATACTATCGAGGATGCATAAAAAATTTTTGGCGGTTTTGTCGTTATTAATAAAGTTATAAATTAAAATTTCTCAAAATAAATAACTTTTTTAGTAAATATTACATTTTTTATTGAAATATCTATAACATTTAATATAAAAAAATTGATTTGAGATTGAAATAATTATGATTAAAAAAACTACATCATCTCCCCGACGGGGAATTGAACCCCGGTCTCCCGCGTGACAGGCGGGGATACTGACCACTATACTATCGAGGATGCATAAAAAATTTACGGCGGTTTTGTCATTATTAATAGTTATAAATTAAAATTTCTCAAAATAAATAACTTTTTTAGTAAATATTACATTTTTTATTGAAATAGCTTTAACATTTAATATAAAAAAAATTGATTTGAGATTGAAATAATTATGATAAAAAAAACTACGTCATCTCCCCGACGGGGAATTGAACCCCGGTCTCCCGCGTGACAGGCGGGGATACTGACCACTATACTATCGAGGATGCATAAAAAATTTACGGCGGTTTTGTCATTATTAATAGTTATAAATTAAAATTTCTCAAAATAAATAACTTTTTTAGTAAATATTAAATTTTTTTATTGAAATAGCTTTATCATTTAATATAAAAAAATTGATTTGAGATTGAAATAATTATGAGTAAAAAAACTACATCACCTCCCCGACGGGGAATTGAACCCCGGTCTCCCGCGTGACAGGCGGGGATACTAACCACTATACTATCGAGGATATACGCAAAAATGTGTATTAATTATGTAAAATAAAATTAGCTCTTTGACTTTTAGCTTTCTATCGATATAATCTGCATATTAACCATATACTAAATCTTATAATTTGTGATATGAAGGGACATACTCATGTTCATGCATTTAAAAAGTGTGTTTTAGGCGCTTAAAAAATGTACTAAAAATATTAAAATGTGTCCTAAAAACATATAAAATATGCACTTATTTCTTAACTTTCATTAAAAAAGAAGAAACATAAAATTTTAATTCATTATCATATTAAATTAAAAATAAATATACACTAAAGACCTTAGACAGCATTTGTTCATAGAAAATTAGAACAATACTTCCCCGAAACGAAATTATTTATTCTGTGTAATTTCGCATCTTCATACAAGATAAATAAGGAACATTCTGATGACACACTTTTTACAATAATCAACGTCTTTCTTTGATTGTTAGTTTTGGAGAAATGGCTTACCACATATTAATTTATCTATGATATTTTTAATATTTTAAGACATTTTTTAGCTCTTCCAAAAATTTTGAAATGTACTTAAGTCGTTTTATCAAAAGTCCACAGAATTATTTTTTTCTACACAAAAATAATTATAAATTGGAATATTGCACTAAATATGATACAGAAATATGCATTAATGGCAAAATATGCGAAAACATGAATATTTAACAAAATATGCACTAATAAATTGACGCCATTTTAAAGCAAATTCTCTAATTCGCAAAGATATTTAGTTTACTCTGTTCTAGGAGTAAAGGCAAAAAATATGAATTTACATGAACTTCCTTGTCCCTGGTGATATGTATAGTCGAAAAGACAAGGAAATATAGTTGAATTTCAAAGTGATGTCATAGGTCAAGAGAAAATTATTATTTTTTTTTCTATTTTCAATATAACCGGAAATGAAAGCTAATTTTTAAGTTGCATATTTTTGGGAGTATTTTTAAATACTTATTTATTGCAAACTCTCAATTCTAAAGAATTTCAAATTCAGTCTTTTTATGAAAATGGGTTATGGTTTGATGGTGTTTTTAAAAGTTTTTATTTCCATATATTTTATTGTTCTTTTTTCCCTAATTCTCTCATTATAAAAATATTTTCCATTTTAATTACATATTCCCTTCTCTATCTGGGAAAAGTAATTTATTTTACTTACTCATTACAAAATCATTTCAAAAAAATGTTTCTGTCATTATAAATTCTAATTCTCAACATCTAAAACCAAATTGAATTTTAATATTATTTATATTAGAGAATGCCTTCTCTGTATAACATTTACAAT
Source organism: Protocalliphora azurea (assembly GCA_932274085.1). Lineage (NCBI taxonomy): Eukaryota > Metazoa > Arthropoda > Insecta > Diptera > Calliphoridae > Protocalliphora > Protocalliphora azurea. The sequence goes on from OW026520.1 coordinate 21,690,251, forward strand.
TCCGCGTAGTTTTAATTTATAAAATAAACTTTTTGACCGAGCGAAAAAAAAAACTCACAAGAACAACATTTCTACTAAATAAAACTTAAGAAAATTAATTAAAATCTTAACTTCAGTTGAAATCTTCCCTTAACATAAATCTAATCAAATGCAAAAAAAAATGTATAAACAACAAAAGTAAATTAAAAACCGCAAAACAATGCTCACATTTCAAACATTATATTGAAAAAGAAAAATAAAATGGTGGTCGTTATTTAAAACAAAAAATAAAAAGAATTAATTTAAACAAATATACATGCAAGGCACTGAACTAGAATTAAACTAAAGGGAAAAACTAATAGAGGAAGTAATTGAAATGAAAGTCTATACTAAATGATTTTTAAATATATACAGCCAACATCTACAAGAAAAGGAAACTAAAAGCAAAAAAATAGAAAAATAATGAACAATAGTAACAATTTCAAATTGTAGGGTGTAGCTTTATTTTAAAGAAAAGGAGGCGTTTGGGTAATACAATTTATTTTAAATACACTCGAAGAAAAATCACTATAAAATCGATATTTAAATATTTATATAATAGAAAACATTTCCTATTTCTCCTAATATTTTTCTTTGAGTGTTTATGCCTTATATTATATATAAGTATTTGTTGTTTTTAAAGTATCTGCAATTGTTTAATTCATTTTGTACTCAATTGTTTACTTCTGAAATAGTGAAGTAGGTTTTCTAAATGCGTATGTTTGTATACTTTTTTTTTTTTTTTTTGCATACATATATTTGTTTTCCTACAATATAAAATTATTGTTGAACAACAAAAGTAATTTAGATTTTTATCTGCTCATTGTTGTTGCTTTAGTTGTAGTATACAAATGTAAGTAAAGTTTACAACCACTTTGTACTTATAAAATTTTTCAAGTACCAGTTACTTTAAACTTTCGTAAGCTGAATGTGTATTAGTGTTATATTTGTATTATTGTTATTATAGTTGTTAGGGCACTTAAAACGGATATGTACTAGACTTAAATAGTATATTTTAGTTTTATTTATTTTTACATAAAATAAAATTGTAAAGGGATTAAATATGCTATTAAATAAACTGATTGCTGGAGAGTGAACTAAAGTTAATGTGTATTTAAGTCTAAAGTTAATTCTACGGAAAAGAAGTGTTTTTTTTTCACTTTTCTTAAATTAAATATATTTATATATAAATTAAATGTTGGAATCTTTTTGTTCGCCTTATAGAATTAGAGCAAAATGAAAAGCCCGACCAAATAATACTCTGTATCAGAATTTCTTCTTGAATTCTTTGAACTTTAACTGAATTCTAGTTTAGTTTTTGTACAGTTTTGGTGCATTTCTAGTTGTATTCTAAATCAGTTTTAGTTCAATTCTAGTTCAGTTGTACATTACTGCCAGTTCATTTCTAGTTGAGTTCTAATTCAGTTCTAGTTCACTTCTGGTTCAGTTCTAATTAAATTCTAGTTAAGTTCTAGTTTACTTCTAATTAAGCTCTAGTTCAGTTTCAGTTCTTGTTCTAGTTCAGGACTTTTTATGTGCAAATTCTGGTTCAGTTCTAGTACAGTTTTAGTTAAGTTCTAGGTTAGTTATAGTTCAGTTATAGTTCAGTTCTAATTCAGTTCTAGTTCATTTTAAGTTCAATTTCAGGTCAGTTCTAGTTCAGCTCTATGTCATTCCTAGTTCAGTTCTAATTCATTTCTAGTTTAGTTTTAGTTCAGTTCCAATTCTTGTTCTAGTTCAGTTCTAGTCCAGTTCTAGTTCAGTTCTAGTTTAGTTCTAGTTCAGTTTCAGTTGTTATTCTAGTTCAGTTTTAGTTTAGTTCTAGTTCAATTTTAGTTCAGCTCTAAATCAGCTTTAATTCAGTTCTAGTTCATTTTAAATTCCGTTTAAGTTCAGTTCTAGTTCATTTCTAGTTTAGTTTTAGTTCTAGATCAGTTTCAATTCTTGTACTAATTCAGTTATAGTTTAGTTCTAGTTCAGTTCCATTTCTTATTCTAGTTCAGTTCTAGTACAGTTCTAGCTCAATTCTAGTTCAGATCTAGTTTAGCTTTAGTTATAGTTTTTTTTTATATTTTTATTATTATTTTATTTATTTGTTTCAAAAAGGTTACATCTATTTTTTACAATTCAATAGATTACCATATAGTAATCTTTTTTAAAATTTAAAAGAAAATACAATTTAAAATATAAGTTGGGTTGGCCTCGGCATATATTGAAGTTACTTCATGGCTGGAAATTTTAATTTATAGTTCTTATTCATATACCCATCTCCAGTATTCGGGTTGTCGTATATTTTTATTTTCTTTAGTTTTCATTTATTTAGTTTATTTTAATTTTTAAAACTTTTAAGCTTTTTTAGTTCAGTGAATTTTTATAATACTATGCCGCAAAGCTCGTAAGCTTGTCTGCAGGAAATTTTAGTAATAATTTACTTCATATTAAATTCAATGAGTGTTCATTGCAAATTTATTAGGTAGCTTTTAATTTCTTTGAGTTTCTTATATTTATTTTTAGTATTTAGGTTATTTATGGGTACTCTGTTTAGAACAGTGGGCAATACGACGGGCATTATGTCTCGACCATACTAATTTGTGAAACGTTGGACTTTATATCTTCCTTGTGACTTTATTCTTGTGTTATGTGTGTGATCAATTGTTTGCAAGAATCGACTGTCTTCATCAAATTCTTTGATAAGTGTTGTGTGGTATATGTTTTTGACATTCATAATGTTTAGGTGTTTTGCCAAGCTGTTTGTTTTAGGAACATTGGTGAAATCGGTTGCGATGTAGGGATTGTTTTGGTAGTAATGATGATGTTTTTTCCATAAGGTTCTAAGCAGACTGTCTTGGGTTTTTTGAAGTGTGCTGTTATATCTGACATTTCTTCATGCTCTTATGCCGTGTCATATCAGACACGATTCGACTAGTGAGAAGTACGCTAGTGTACACCACACTGTAAGGAGCGCAGTTGCTTATTTGATAAAGTATATATGACGCCTTTCTGAGTTTTTTTTTTTTTTTTTTTTTTTGTAAATTTTGAATGTGTGTTTTTCATTTAAACGTGCTATCAATGATTACTATAAAATATTTATAGGAATTGACTTTTTCTATGATGGAACAGCAAGTGTCATTCAGTTCCAGTTCATTTTAAATTCAGTTCTAGTTCAGTCCTAGTTCAGTTGTACTTCATTTCTAGTTCAGTTCTTGTTCTAGTTCAGTTGTTGTTCTAGTTCAGTTCTAGTTCAGTTTTAGTTCACTTCTAAATTAGTTTTAGTTAAATTTTAGTACAGTTCTAGTTCAGCTCTAGTTCTAGTTCAGTTCTAAATCAGTTCTAATTCAGTTCTAGTTCATTTTAAATTCAGTTCTAGTTCAGTCCTAGTTCAGTTCTACTTCATTTCTAGTTCAGTTCTTGTTCTAGTTCAGTTCTAGTTCAATTCTAGTTCAGTACTAGTTCAGCTCTAGTTCGGTTAAATTTCTGTTCTAAAATGTATGAGTATATTAACAAACATTTTTATGTACATTTTTGGTGCAATTGACTGGAAAATTTATTCTTATTAAAATTTAAAAATTTAGTAGTATCTAAAATACCATGATTAGATTGATTAGTTCGGCTTGATCACATTATTAAATTAAAAATAATAATAATAATAATAATAATAATAATAATAATAATTTATGACAGATAGTCTCTCTGTCATAAATTATTATTTTTTTATATTTATTTAAATAATTTTAAAATTTTAATGGCATTTGTTTTTTATAAAATATATATATATTTTTTTGCTGTTAATTTCAACACTTTGTTTAGCCCACTTTCTATTGAATGAAATCTTTAAACAATTCGATCACTACCAAGCAATTAGAATCTAATATCTTAAAGCTGTGAAGCATGAAAGCGTCACCCGAAAACTTAATGAAATGGTGAAGAATTTTTAATGGTTAAGTAAAATTAATAAATTTAACAAATTAATGTTAATTATAAGATAAATATTTTTAATAAAAATATAAGAAAAACCGTACAACTACACACATACTATATTAAACAAATAAGAAAGTGAATTTGAGAGAAATTAACAAATAAAAATAAATTTATAATTGAATTTTTGAAACTAGAACTTTTGATAATTTTGATATGTTAGTTTAAATATCAAAATTTAATACTTTGTTTGAATTAATTTAATCTTAAATGATTCATTTTCTGTCTTATTTACTAAAATTTTGAGACATTTTGCTGTCATTTATTATTTTATTATTTTCTTATTATTTGATACTAATTTCAAGATGTTTATTTCACAAAAATACTAATAAAACTTATGGTTCTATCGACCAGACTATTCCCAGAATTACATATTTTTACAATATAAAAAATTTTTAATTTTTCGTTTATATCAATGATGATTAATTTATTCACTTACCGATTAAAGAAAATCTATGTATATTTCTTGTTTAACAAAATCGGTGTATGTATTTAGTTTGACTCGTGTCTAAATAAATTTCTCATATTTTTCTTCTTAAACGAATGATCAGCGTACATAGATAGACCTAGACGTTGGTTTGTTTATTGATTTGAACAATTAGCATTGAACGTATACAAATATTATTTACTGCAGCAATATTTCCGATCAATATGGGTCACGAAAAAGAACTTTCTTTTTTAGCATTGGTAGATTTTTTCTTTTTTATTCATGATCATTATAATTAGATTAAGAATTTAATAAAATACATATGAAATCAATTACTTTTGGTAGCACTTTTACTTATTCAATGGAAGGACAAACAAAAACGAAGAATCGATAATTTAATAAAAATTTATGAAATTTTGGAATGAAACTAAAAATAAAATTTAACTAGAATTGAAAAAGAACTAAAAAAGAACCAGAACAGAATTCCAAACAAATAAAACTGAATTAGAAAATGAACTAGAACTGAACTAGAATTGAACTTGAACTAGAACTAAACTATTATTGAACCCGAAGTGAACCAGAAATGATCTGAAACTGTACTACACATTGGTAGATTTTTTCTTCTTTATTAATGATCATTGTAATTTAATTAAGAATTTAATAAATTACATATGAAATCATTTGCTTTTACTTATTCAATGGAAGGAGAAACGAAAGCGAAGAATCGATAATTTAATAAACATTTATTAAATTCTAGAATGAAAATAAAAATAAAATTTAACTAGAATTGAAAAAGAACTAAAAAAGAACAGGAATAGAATTCGAACTAAATTGAAATTGAACTAAAACTGAATTAGAAACTGAACTAGAACTAAACTATAATTGAAACAGAAATGAACTTGAATTGGACCCGAAGTGAACTAGAACTGATCTAAAACTATACTACACATTGGTAGATTTTTTCTTCTTTATTCATGATCATTATAATTTGATTAAGAATTTAATAAATTACATATGAAATCAGTTGCTTTTACTTATTCAATGGAAGAAGAAACGAAAACGAATAATCGATAATTTAATAAACATTAATGAAATTTTATAATGAAAATAAAAATAAAATTTAACTAGAATTGAAAAAGAACTAAAAAAGAACCAGAACAGAATTCGAACTGAATTGAAATTGAACAAAAACTGAATTTGAAACTGAAGTACAACTGAACTTGAACGAAAACTTAACTAGAACTGAGCTAGAATTAGAACTGAACTTAAACTAAACTAGAACTAAACTAGAAGTGAATTTGAATTGGACCCGAAGTGAACTAGAACTGATCTAAAACTTACTACACATGAAACTATCACAGAAATACAACTGATTAAGAATTAAAATAGCTCTTAATATGAACTGATATAGGACTGATATTGAATGGAAATAAAGCTAAACTTGAATTGACGAAAAACAGAACTAAAGCTTATATATTTCTTAGAAATAACTAAACTATTTTTAACCTAAAAATCCATTATTTTTAAAATAATCTCTTTTCTTCTAAAATATTTATTATTTAATTATTTATAATTCCACAACAAAACTATTACATTGATTACATAAATAAACATCGTTTTAATGCAATTATTTTAATTTAAAATTTTTATATTTATACATTTTTCAACACCAACAATCAAACATATAAACATAAATATATACCTAAATGTATGCAATTAAGCGTTTTTTGTGTGCTGTGATATAATATTTATTAAATATTTATTTATTGTGGCTTTTCTATTATTATTTCTATGTGGTTTCACTTACAATTTAATTGTTTTTTCTACCAGATTTTAGTTGTTATTGAGCAGTGCAGTTAGTTGCGGTAGAATAGTGAAGTGTTTTAAATGTTGTTGTAATATGTATAATTTTAGGCGTTTTAAATGGCAAAATTGCACAGCAGAACAAAAAAACAAAACTTAAATATGCACTAGACAAATATGTCATTTTACAAATAAAATATGTAATTTTGTCGAAAACAAAAAAATTATTAAAAATTAAATTAATTTAATTTTAGTTTATATAAAAATATTGTTTAAGCAAAAAACAAAAATTTATATAATATAAAGCATAAATTCAGGGTAATGTTTTTGATAATAGAAAACAAATAATAAATAAATATTATTAATTAATTTTAAAGTGTACTTTTTGGGGTTAGAACAATAAAAAATTTAACACTTGTAAAGGCTTTGTTTTTGTAAAATTATTTAATAAGTTTTATCAATTGTTTTTAAATAGGAAGAAAATTTTATGAAATAAATGGAATTTATGGAAAATTAGAAACCACGGAATTTTAATATAAAATCATTTGATATGTATTAAAAATATTAAAATTTTTGGTTAAATAATTGGTTATGTGTAATAGGGTATACTTTTTGGAGTTTTATTATTATAATATTTCCGGAAATACATAATTAGTTTTGTGATACTCTAATCTAATTACAAAACCATTTTATTAAATTAATAATATTTAAAATCAAATAATAAGACCTGCATGAATAAATCAAAGCTGTAAATAAACAATATTTTTTAGTAACCTTAGCATACTTTCTATTAATATACTCCTGAGTATATACTATATATATTTCCTTTTTAATTTAACTTACTTATTAAATCATTATGCTTGTCCACAAGTAGTTAGTAGTTAATTACATATTTTTAGCTTTATATCAACTACCATACAGCCTACTTTCAAGGTTATTTTAAACAAACACAAGCAGCACTGTACTGTATACTCTAGGGCTTTTTTCTTTTTCTTATCGTATTCTACAAACTAATTTTCTCATCTCATTTATACTGTAAAATAATTAAAAACTTTTAAGTCTATATTTGTTTTAGTAAATTTCTAGGAAAACCTTTTTTTCTATATATATATATATAGCATATTTAATATAAGTATACTTTTTGGCTTATATTTCAATATATATGCCATTATATTTATAAGTTTTATTTCATACGTTTTTTTTTTATGATTAAAACAAATTCTGAAATATATATATATATTTATATATATATATATATATATATATATATATATATATTTGCTATTAAGTATATTGTTTAGTATTAAAAAACCCATTTATGATGCTTGGCTGGGATGTGGCAAACAAAGGCCTCAAGATTAATACCACCTATTTTACCTACACATACATATTTTTTTTTTTGTTGCCCACAAGTTTGCTGTATATCAACTCTTACTAGAATGTTTTTTATTTATTTGTCTTATTCCTGGACAAAAAAAAAAAAAAAAAAAAAATTATTTCAGTTTTATTTATTTGCAACAAACATGATTGACTTTTTTCAGTTACACTATAAAGTCAAATAAAATAGTTCAGTTCTAGTTCAGTTATATTTCAGTTCAGCTTGATTCTAGTTCAGTTTTACTTCAATTCTAACTGAATTCTAGTTTAGTTCCATTTCAGTTCAGTTTTAGTTCAGTTCCAGCTCAGTTTTAGTACTATTTTAGTTCAGTTCTAGTTCAGTTCTAGTTTAGTTCTAGTTTAATTCTAGTTCAGTTCTTGTTCAGCTCTAGTTCAGTTGTACTTCAATACTAGTTTAGTTTTTCTCCAGTTCTATTTTAATTCCAGTTCAGTTCTAGTTCAGTTCTAGTTAAGTTTTAGTTCAGTTCTAGTTCAGTTCTACACCATTTCCAGTTGTATTACAGAAATTTCTAATTATATTTCAGAAATTTCTATTTACATATATTTCAGAAATGTTCATTTGTATTTTAGAAATTTCTAATTATATTTCAGAAAATACTATTTAAATTTCAAAAATTTCTTATCATGTTTGAGAATTTTTTAATTATATTTCAGAAATTTCTAATTATACTTCAGAAATTTCTTACTACATTTCAGAAATTTCTGCTTGTAGTTCAAAATATTCTATTTGTAGATCAGAAAATTGTAATTTTAATTTAGAAATTTCCATTTGCATTTCAAAATTTTCTAATTGTATTTTCGAAATTTCCTTTGTATTTCAACATTTTCCAATTGTATTTTCGAAATGTCAATTTTTATAACAGAAATTTCTAATTCTGTTTAATAATTTTTCAATAGAAAACATAAGTATAATTTTCTGAAATGCAATTGGAATTTTCTGATCTACAAACAGAATATTCTGAAATACAAATAGAAGTCTCTGAAATATAATTAGAAATTTCTGAAATATAATTAGAGTATAATTAGAAATTTCTGAAATATAATTAGAAATTTCTGAAATATAATTGGAATTTTCTAAAAAATAAATGGAATTTTCTAAAATATAAATAGAAATTTCTGAAATACAACTGAATAATGTGTAGTTCTAGTTCAGTTCTAGGTCAGTTCTAGTTCAGTTCTAGTTTAGTTCAGTTCAGATTTACTTTAATTCTACAACATTTTTAATTATATTTCAAAAATTTCTATTTATATTATACTATAATTAGAAATTTCTGAAATATAATTAGAAAATTCTCAAACATAATTAGTAATTTCTGAAATATAAATAAAAATTTCAAAAATACGATTAGAAATGGAATTTTCTAAAATATAAATAAAAATTTCTGAAATGCAACAGGAAATGGTGTAGTTCTTTTCAGTTTAACCCCTCGCATACGGTCTTTTTATTAATTTAATTTATTTTCGAGTGTACTTTATCTAACCTTTATATTATCTAAGTACGAACACTAATACACTAAAGTTCAAGTGTTTGTACCATTTAGAGAATTTAACCAGATAATTAAACCACTCATACATGGTTAAACTCCAGCAAGTACACGAGTATAGAAAATGCCAGGAAATACTTTTCATTAAATGGTCAAGGTTGAGTCAATGGTATTTTGCTGATCACATTCATTCATCATCGTTGATTTTAAGCATTAAATAATAAATTCAATGGGCGTACTAAATTACAAATATTATTTTATTTATTTTTCCTACTTTTTCTATTTTCCTTAATACCAAAACGTTATAAAAGCGGGATAGAGGAAAAAAATTAGTTACATTATAGACTTAAGCAGCTTAAAGAAAGCATGAAAAAAGGAATTGTAATGTATATAGAACAAGTTAGAGCGCTTTATTCGGCTGTGCCGAATCTTTTATACCCTTCATCACCTTACAGTCAAATAATAAAATTTACGCCTTAAAGCATGCTTTCATATTATCACATTTATACTTACAAAAATAATCTACATTTTTTTCCAAACTACAAAAATGTCAACACAAAATTAAACTATCATAGCAAGTGTTACCTTCTTAAAAACAAAAGTGATAGCTTCTGATGACTACCAAATTTTAAATACACATGTTTCCATGTAGATAATGCATATACAAAAAACAACAACACTGAGCATTGCAATGCTTCTATTTCAAACAACAAATACATAACAAATGATTGTGTGTATGTATATACAATCAGCTCCTACTGGCTACTTATACAAAAAACAAAACCATTGAGAGCCATTGCAATTAGGGATCGCAATTTCCTGAACTTTTTGGTTTCCCGGGATAGCGGGACAATTTTTTCGAATTTCCGGGATACCGGATTAAAAACTTATAATTATCACTGCTCCCATTATTTGAACAAATAAGACCCAAATATGATTTATAACAAGATTGTAAATGTAGTAAGAAAAGGAAATTTGATCAATTGCTTAATCTACTGATTAATCAAGAGTTAAAAGAGTTTTGAAGATATCAACACAATATTCAGCAATATTGTTATTCTTATTTAAAAGATATATATCATAAAATTATATCGTATTTGCGAGAGATAAGTAGAGATATCAGCAATTAAATAACAATATATTTACTCACACATTGATATTATTAAACAAATTTTTAAGTAAGTTTCGTAAATCTCCTTTAAAATTAAATTTATTAAGAATTCACTAAAAAATATAGAATTTAATAATTCTGAAAGAAGTGACTGATGATCACTTTTTCCGAAAACCTTTTGAGTGTTTTAAACGTGATTCAAACAGTATTACGTTGCTTGTATCTTTAATAGGTTGGTCCAACATTGCATGAATATAGTAAAAGGGTATCACATATTTAAACGAACTTAAATTTGAAAGGGAATATCATATATAATATCTTGGCCAAATTTCAACTTCTTTTGTTGATTGGAATAGGATGTTAAACGGTCATTGATTTTTATATTTTTATGAAATTTTTTTTGTCTTCAATATTAATGATTTATGTTCATAAAACGATAGCTAAATAAAACTTTGAAATATATGAAAAAGCAAATCAAATTGTTGTGTTTTTTGAGAAAAGGACTCGTTTTTCAAAAACTTCTATATGTGAATAGCATAAGGTTTGGTCTGTTGTCTATTAAATTTCCCTACAATATCCCATATAAAATAATCGCTTTAAGGTTATATATATTCGATCACACTTTCTTAATGTTTTGTTTGAGGCAAATTCCGCATTTTGCTTTTACTACTGACAAATTTATAACTTTTCAAATGTCTACAAAATTCTTTCAACAATTTATACTTTTTTACATGCTGGGCTTCAGTGCTGACATTTTATTAAGATGTTTAATAGAATTTATGCCATACTAACTAACAACTTCTTAAAATATATGTTTGTAGCATAATTTTCTTTAAAAAACTATTAAAATATATAAGTTTTTGTTAAAATTCGCGCAGTTTTTAAGTGCTTTTTAAATTCCCGGGAATTTCATCAGGAACATGAAAAATTGCAAATATCCCGGGAATCCCAGGACGGGAAATCCCGGAATGCATTCTCTAATTGCAATACTTTTTATATATGTATTTGTGTGTGTATATTTTTAATAATTTTTTCAGATTTTTGCCTATAACTCGGTTGTTTATGGACCGATATGGTTAATTCAAAAAGCCGAAATTTTAGAAAAATTTTTTTTGTATGAAAACGAATTGTGAAGCTTATATAGAAGTTTCATAAAGTCAAAAATTGCATTTTGACCAATATCTCAGTTGCTAATGAACCTAATTTGTTCATTTCTTCCGCAAAAATATTCCGAATTTTTTGTGCAAAAATGAAGTCGCTAGCTTATATAAGGGCTTAGAAAAGCCGAAAACAAATACGTTTATTGGCAATATCTCGGCCATTAATGGAATGATTTCGTTGATTTTAACTGGTGTCATTCTAAGAAATATATATATATATATATATCCGATAACTGCGGCTATCGTTATATCGATAAGGATTCAGAAAATATATACTTTTTGGTTTCTTAGATGAATATTGTATATATACCCTTTACACCTGTGGTGAAGGGTATAAAAACAGATTGAAATAATTTATATTCAGGAAAATTAAATATGACAAAGGATAAAATAATAAAAAAAAATCTGTAAAGAAATTTATGAAAAATTAAATTCTACTAAAAAAATATTAAACAAAATGAGAATTTCTGTAATTTTTGCTTCAACAACAAAATGTTTATTTATATACTATGATGTATCTCTCATTTACCTAATCCTTAAGGACTCCTTGTAAATATTTTTCCTTTATGTATTCATTCAACCATTTATCATTATTAATATTTTTCCATATGTTTGTTATTTAATTTACCTGTTTATTAACATTTTCTTCTTTGTTTTCCCTTAACATTTTACATAAAACATTTTTTCCTGACTTTTCCTTTTCAAAGTATTTTAAGGTTTTTCATGTATTCCGAGTTTTCCTGCTGAGGTTACCAGGAAAAAAATAAGAAAATTCAAACATAATATTTTTGACAAGTAGTAGTAAAGAGTTTGTTGTTGGGTTAAAAAAAAAAATAAAAATTTCCCCCGAAAAAAAGTTTACAGTATAAAACAGAAAAATATGAAGAAAACAAAAAAATATAGGTATTCAAACATACAACAGAGAAAAAATTTCAAACCACAACATGTCTGTGCCACATACCACAAGCCACTTAATTAACAAGTATTGCTATGTGGGCTAGTTGAGTTTGGATGAATGTCCCTTTAGTGGTGGCATAGTTTTTATATTCTGTTCATTCACTCTCTCTCTCTCTCTCTCTCTTGTTGAGCTATTGTAGCTTCAAACTAACTTACTGAATGCCAGCAAGAAGAAAAAGGGTTTTTTTGAGAAACTACCGGGACGCTGGAGGGAAACAATATTTACCCAAAGTCAAGAAACAATATTCGTTTTTTAGTTTTTTGCTTTTTTGTGCATTTTAGACTGTTTGGTCTTGGTTTTTTTGGTTGTTCTACATACAAATAAATTTGGTTTGCTAATTTTAAACTTATGAATAATAAATAAATGAAGGAAGTTTGGAAAAAATAAACTACTTTTTAATATTTTTATAGTTTACTGCTCAGCAAAAGAATGTGTCTGTTATTGCTGGCTGAAATTAATTACAAAGGGTCCTTGGGGAATTTATCCTTGAAGTTAATTTACACGCATTTAAATGTAAATAAATTTATTATAATTAAGATCTCGAAAGTAGATATTATTACCAAGTATAAGGGATTTAATAAATAATTATGGACAATACAGTAAGAAACTAAACTATTAGTACTGTATTAATACCGAACTAGAAAAATGCTAAAACTGAACTAAAACTTAATCAGAACTGAATAAGAACTGAACTAGAACTAGACTACAACTAGACGAGAACTATACTGGAACTAATCTAGAACTGAACTAGAATGGAACTAGAACTGATCTAGAACTGAACTGGGACTGAACTGGAATTGAACTAGAACTTAACTAGAATTGAACTAAAACTGAAATAGAACCGAACTAAAATTGAATTAGAACTGAACTAGAACTAAACTAAAACTGAACTAGCACTGAACTAGAACAGATCTATAACTGAACTGGAACTGAACTAAAACTGAACTTGAACTGAACTATAACTAATCTAGAACTGAACTGGAACTGAGCTAGGATTAATCTATAACTGAACTAAACACGAAGTAAAACTGAACCCGAACTGATCTAGAGCTAACACTGAATTAGAACAAAATTAGATTTGAATTAAAACCGAACTAGAACTTAATTATAACAGAGCTAAATAAATTGAATTATTTTCACTTTCATAGCATTTTATTAAGTTCATTATAAAACCTGTAGAATCCCTGCCTAAGACAACTTTTCTTTTATTAATATTTTGCCAAATTGTTATTTCCTACTTCTTTTGTTACACTGAAGCATAGCTCCAGATTAAATCTATTTATAAATTTTAAATAATTATCATTCATTTGTTTGTTACATTGATTTCAATAGTGGCAGTAGGGTATAAAAAAACGTTATCGTCCTATTAGCACGTGCTCCATAAAACCTCACAAAATAAATACAATGAAAGAAAGTATTTCAATTTTAAACTTTTCTCAAATACACACTACAGCATACGTTAACATACTCGTACAACTACTAACAATGAAAACTTTAAACTTCTTTCATACACAAAGTTGCTGGTTTGGTTAAAAGAAAATGCGTACAAAAAAATAAGCAACGATAAATAACTTATGAGTGCTTTATTAGTGTAATTTAGTACATTATTTAGGTAACACGAAAAGTAAGTACATCTAGTTTAAAGCAGAACAAAAAGAAAAAATCAGGGCATTTACTGCAGTTTCCAACACAAATTTCTTACTACCACCTCAGTCTATCGCAGCATGATATAGTGATCATCACACTGCTGTTTTTTACATGCGAGAATAAAAATAAAAACTTTTCAATACAATGATTTCAGTTTGAAGTTCATATTTCAGTTGTAAATAACCTCGAGCGTTGTGTGAACGTGTTCTCAACTATTCAACCGAAAAAAAAGAAAAAAAACAATAGACGAAACAAAATAGACACAAATAAAAAAAAAAAAATTAAACAAAAATGTTATTATAACGGAAATGTAAAACATACAAAAGGAAACGGAAGTGCATTTAAGAAATAGTTTTATAACGAAAATAAAAGCGAAAAAATCTGCATTAAAATAAAAAAACAAATATACGAGAAAAGAATTTAGAATTTAGATTAAAAAAAGGTGAATATTTTAACAATTAAGTTAAAAAAAATTTTAGTGATTTTTTTTTTTTTTAAATTTTAGTAGTGAAATATGATTTATACCAAAGCAGTCTATGTACTGCTAATAAATGTAATTTTTTTACAATGTTGTCTTAAAACAAAAGCCTACACACAAATTTCTAATAGAGCAGAAAGTGATGAAGACGGTCCTAAAATATACAAAGCCGTTAATTTTGATTTAATATTTCCAAAGAGGTAAATTAAAAATAAAATTAAAATTAGATTAAATTCAAAATAAAAATATATCTCAAACGTTAAAAAAAAATATCGATTGCAATTAGATTACAGAGTTATTTCGAATAATAAAATTTTACTTCCATATAAGACCACTCAAATATACCTATTTTTAACGAAAAAGCTAATTAAAGTTATTACTGACCTGAGTCTTTTCATGTTTCCATGTTTCGTTGTCATAGTTTTCTTAGTTCCATGCAAATCGATGTTTTTTAAATAATTTGATTCAGTTATAGTTCAGTTCTAGTTCAGTTCAAGATCAGTTTCAGTTTAGTTATAGTTTAGATATCGTTTAGTTTTAGTTTATTTAAAATTTAGTTCTGTTCTAGTTCAGTTATGTTCTGCTTCAGTTCTGTTCTAGTTTAGTTCTAGTTCAGTTCTAGTTCTAGTTCAAATTTAGCTCCAATTTAGTTGTAGTTAGTTTTAGTACAGTTCTAGTTCAGTTCTAATACAGTTCTAGTTCAGTTCTAGTACAGTTCTAGTTTAGTTCTATTTTAATTCTAGTTCAGTTCTAATTCAATCCTAGTTCTGTTCTAGTTCAGCTCCAATTCAGCTCTAGTTAAGCTTTAGTGCTAGTTCAGTTCAAGTTTAGCTCCAGTTTAGTTCTAGTTCTATTCTAGTACAGTTCTAGTTTAGTTCTATTTTAATTCTAGTTCAGCTCTAATTCAGTTTTCGTTCAGTTCTATTTTAGTTCTAATTCAGTTATAATCTTGATTGTTTATAATTAATATCTAGTTCAGTTCCAGCTCAGTTCTAGTTCAGTTCTAGCTCAGTTCTTTTTCAGTTCTAGTTCCGTTCTTTTTCAATTCTAGTTCAGTTTCAGCTCAGTTTTAGGTCAGTTCTAGCTCAGTTCTTTTTCAGTTCTAGTTCAGTTCTTTTTCAGTTCTAGTTCAGTTCTGGTTCAGTTCTAGTTCACTTCATCTCTAGTTCTAGTTATTTCTGGATAAGTTCTAGTTCAGTTCAAGCTTAGTTCTAGTTTAGTTCTAGTTCCAATTCAGTCTTAATTTAAATCCAATTTAATTTTCGTTCAGTTCTAGTTTAGTTCCAAATCAGTCCTACTTTAATCCGATTTAAGTTCAGTTCAATTCACTTTTGGTTCAGTTTTAGATCAGTTCTAGTGCAATTCCAGTTCATTTCTAATTCGGCTGTAGATCAGTTCTAGATTAGTTCCATTTTAGTTTCAGTTCAGTTCTAGTTCCAGTTCAGTTCTAGCTTAGTTCCAATTCAGTTTTACAGCCTGCCCCACGATGTCGAACGAAAACAACAAATAAATTTAAAATTTTGTTTTTGTTTGGTTCGACATCGTGGGACAGGTCGTTACTTCAACTCTGGTTTAGTTCTAATTCAGTTTCAGTTCAATTCCAATTAAGTTGTAGTTCTAGTTCAGTTCTAGCTAAATTTATCTACAGTTCTCTTTAATAGAAATTATAATTCATTACCTAGTTTTTTTTTTTTAATAATTAAGTCACATGGAAGCAGGCTTTGGGGAATATTCTATTTTATTGCCATAATAATGAAACTGTGCTAAAATTTTCCTTTATTTGTTTTATACTTTAACCCGTTTATTTATTTTTATTCTCTAATCGTATTTCTTTTATAGTTTCAATTCAAGTGAAAATGTAATCTCTACAACACCTGAAACTATTCCCTCGCCAGTAAAATCAGTCACTGCTACCGTAGTTGGTCAACCATTTTATACTTTGTCACAATCAAATGAACCAATACAATATACAGGACAACAACAAGAACCAACTCTATATATAACACCAGCACCACCAACGGCACTAACAACGACAACAACCGCACCGTCTAATGAGGCTGCCATTTACGATATACAAAAACAACAACAGCAGCAAAAGCAACAACAAAACAATAACTACAATGCACAAGTGGTAACACAAAATGCCATAAATATTCAACAGCAACAAAGGCAACAACAACTAAATGATAGAAACAAAGCCGTAAAGGAACAAGTACAACAACAATATTTAGCTACTGGACGTGCTGTCGATTATCATGCTGGTTATCCCTTTGGTCAACTTATCACGCCATTAATCAAAAATGCACCACGTCCTGTATATCGTAAACCCGTAACATCATATTCAACATTCCCATCATCGTCAGCGACGTCAGCGTATGCAGCCAAGCCAGCAACAACAAATGTTGGCAAAATTATCTATCCTCAGGCTAAGTATCAACAAAAGCCACCAAACCAAGCAGAAATTGATAAGTTACGCGGCAAAGGTAAGTAACAAGAGCTGGATGAATAAATGAAATATTTTGAGTTATCTTGTCCTTAGGGTGTCACAGACATCAGACTCGCATACATATAAACAACTTAATGTTTTAAATAAGCGAGAAGAGAGGAGATTAAGACAGTTGTAATGTATTCACAGGGATTTGGAATAATTTAGGCAAAAGGGATTTTTGTATCACTAGCGAATTAAGAAAGTATTTTAAAGAATTAATTTAAGGTGGATTTAAGGAACCAGAGGAAAAAAAGATATAGAGGAAAAATATGAATTTTCCAGTTTTTTCTAGATCGGACATTTTCTTAAGGACTTTAAAAAAATTTAAAAGTTTCCATATATAAATCATTTCTTTAAGAAAAGTTGAAGTGATCACAGATGTGTATTTTTTTCGAATGGGGCTGATATAAGGACATAGATTTTTGATGAAAAAATGGAACAACATATTTTGATTGTTTAACTGATTTTGTCTACCATTTAGGGAACTAGAGCTAGTTTTTAGTGTAAAAATAGATTTAGCATTCTCTCCCCTCTTTTATTTTTCAGGTATTTTAAGAGACCGTTTCTCTCCCAGTGAAGGCGTAGCCTCAAATTCTTTTAAATCTAATCATGATCATTCTCATGATCATTCACACGATCACCACCATAATCATGCTCCCACTTATACGGTAGCAGGGAAGACACCCTCTGCTTCGAATGTAGTAAATTCATATGTGGCGCCTAGTAATCTATATTCATTTCCTCCTAATAATGTCAACTATCCCACACAAGCACAAGATACTAAAATCGCCTCACCCTCGGATACGGTGAATTCATATTCTGCTCCTGCCTCGGGTCCTTTGAAAAATTCCAATTATAATTTAGATACGGCCAGTAGTAATAGCAGTCCTTATCAATATAATGGTCCTGTTAGTGGAGAATATTTGCCACCAACGAATGATGGTGGCAGTAGTAGTAGCAGTAGCACTAGTATGGATGAAGGTAAAAATAATGATGGTGGTGGAGATGGTGATTTAGATAATGGTGGAGGCGACGATTCAGTGGGAGTTTTGCCAGCCAGCGCTATGGATCAGGTTAGTGGAGGTAGTGGTGCAGATGGAAATAGCGATATGGGAGGAGATATGGGTGGTGATATGGCTGGTTCCATGGATTCTCAAGATAGTAAGATTATTATATTTCTGCAAAAATAAATCTTAATTTTTTTCATTTATTTTTGATTAAGCTCCCGATGATAATTCTTATGACACGGAAAAAGAATATCCCACACCACCACCTAGTTGGCTAAAAAATCATCCTGAAGCGGCTCAAGATCATCCTGGTCATGATCATCATCACCATCCCGATATTGTATTTGATTATCATCATCCCTATCCCTCATTTCCTTCTTATCCCATATATCACCATCATTATCCAGAAATAATTTATGATGATCATCATCATGATCACCACCACGATGAGCCACCTCATCCACCTACCACTACTACAGAAGCTCCTCCTCCACCAGAACCACGACCAGAACCACGTGTTAAGAAATATAGTTATTTTTATATTGGTCGTAAGCTTTGGTATATTCCCCTCTATTTCACCATTTGGTTTAGTTTTTATGTGCTATGGTTGATATTGAAATCTATAGCCAGACATAAGGTAAGTCTAATACAAAGAATTTTGAAGAAAAATTTTATTTCTTTAAATTATTTCTTTTTTTAGGTCAATTTACCTAATCATTATGTATCACGCCGAAGTTTGGATAATTATGATCTATCTAAAAATAATCAGGAAACCATAAATCAACTAACAGTTTCAGTTTTAGATAAAATCGATAAATTTAAAAGAAAATATTTGTATAAACAAAGGAATTGTAAAAGAAACGAAAAAAATATATGTACAAAGTTATAAATATTAAAAATAATTAAGAATTTTCTATTAAAATTTAAAAATAAAAGCCATTTTTTAATATTTTATACAAAATATTTACATATGTAAATATTTATCTTAATTTCTCTATCGATTTTTATATTCTAAACCGCCACTATTTAGAGTTAAAAGAGGGTATACTAAGTTTGTCGTTGCGTGTGTAACACCAAGAAGAAAATAATTTAAGTCTCCATAAAGTATATGAGGAATTTCAAAAAATTTCAAAACTCTTTGAACCCGATTTTTATGTATTTTGTATTTATAAAATTTGTTTTACAAACGGGAATTCTGTTGATACATTTTAGTAGACATTAAAAAATGACTTAAAAATCCAAAATTTTAGATCATTCATCTAAAAAACGGTCATATAAACCTAAAAATATATAAAATATATAAAAAATTGAGTTAAAACTTTCGAGGATTTTTTGATTTATTTCAGTTTTTCACTGACAATTTACATCTTTTATATTGAAATTATTAATCTGTCGAGAAACAACACTTAGGAAACTCATATGTTATATAACAAGTAACCATTTTATTATCTGGTGAAAAGATATGCTGTGATAAACAATTAAACCAAAAATTTTCGATTTTTTAAATTTTGCAGTTTTTTTTTTAGTAGAAATTTTATTTTAGAGAACAGAATTTTAAAGACGAAATGATTCTTTACAATTTAAGGTATATCTCTTTGATGTCAGGAAACCAGGAATGGGATATCATCATCACAAACTTCCATATAATTGGCATAAATGTTCGAAAAATGTATGTTTTTCGCTACTGACAAATACCGCTTTTACAGAAATTGCCCAAAATATCGTGTAGACAAATTTTTTTTAATTAATGATACCTTCGAGTCAAAGGGGCGTTAAAATTTCTTGAAATGCAAAATTTTATGCAATTTAAAAAATTTTAAAATTTAGTTCCGCAATTTTTTTAAGACCAAATATGATTTTAAATCATCGAAAAATTTTCCGAGATTTTAACCAATAAACATTTTTAGCTATTTACGAAATTGAGCAAAAAATAAAATCAAAACATTTTTTTTTTTCAGTATACTTCGATAAATATTAAAGATGGAGTAATAGTTTTGAAATGTACTGATAGCACTTTAGAAATTCTATGAAATTATTTGCATTCATAAATATTGCTTAATCAAATTAACAAATTAACGTTCGTGTCAGAAGAAAAAAAATTTAATATTTTTTCCAAAATTTCAACAATTTTTTGAAATTCTTCATATACATACATATCTTCTTGGACCACTTGCAATTATGAGTCGATTTAGATATGTCAGTCCGTCTTTCCGCCTGTTGTAAATATTCTCACGACAAAACTATTTTACCTATTCGGATGATAATAACACAAATTTCTGGGTTTCTCCTAAGCGGCAAACCTTCAGCACAAAAAAGTTGTAAACAATATCTGGACCAACCCCTGAAACTAAAAGATCACAGATTTTCGTCCTTTTGGCTCTATCTCTGCTGGTTTATCATCAAAATCAATTTTTATGTTTTTCATATTTTGTCTTCGTAATTTTCCATGGAATCCTAATATTAATTTACCATCATATGAAAGTCGATTACAGCTTATTGATCTCCCTACTCTTGAAAGTGGAGAAAATATATGATTATTTCATTTGTAATTAATTTAGTAAAAGGTTCAATTAATTCTGAGTTCCTGCTTCGTAAGATCGAATTCGTAATCCTAAATCGTTCAACTAGAAATTATACTCTTTTAAAAATCAAATATTTTCGAACCAATTATGCTTTGGTCCCACGAGACGTATATGCAATCAATTCAACAGTTTTTATCCATATAATGATTTCTCAGTAAATCCAATCATCATTAAGAGGGCTATTTTTAGCATAGACTTTATTAACTTAAGACTTTATTATTCAATGAATATGAAAAACATTTTATTGTAAATAGCTTTAAGAATAATATGTATGCTAGCCTGTTAGAAAATGTAATTTCATTGGCTATTAAATAAATAAAATAAAAAAAAAAAAAAAATTTTGAAAGGAAATATGGGTGAACACAGAATTTCGCCCTCCTTTTTATGTTTTTCATATAAAAATTTGATTTTAAAATTAAATATGAGTGATCACAGATTTTTTTCGGTCTATCTCCACTCGTTTATTTTTAAAATCGATTTTAATAACTTACATATAAAGATCGGTTTTTAGAAGGAAATTTTATTGATCACAGATTTTTATCCTTTTGTCTCAATCACTGCTGGTTATGCTTTACTATTTTAAGCATTAAAAATTAATAAGTAAATTACTGATGCGTCATTTTCCGAGGAATTATTTCTAAATAAAAATACTGTGTGGTTGGTGGAGGTTATTTTGGTTCCATTTTTTTAATTTTCATAGAAGTTATTTCTATTTTGTAATCCTATCTCGATTTTTTCTTTTTATTTCATTTTACGTAGCTGTTAATTGTTTATTATAAATTAACGTCACTGTTACGCTTTTAGCACTAATTTTTTTTCTTATAACTCACTTGTTCAATTTTGTTATTAACATATATTTTGCATCTCTTCATTCAACATGTTGCTAGTTGAAATATACATTAAACTAAAAGCAGTAACTAAATTTAATATTAATATATATTTATACATAAAGATTCATATAAAAAAATATTTACCCTCTACTAAAATTCATATTTCATCAATAATTTCATATATAACAGTTTCTTCACAATCTTCCCCAGGATTATCGGCCAATGATTCAGTTTCATCTACTTCATATTTACCCACATCATATTGAAAATCAGAATATGATTCATAATTTTCAGCAGGTGAATCAGGATCTTCGTCTTGATGTTGTTGTTTGCGTTTTTCGGCGGTTTGCAAAAGTTTACGCAAATTATCGGATAAACCTCCGGAACGTCTAACTTTCCGCGGCTGCACTAAAATGCCCTTGCTATATTTTAGAAAAAAATTAATTTATTTTTAGTTGGTAAATATAAATTATTAAACTTACGCTGATTTAAGTTCCTCTAACTTCGGTATAGGCACTCTTTCGGTTACCTTGCCATTAGCCTCTTCTTCAGCCAATTCTCTCGGATGGGCTCTTTTCTTATGAGCCCGACAATTGGAGCCATTCGAAAATGACTTGCTGCAGAAATTACATTTATAAGGTCTCAAACCCGAATGTAATATTAAGTGATTTTTTAAAGCTTTTGATCTCTTAAAGGCGGCATCACAAAATTCACACTTGAAACGCTTTTCATCACTATGCACGAGACGATGTTGTAGTAAAGTTCTCCTGGTATTCAATTCCATATCACAATCAGCACATTTGTATAAAGATTTATTATGAATATCCATGTGCGATTTGAGTCTAGGTTTATTTTTAAACCTTTTATGGCAAACTTCACATTCAAAGGGACACTCATTGGTGTGCACTAATTGATGTTCGTTAAGGGCGGCCATTGTTTTGCAGGCTCGTCCGCATTGATCGCATATAAAGGGTTTCATTTGATGATGTATGCCATTAACATGCTGTCTCATTGCACCAACTTGGGTAAATTTGCGTTCACAATAGGGACAAGGAACATTGAATTTTTCCTCATCTGGCAAATGGTGTTTCATGTGGAATTTCAAACTACTTTGGCTTACAAATTCCTTACTACAAATGTTACAAACATTAGAAGGTGGCGGGAAATCAGGCAAATCGACTGTGGTGTTGTGTATGGTTTTCATGTGTTTACGAAAAACATTGGGATTTTTATAGCGACGCTTACACTCTTTACATTCGAAACGATAGGAAGCATCATCTGTGTCAGCATTCCTGGAGCCAAAAGGTCTCCCCCGTTTGCCTTTTAATAGCTCAATTGCATTTACTTTTGTCTCACTAGTATTAACATAATCTTCATCATCCTCTTCCTCCAAAACTTCCACAGACTCCTGTATATATTCATCATGTTGATGTTGCTCCAACTGTTGTGAAGAATCTTGATACTCCACTTCAACTTCCTCTTCCTCCGCTGCGGAAATTATTCTAAATCTTTTAGGTTGACTTTGTTCTTTCAAATCTTCTTCATCATCTTCAAGTTTAAATTTGAGTTCTTTAAAAAGATCACTATCTTGTACTTCATCTTCATCTTCAGTAGCCTCCTCTGATGGCTGCAACTTATTGTTGGGTACTATATAATCACTACTTTCTACAATCTCTACTTCGTCGTTTTGCATAATATACTCATAGACATGTTCGGGTTCAGCTTCTGTTTCTGTTTGACTCTCAAATTCTACATCTTTTTGTTCCTTACGTAAAATATCTAAAATTTCTTGAGTATCTTTACTTGCCTGAATATCTTCTTGTTGAACTTCTACATCTGTTTGTACTTCCTGATTAATTAATAAAGGTTTTGGTGGAGGTTCCGGCAATTTTGGTGGCTCCGGTTTAACTATATGTTGCCATCCTTCATCGACTAATCCACATTGTTGACGAATTTTAATAGCATGTTCTGCCGTAGAGGGTTTTATATTTTGTAATAAAACAAATAAAGTTTGTACTTTATTAACTCGTTCAGTAAATGTTACCAATTCTTCTACCAATTGTTGGCACTCACTGCATAAGCATTGGGATATCTCATCATCTGCTTTTATCTGGTGCAAACAAAACAAAAAAACATTAATGTTACTTCATAACTATCTTAAAATTGGTTTTATTTACGTTAACCCAAAAGTATTTGCCCACCGAAGTGGCCAATTCTGTACCCTGCTTTCCTGTTTGATTTTTATAAAATATTGAAGAAGTCTCTTGTTCATTCAACTCGCTCTTGGCACACAAACGACACCAATTTAACCATGATGTCTCGCTGTTTTCCTCTCCCTCTTTTTGCTTTGTTGCTTTGGTTAAATGTTCACTACGCATTTTATTGAGGATTTTCTTATTAAAAACATAAATATTTGTTTACTTTTAAATAATTTTCAATTATTTTTGATAATTCTATGACTTTTTGTAGCAAGCTTGTGGAAATGTGCTAATGTTGCCACTGCGTTTAATTTCATTTGACTTATCAGCGGACGTTGCTACACCATCGATGTTGCCAACGAGAGTTCGAATAAAAAAGCGAAAAAAACACTACTTTTAATGAACTATGCGGTTACTGAAGTTTATATTATATAATTTTAAAATACTAAAAAAATATTCAGTCTAATTTAAAAATCGATTATGGCCAAAAGTCTACGTTGCCCATACATTGAAAATAAAAAAATAACAATTTAAGAAATATAATACAGTAGACGCTCGGAAATTCGAATTTCCAGAAATTCGAATCAGTCAGTAACTTCATTACATTTATCGCTCTAAAATTAGAATCCAAAATTCGAATTTCCGAGTGGTTTTTTCTTTTTTATTGTAAATACTAAAATTTTGATAATTTAGTTTAACCAAATACAAAGTAAAAAGGGGAATCCCATTTTAATAGATGATTTACAGATTTTGTTGATGTTGTTAGAGTTTAAAATTCAGTTTTTTTTGGTGTTTGTTTATGTACATATGGATTTATATTATAAATACTAAAGTCAAATGAACTGAATTGTTATTTTTTGTTATATTTCGTTAAGTTTTTTATAGTTTTTATGTTAAATGAACTAAAATGAAAAAAACATAGTTTTTTATATCTTTATGGTCAAATTTTCCTCAATTTTTGTATAAAAAACCGTCCAGAAATTCGAATAATTCGTAAATTCGAATCGCCCTAAAAACAAAGTGGTTCGAATTTCCGAGCGTGTACTGTATTACTTTTACAAATGGTTATCAATTTTTGAAATCAAAAACTCCAATTAAAGCAAAAACAATTTTCGAAAAAAGTACATAAATAAAAACAACAAATTAAAAAAACATTTCTAAAAACTTTTAGTATATAGTTAAAAACTATAGTTAAATCTTAATATATAGTTAAAATTAAAAAAAAATAATCAAAAAAGAGTATTAATTTCTCATTATTCTCTATTTCCATCATAATTTAAAAGTCTAAAAATAAAATTTTAGTAAAAATACAATATTTAAAAATTTTTAATTTGAAAAAAAGGAAAATTTATTTAAAACAAAGTACAGAATTAAAAAAAGAAAATAATTTGAATTACCCTAAAAGTAAGAAAAACATTGGCAAAAAAGTAAGAATTTTTAACAAAACAACAGTTATTTAATAAGAATACCATTTTAAGATTGTTCAAGAAAGTGTCCAAGAAATTAAAATTTTTATAAAATTAAACTAAGAATAAAAGTAATAATTTTCTAAAAAAAAAAAAAACTTCATTTTCTTGAATTAAAAAATTGCCGATTTAAAAAAGTATAACAGAAAAAAATTACATTTTCCAGAAAAAAAATTTAATTCTCTACATCGAACAATTTTTATAAAAAGGATTAAATCAAAAACCATTAAAAGTAAAATATCTTTAACGTTAATAAAAATTTTTCTGTGTTGTCGACCTTCGGCCAGGCTTAAGAACATTTTCTTTTGGGTATGTCGAACATCGACTACTCTTAATTTTCACTATATCGATGCAAAATATCAATTTTACTTCTAAGGAGTAAATGTTATGTTATATATCATTAAAAAGGTATTTGTAATAGTTAATTAAGAACTAGCGGACAAATTTTTATATTACTACGATAATAAGTAAAAATCTATTGAATCAATATCAAAATTATTTGAAAATCAATAGTTCCGGTGATTTTGATTTATGACATTGTTTCCTTTGACTTTAATGGCAATTTTTGTTCACATAAACGGTAATTTTTCAACTCTAATCTAATCTGGCAACTCGTGGTTGCAAAAATCAAAACATTCTCTCTCCCACAATTGAAATGTCAATAAATTGTAGTGACATTTTAATTAAAAGTGATAATTTTGTTTTTCCTGAAACATTTTGCACAAATTCTTAAAAGAATTGAGTATTTAAAAAAAATATATATATAATTTTTAACAAAATATTATTAATAAATATGTAAATCATATAAACAACTAAACTTCAATACTAAATATAAAGAGAATTCTTTAAAAACTTGCTTTAAGCACTCAACAAAATGCAATCAACCTTTTCTACTTCCGTTGAGGAATCCTTACCTAACCATTGGATCAACTGGTGTCGTTTGTGCGCCAAGGAGGATGAAAAACATAACATAAATTTTCTTTACCAAAATGAGGAACATATGGAAAGTGAAAATAAAAAATTAAGTATTCAGGAAGCACTGGCAAAATATTTTTGGGTACAGGTAGGGTGCTGGTAATCACTTTTTTTATTATTTATTATAATTTACATATGTTCTTATTTTAGTGTTCTTTAGAGGATTCTCTGCCCAAAATGCTATGTACAAATTGTTTGTCACTAGTTTCTTCTATGATAAACTTTAATGAACGCGTGGAACGGGTACAACTTATGTATTTACATTTGACTGAAGTAACGTCTTCAACTAGTTACATAGATTTGAATTCTGTTCGTCTGAAATTTGATGTTACCGAAACAGAAAGAAATCATTGGTTTCTCAAATATTCACTAAATGAAGTAAATTATAAGGATAATAAAACCCATGAATTGGCCATAAAAGAAAACAGTCAGCCGGAGAATGAAGTAAAGGTACAAATAAAACAAGAAACTGGGGAGAAACTTTTAGAAATGGAATATGATAACTACATGGAAGAAGACTCAGATGTGGAAAAAGAAGAAATGGTATTTGATGATACTAATAACGACTCGGAACCGGAAGATGATGAAGATCCTTTTCAAAATAATGAAAAAGAAAAATCTTCACAGACTTCTACTTTCGAAGATGATACACAAGATAGCACATCTATTAAATCTATCAAAAGCGAACCTGATGGACAAAACACCCAACTTGAACGTAGTAAAAAGAAAAAGAAAAGAAAAAAGCTAAAACAACTCTCCGGCATAGAATGCAAGAAAAAGAAAAACTCTATTAAAGATATCAAAATTGAGTCTACTTGTAAAGAGTGTGGTGAAAAATTTACTAAATATTTAGCGTATCGAGAACATTTGCAAGTACAACATCAACAAAATATAAATCACAAACATTGGCCATGTCCAGCATGTGACAAAGTTTTGCTTAGTCTATTCAATCTTCAAAGACATATACGAATTCATGTGCCATTGGAAGCTAGAAAAACTATAAAATGTCCTGAATGTGATAATCGTTATACATCGAATGCTCAGCTGGAGACACATGTGAGACATAAGCATAAAAATGAAAAGCCTTTTATTTGTGAAGAATGTGGATTGTGCTTGAGAACTAATTCGAATTTAAGACAGCATATGCTAATACACACCGATTTAGCGCCGTTCGAATGTGAAGTGTGCAAAAAAAAATTTAAGAATAAAACGAGATTAAAGGTAAAAAATGAGATTCTTAGCTAAAATTATTTAATATCTCAATAAAATTTTCTATAGAAAATTGTTGACTTTGTGTGTAAAATTTTCTATAGAAAATTGTTCACTTCGTGTGTAAAATTTTCTATAGAAAATTGTTCACTTCGTGTGTAAAATTTTCTATAGAAAATTGTTGACTTTGTGTGTAACATTTTCTATAGAAAATTGTTCACTTCGTGTGTAAAATTTTCTATAGAAAATTGTTAACTTCGTGTGTAAAATTTTCTATAGAAAATTGTTCACTTCGTGTGTAAAATTTTCTATAGAAAATTGTTCACTTCGTGTGTAAAATTTTCTATAGAAAATTGTTCACTTCGTGTGTAAAATTTTCTATAGAAAATTGTTCACTTCGTGTGTAAAATTTTCTATAGAAAATTGTTCACTTCGTGTGTAAAATTTTCTATAGAAAATTGTTCACTTTGTGTGTAAAATTTTCTATAGAAAATTGTTCACTTCGTGTGTAAAATTTTCTATAGAAAATTGTTCACTTTGTGTGTAAAATTTTCTATAGAAAATTGTTCACTTTGTGTGTAAAATTTTCTATAGAAAATTGTTCACTTTGTGTGTAAAATTTTCTATAGAAAATTGTTCACTTTGTGTGTAAAATTTTCTATAGAAAATTGTTCACTTTGTGTGTAAAATTTTCTATAGAAAATTGTTCACTTTGTGTGTAAAATTTTCTATAGAAAATTGTTCACTTTGTGTGTAAAATTTTCTATAGAAAATTGTTCACTTTGTGTGTAAAATTTTCTATAGAAAATTGTTCACTTTGTGTGTAAAATTTTGTATAGAAAATTGTTCACTTTGTGTGTAAAATTTTCTATAGAAAATTGTTCACTTTGTGTGTAAAATTTTCTATAGAAAATTGTTCACTTTGTGTGTAAAATTTTCTATGGGGAAATTGTTCACTCTGTATGTAAAATTTTTTAAGGAAAATTTTTGTGTAGACAATTCTTTACTTTGTGCAAATTTTTCTACAGAAAATTTGTTACTTTGTGTGTAAAAATTTCTAATTTTTTTATTTTTAGACCCACATGGATATTCATAGTCCCAACAAACACATTTGTAATATTTGTGGTCTGCAGCTGAATTCTAGAGCTACTTTGAATCGTCATTTCCTTGTGCATTCTGATGAAATGCAACACAAATGTGACTACTGTGGCAAAGCCTTTAAACGAGCCAAAGCCTTGAAAAACCATTTACTATTGCACACCGGTCTCAAGCCTTACTCCTGCGATTTTTGTGATCGCACTTTTGCCAATGGTTCGAATTGTCGAAGTCATATGAAGAAAATACATCCAGAAGAGCTGGCGATACTAGAGGCCTCAGGCAATAAAACGCATACCAAAAATATACCCAAATTGGAGACATTAAAAGCAGTGTAAGTTTTTAATTTTATTTTTGAAAACGAAATATATTAATTTACTTTTTTTCTTTCAACAGCACTAAAGCAGCCGATAATCTAACACCTGTGGTTACCAAATTTAGTGGTTGCTTTGCTTTTGGTAAAAAGCCCAAAAACTTAGAATCAAATTACCCTAAACCATCCCAAAAATCTCCACAGAAACTGAAAAAACCTCCTGCCCACCAAATTGAAAATGAAAAATTAATTTTAGCTTCCCCCTCTTCCACTCCCTTAGATTTACAATATATACCGCAGGCCGGTAATAATACAACAACTCCTAATTGTCTCCCCCATGATGTCAAGAAACTCGATAATGATTTAACCGCCACAACGATGGCAACCACACCTATACCAAATTTTAATAATATCTATCAACATCTAATGAAACAAAACCAAACGGATCTACAAATTAAACAACGACCGCTATTGCAAATATCATCACAGCCACCTTCGTCGAGCAATGTTAGTACCCCACATCAAAATCCCTTTTATCAACATACTGATCATGATATTATGAATCATTCTATGAAGTCTGCAACACATCCCGTTGATGATTTCTTACATAGTCCGGAAGAAAATCATCATAGTTCAATGACACCATTAACACATGACGATCATTCTTCGAATGCATCATCATCTTTACAGGCAACATTTTATGGACCAATAAGAACTACATTACCACCTGGCAATTTTATGTAAAATTTTTGTTGTATTTTTTTGTAATTAAATAATAACTTTTATTTTATTATAAGAGAAATAAAAAAAATTTTTTTATTAACCCATTTCTGACCACTGCTGCGTTTTCGCATTAGTAACTTTACCTATACCGTAACTAATTTAGTATAAGATTAGTGATAATGTTTTATACATGTATTTGTAGTTGAATGTATGTATTGAATGTTGAGTAAATAAATTAAGAAAAAAATTGGAATTCTGAGGAATTTTTACCTCCGGTAGAGCGGATCAAAAAAAGTCTATAAAATAGACCTTTAAAAAAATAATTCGAAAAATTGTGCAAAACATCTAAAATAATTTTTCAAACGATAGCCAAAACATTAAAAAATAAGAAAACACAAATATTAAAAATAATTTAGTGGGATGAGAACACCAAGCTCTCAAAAATTGATGTGGCGGAAACACATCAATGGTCAATTACATGTGAAATAGATTTCTTTTACTGTAGCCTTATAAAAAATAGTATTCTATATTTTACTGCTGTAAAAAAATAAGCATTTTTCAGCAAATTGCAAATGCTTATTTTTAACAATCATTGACAACAGATTTAAAAAAAAAAATTTCCAAAATATCGACGCTACCTGAATATGAAGTGTATTCTCTAAATCAATGTGCTAAAAACTAATGTAGTGTTTATATTAGACAATTTTTTTATCAAGACAAACATCTAAATTAACGAGAATTTATGGAAGGTAGCAATAGTTGCACAAAAACAACATAAGGTGACTCTACGTAATGAATGAAACCGCAAAATTGTGTATTTTTTCACAATTGTGTATTTTTTGCTGAAGAAAAACATAAATTTGCAATTTTTATGATTATACATAATTACTGTTTTTTTTATTCAAAATTTTAAAATATTTGAATGTGAGTATGTACACAATTACATAATTTTTGGGCAGAATTTCTACTATAAATGTCTGCGCTCTCTATTCAAGTGGCGGTTTATTTTGGTCTTTCAATCAAGTGAAATTAAGTGGATAACAAGTTATAAAGAGTCTTAAAATTCTGATCAATGATTCATTTAAAGAAGGGAAAATAAAATCCATTTATTGCAGGCACATTCCCCGTAATAAATAAAAGCAAATTATTTGTTTTTTCCGGTTTATGTTCCAATTTTTAAATCGCGGTGCAGGATTTACGATTTTAAAATATTTGAGATGAAAATTCATCTTCCTCAGCCAAGAACAACAGAATAGATATACGTAATATTTGTGCTTGAAGCAAAACGCGGTGGTGGCTATCATGGAATATTTTCATCAATTCCTCGGTGAAGGCGGGAAATAGATATATTAGAGCTGAGAATAAATAGTTCATGAGCCAGCTGGATATCAAAATTGAATTATCTAAAAAAAAACTTGAAATCGGAAATCAGGGCGCCTGTACGAAAGGCCATGATCTAAATCCTAATCGAGATGATGCACAAACAGATTATCAAATGCAATGTACTAATATTCTGAATCGTCGCTGCTCCAACTAAAATCGTTATGTGTTTTTTAACAACTTCTCAGGAGAGCAAAAATAAAGTTTAATCTCTATATGAAAGTTACTCCCAATATTGCTCAATAATTTCTAACTAATAAAGATTTTTGAAAGTCGTTTGGTAGATCAATGAACGATCAAAAATTCATTCGGATGGCTGAATAAACAAATTTTGACAAATTACACATAACTGTGAAATGCTTCAATGTTTAAAATATTTCAAAAAGAATAATTATTTTTTTATACATTATAATAAATTATTGAATTAGCTTAAATTTCAATCAATAGATGTATTAAATATACAATTTGTAAAATCATCAAAAAACTAAATTTGAACGACAAATAAAAATCATTTTAAAACAAAATTTGTTAAAACGCAACACCCGATTCTCGGAAACTAAAATAGCTGGGTACAAAAATCTTTCTATTTTATGATCACAGTTACTAAAATAGACCCCATACCAAATTTTATTAATTTATCTTAATGGTATCGGGCAGTGGTCGAAAATGGGTTAAGTAGTTTCATAATCATAATGAAACAAATTTTTTATAGAATATTTCTCTGGATCTGAGAAAAATTTTCTGATTATATGAGAAAATATTTTTTTATAGAAAATATTCTTTGTTTAGAAATTGTCTGCACACAGTTTTTAGAACTAAAATTTTGCATGCATAAATGATAGATTGATATATTTTTTACATTGGCTGAAAAGAAAATTTTGCATGCATCATTTTAAGCATATTGTTAAAAATATTTAATGGACAATAATAGCTGTTTTTGTCCATTAAATGACAGAGTCAGTTCACGCAGGGAAAAAAACTTAACTTTATAATCACTTGAAAATTTTATAAAAACCTTAACATTATTATTTTATAAGATTTTTTTTTTATTTCTTGTTTATTTCATGACATATTTTGTAGCTTCGAATACAATTTGAGAAATATGCTATTTATTAAAATAAATTTTCCAAAAATGTTCTTAGGTTTGAATAGATGTTTATTGGGTTAGGTAAGACTTCGCTTACGTATGAACAACTAATAATAACTCTATTTGTGTTTTCTGTTTTTTTTATGAAAATTAGGTAATAACATAAAATTACCCAAATTTCTAATTGTTTCAAAAACACTTGTTTAAAGGAGAAACAAAATAAAAAACTAAATAATATTATTTAGAAAAATAATTGACACTTAAATTCCTTCATTAATCATGTAAATATTTGGTTTATAATTGAGTGACTTAACATTTGATCAACTCTTTTAAGTAGATCACAAATAAGCTTATTTAATGCCTATTATGTATTCAGGATCAACAGTTTAATGAATTTAAAAAAATTTCCATCATTCTATGGAAGATTTTTATTTAAAATACTTAGCTTTAACAAACATTCATATATACAGTGGCTAAAAAAACTATTCGACATGAGCGACTCAAAATTTTTTTAATAACATCATTTTCTTAGAATTTTATAAAAAAAAAATGGTTTAAAGTTTATTAGAACATACAGATTTCAATTTTTTTAAATCTAAAAGTTAATACAAGTAAAAGTTAATTTAAAAGGACATTTACATAATAATGTTAAAATTCAAGGTAAAATAGTATTCGACATCATACTTAATTTTATGAAATATCACAAAAATTTTACTTTTTAATAACACATAGCTCTTTCGTTCCACTTTATTACCTATTTTAAAAGATTTTGTATAGATTTTACAAGGGTTTTGTTATATTCAGAATCAATTTTGTTCCATTTCACTTACAATATCAATGTAATACCATATTTATTCGTGAATTCCAGATATTTCAACTTTTGATTAAAAATAACTCCATAATTAGATTGATATCTGGTGATTATAATGGGATCTTTATAACTTTTGTGTAGTAGGCTTTATATTTGTGGCAGAATGCTTTGGGTTATTATCCTGGTAGAACATAATTTTAAAATGTCTATATGTATAATACCCTAACCATAACACTTCAACCACCGTACATTACACCTTATTTCTGTCTGCTAACTCCGTATTTGGCTTTCAATAGGCTAGGACATTAATATTGCATCCAAAAAGGTTGTACTTGGTCTCAATTGAACATATTTCATCTTTCCAGAACTTTTCCGACTTCTTAACGTATTATATAGCAAATTGTAATCCCAATTTTATATTCTTATATTCTTAAATTACGTATTATTATTTTTCATTATCTTTAGCCATGAATTTTCGTTTTTATATTTTTTATAATATAGTGAGACATTATTTTTAGCTTTTAGGCAATTTCAAAAATTATATTTTTCGATATTTTCCTGGATTAAAAATGATGTAAAATTATTTAAAACACACGTAATTGTTCTCCTAGTTGTAAAACCAAAAACAAAGAAGCATAAACAAATTAATATAGTGATCGGAAATAGACAAATAAACTACATGTCGAAGACTTCTTTTGTCGAATACTTGAACTAGAAGGAAACACATATTTTAAATAAATATTTGTCAATTTATTCAAAATGATTTAATAAGTACATAAATTATAGCGAATTTATAAGAAATTAATTGGTTTGTCGAATACTTGTTTTGACCAGTGTATGTTATATTAATCTCTCCTCTTGAATTGTTTAAATTAAAACTCAATTATTAAATTTATGTTTCATTTTACGCTTTATTTGTAAATTTCATTTGATGTCATTGCTTTTTTCTGTTATTTATTTTATTTTTTTAAGATAAATTGTTTTTTTTTAATTTAATTACTATAAAAGATGTCTTTTTTATAAGCAGTTTTTATTATTCATACATTTCTTAATATTATTTTAAAAATGTTGTAACTTCTATTACTTATTCTTACTTTTCTTTTTTTGTTTGTAATTTTATCTTTTAGGCATTTTTTAGTTAAAGTGGGAACAATTTTATAAAAAGCTTTTTTTTTGATTTGCAAATTTTCATGCTTTTTAAGTTGGTTTTGCAAATATTATTGTTTAAAAACGAAATAAAAAAAAGAAATAAAAATGTATAACAAATGAAATGAAAAAGTGAAAATTACCATGTTTACCCAAAAAAGGTAATGTTTCAAACACAGTCTTGGTGCTATTATTTATTTATTTATTCATTTATTATTATTATTATTATTATTATTTTCAAAGGTACTCAAACAATACATCAAAGATACTCAACAAACATCTTGCTTTCTTCGATTAACACTAAAATGTTCAAAATTTTTTAATAATTCAAAAAAAAGTAATATTAATGTTATATTTGAAATATTCCAATTTGATTTAGGGCCTGATTTTGTAAAACGAAATGAAAATTCGTTTCGAAATTTTACATTGAAAACCAAAAAAAAAAAAATCAAATTTATTTGTTGTTTTAAATACAAATTGTCGAAACGAATTTTTTTTCGTTTTACAAAATCAGGCCATTAAAATTTATCTTATCAACAAAGTTGATTCAAATTTTTCGAACAGTGTTAAAAGGTTTTAAATGTTCCCGATAAATTTATTAATAAATAAATTTTATTTTTTCGTCATTTTCGGATATGATTTGAAAACTTCGAAAGATATTCTAAAAATACCATTTTTGCTAAATTCGAAAATTTGAGCGTGTTTAAAAATTTTCGTGCTAAAATAAATTGTATAAAATAAATATCTAAATTTAATTGGATAAGAAAAAAATATGAAATTTCGAAATTTTTGTATAAAAATAATTAATAGATAAATAAAAACGAGTTTTACTAATTTTCAGGTATGCTCGAAAATCCGAACTTGAATTAAAATTTTTAAACGTAATGAAAAATTTGAGAATTTCGAAAATTTTGTATAGCAATAATTAATAGAAAAATAAAACCTACATATTTGACTAATTTTGTTAGCTATGGTAAAAAAAATCGAAATTAATTTAGAAATTTTCGAACTAAAAAAATGTTTTGAAATTTTGTATAGAAATAATTAATATGGAAAAACACTACGTTTTAATAATTTTTAAAAAAGTTTGAAAATCCCAACATTATTTTAAATTCTCGAAGTTACAGAAAATAAAACATTACGAAATTTTTTTGCAAAAATAATTAATAAGTAATTAATACCTACATTTTATTAATTTTTAACAATATTCGAAAATTCGAAC
The DNA here is from genome assembly GCA_932274085.1 of Protocalliphora azurea. Taxonomy (NCBI): domain Eukaryota; kingdom Metazoa; phylum Arthropoda; class Insecta; order Diptera; family Calliphoridae; genus Protocalliphora; species Protocalliphora azurea. Next base: position 21,725,242 of record OW026520.1, read on the forward strand.
ATGATTTTAAAGTTTTAAACTTATCAAAAAATTTTAAAATTTCGAAAATTGAAACATGATTTAAAATTTTCGAACTGAAAAATACTGAAATTTTCTTTTGTTTTTATAAATACTAACTACTCGAATACTAATAATTTTAGTAATTTTTTGCTCATATTCGAAAATTATACCGTGATTTAAAATTTTAGAAGTAAACAAATAATTAAGAATTTTCAAAATTTTTTATAGAAATATAAAATGATTACATAAAATAATAATGTTAAAAAATCTTAGATTTATACTTGATTTGACATTTTCGATTTCAATTTAAAATTTTCGAACTTAAGAAAAAATTGGTAAATTTCAAAAATTTTGTACACAAATAGCAAATAATTAAATTAAACTTTAATTTTAATAATTTTTGGTCATATTTGAAAATTCTAACATGACTTAAAATTATCGAAATTAACCCAAAACTTCATTCAAACTTCGAATTTTTGAACTTACGAAAAAAAAAATAAAATTTCGAAAGTTTTTCATAAAAATAGTAAACGATCAAATAAAATATAAATTTTAGTATTTTAGGCTATATTCAAAAATTCGAATTTAATTTACTTATTAATAAAATTTTAAAATTCGACCATTTTCTTTGAAAAGAGAAAATCGTCGGTGCGCCGAAGAAAAATCCTATGTGTTCTTTTATTACTTTTCAATATAACAAAAAACCGTGTAATTGGTCAATTCGCAACCTTTTTTCATTTTTGATTTTTGTACTTTCCGTTAATGTATCCGAAAATTTTATGCTTGAAAAAATCGAAATCTTTTGGAGTTCACGATTGGCAAAAGAAGAAGTAAAAAATCTACACATAGGATTTTCTGTATAAGAAAATCCTATGTGTAGATGATAAAAAAATTAAAAATCATACATAGGACTCTTTGTCAGCGCACCAACGAAATGATGAATTTAATATTTTTTTTTATCAATAATTGAAAGTTCGAACCTGATGGATAATTTTTTGTTATGTTATAAAAATGACGTAAGTTAAAAAGAATATGGATTTTTATGACATTTTAACTATATTTAAAAATTCGAAATTGTTTTATAATTTTCGAAAGTTTTATATAAGAGTAATATAATTCTACAGAAATTGATTTTAAACATTTTTAGCTATGTTCGAAAATTTGATTTTTAAATGTCGAAATTAAAAAAAGTTAATTATTATAATAAAAAAAAGTTAATTATTATAATAAGTTATCAAATAAAACCTTCATTTTAAAAATTTTTACTTATGTTCGAATATTAGAAACTTATAAAACTTCTGAAAAGGCTTAAATTTTTCAGAAATGTCTATAAAAATATTCCAATTTAAATAAACATCGATTTTAATACTTTATAGTAATGTTCGAAAAATCGAACTTTATTTTAAAATTTCGAACATTGCGAGAAAGTATCAAATTTTTCAAATAACATAATAAAAATAAGACAAATTATATAAAATATCGAAATATCGAAAATGCTATGTTCGAAAATTCGAACATGATTTAAAATTTACGATTAAGCCAAAAAAAAAAAGGAAATAAATAGATAAATAAATAAATAATATAATAAATAATATTTAAATACAATTTAATAACGCTTGATATGATTTTCAATTTAATTTCAAATATTCGAACATACATAAAAATAGTTGAATTAAAAAAATAAAATTTCATTGAAATTAAAAATTTCGAACTGAAAATTTAATGCGATGAAAAAACAATTGTAGCAAAAGTGTCTGAAACATTACTATATTTTCACTTCAATATTTTGAAAAACATATTCGATTATTTCGACAACAAATTTAATTTGTCAGAAGATCTTCAAAAACATTGATTTTAATGAAAGTGAAACCGATTTTAAAGATTTTTATAAAGTTAGGATGACTCAGTAGTAGATGAAAATCTTAAGCCAAACTTGTTTAGTCTATTTAATATTTTGAAATAAAAAAGTAAATAAACAACTTAACAATTTCTAATAACAAAAAGTGAAAACAAAACCGAAAAGTTAAATTTTTTTAATATAAATTTATTAAAATTCTTTTTTAACATAAACTAAACACAAAAAAATTCGTTTCGATTATGCTATTCTATTAAAAGTAGTCGATTTTAAAAAAACTCTTATTTAAAATATGTATTTCAGCATAATAAATTCATTATTTATTTTCCTTTTGTGTAACATATTTTTAAAACTAATAAAAGTCCTATTTTGCTTTAAAATAATTTATTAATTTGTTTTTTAATACCTAATTTAAACTACAATTATGTATAAGCTTAATATTAAAGAAAAATGTAATAAACTTAAAATCTAAATTTTATTTTAAACTATAAATATTACGTTTTTCTTTATGCTGTTTGTTTTTATAATATCATTATATCATTGCACATTTTATTTATTTTTATATTATTAATAATATAATATTTTAACAAATCTTATAATTAGCTATAAATACTTTTTATTACATTAAAAACATATATTTAATTTGAAATTTTTAAATTTGCTTTTTTTCCAGAAAAAATGCTATAAAATATTGGGAACATATTATTTAAATTTGAGGAATTAATTTTTTAAAACAATTTTAATTAGATTTTGAAATATCATTTATTTTAACTAAATTCTTTGTGTTGAGTGTGTTTATATTATGAGATGCCTTAAGAGGGGAAAAATAGAGATTTCTTTATATTTTTGTTTAACTTTTTAATTTTAAAACTTACTATATCACAACTTAAAACAAAAATGTGTTTAATTTTTATGTTATTTAGCAAAATAAAAATCTTTTTTTTTTTTAACTAGAGCAATAATAGGATTAAAAACAGTTTTATCTCATAAAAAAAAACTTATGGACTAAAATTTTTTAACTTTTCTAAAAATGATTAGGAAGAAAATTACTCTACAGTGTTTTTGTTTGATAATGTTATTGTTGCAGTTTTTTCTTTTTAATTTTAAATGATTATGATGATTTACCGGCCGGCGTCTAAAACTGCTGTAGATGCTATTGCTGCTGCTGCGCTGGTGCTACTGTTGCAATTTTGCTTGCTGGAGTGTTATCATAAGAATCTCACGTAAATGGAGGCGGCATAATAATAGGATCGAAATTACGAGCATAATCGGTAAAGTTATCGATTTTACGATAGCCCCATAATTCCATAGCTTTTGTGCAATATTGTTGTATGTATTTAATCTAAAAATTAAAGAAAATAAAGAAATATTTTAGATGTTTCTATCCTCTTTTATATTATAACAAAATTTCTTCACTTACATCTTCTGGTTTTAAATCTTGTTTCCAATGAAACGGTGCTGATTTTGAATCACGATATGTTGAACTAACACCACCAATATTAACTTTGGTATGAGTATCTAAAAATTCTTCGACCAATGGATCGAAGGGTAAACCATAAAATTGTAATACCTCTTGGGCCATATCGTAGGGATCCAACGATAAATCTTCATATCTTAAAGTTCTACAAAAACAAAGAACAGGGAACGGATTAAAAAAAAAAAACAATTTAAAATTATTAAATTAAGATATTTATTTACCTAAATCTTGAAGGATATTTTTTTAGTAATACCTCGGCAGTTTTATAATCTGCCTCTAAGTCTTCACATAGCAATTGGGGATCTTCACAGTCGGGATTACCACCACACCAAGTACGATGGCGTCGAGATTGCATGGTGCCACGAGGATCACGCACCAATAATATTATATGCACATTTAAGCTATAATAAGAATATAAAATAATAAATTTGAATAAGAAATCAGCAGTATTGCAAATTAAAATATTAAAAAAAAAATTTAAATCTTAAATATATATAAAGAAATATATATAAATCAAAAAGTCGATTAAACATTTATAGCCTGTTTCTCTTTATCGAACGAATGCTTTTTTTCGCCTTTTAAGTGAACGTAAACTGTTTCTCAACACACTGCTATGCGAACAATGAATCGAACGACAAGTCGAACGAAAACGTAAGTGTTTGACTACTTGTATATACTTTGGTTATATCCATAGATTAATAAGTAGATATTTATGTGAGAGAAAAAAGCCTGATTCAACTGTCAAAAACCTTATTTATGAAACAAAAAAATACATGTAGTCACATATATTTTGTTTTTGGGTTTTGAAACAAAAATGAGTAATTTTTTCGAAAATTTTATTCGAAATGCCTCTCATATAAACTTCTAGTTGTATTCTATGTTTTGTAGTTTAATTAACGCACTAGCACAAGCCAACGACGTCAAAATCAGCATTCACCTAAACAAGTGATTAGTTAATAAACATACTCGTACGTTTAAACAATCTAGTAGTATTAATAATATTTTTCCGAAAAAAAAAAAAAAAAAAAAATACTCTGAAAGCAAAATACAACAAAAACAATGTGAAAAGACATAACTTCATGCGAATGAATGCTTAGGAAATAGAGAAACCCAAAATTCGATTTGAATTCGTTCGACTTGCTTTTGTTCTCCTAGATTTTCGTTCGACAGAGAGCAACAGGCTATTAATGTTGAGTAAAATAAATAAATATATAAATAAAAATTAATAATCAAATTAATAAATGTATACGAGTAAATAAATAAATAAATTTAAAAAATAAAAAGAAATTTGAGAAAATTTCCAAAAAATAGTAAATTTATCGAAAATTTAACATAGAAAATAAATTTAACGAAAATTCACTATAGAAAGTAAATTTATCGAAAATTTACTATAGAAAGTAAATTTATCGAAAATTTACTATAGAAAGTAAATTTATCGAAAATTTACTAAGTAAATTTATCAAAAATTCACTAAGTAAAATTATCGAAAGAAACTTTTAATAAGAAATTTTCGATAAATTTACTTTTAGTAGGAAATTTTCGATAAATTTACTTTTAATAGGAAATTTTCGATAAATTTACTTTCTATAGTACATTTTCGATAAATTTACTTTCTATAGTACATTTTCGATAAATTTACTTTCTATAGTAAATTTTCAATAAATTTACTTTCCATAGTAAATTTTCAATAAATTTACTTTCTATAGTACATTTTCGATAAATTTACTTTCTATAGTAAATTTTCGATAAATTTACTTTCTATAGTAAATTTTCGATAAATTTACTTTCTATAGTAAATTTTCGATAAATTTACTTTCTATAGTAAATTTTCGATAAATTTACTTTCTATAGTAAATTTTCGATAAATTTACTTTCTATAGTAAATTTTCGATAAATTTACTTTCTATAGTAAATTTTCGATAAATTTACTTTCTATAGTAAATTTTCGATAAATTTACTTTCTATACTAAATTTTCGATAAATTTACTTTCTATAGTAAATTTTCGATAAATTTACTTTTAATAGGAAATTTTCGATAAATTCATTTTCTATAGTAAATTTTCGATAACTTTACTTTCTATAGCAAATTTTCGATAACTTTACTTTCTATAGCAAATTTTCGATAAATTTACTTTCTATAGTAAATTTTCGATAAATTTACTTTCTATAGTAAATTTTCGATAAATTTACTTTCTATAGTAAATTTTCGATAAATTTACTTTCTATAGTAAATTTTCGATAAATTTACTTTGTATAATAAATTTTCGATAAATTTACTTTCTATAGTAAATTTTCGATAAATTTACTTTCTATAGTAAATTTTCGATAAATTTACTTTCTATAGTAAATTTTCGATAAATTTACTTTCTATAGTAAATTTTCGATAAATTTACTTTCTATAGTAAATTTTCGATAAATTTACTTTCTATAGTAAATTTTCGATAAATTTACTTTCTATAGTAAATTTTCGATAAATTTACTTTCTATAGTAAATTTTCGATAAATTTACTTTCTATAGTAAATTTTCGATAAATTTACTTTCTATAGTAAATTTTCGATAAATTTACTTTCTATAGTAAATTTTCGATAAATTTACTTTCTATAGTAAATTTTCGATAAATTTACTTTCTATAGTAAATTTTCGATAAATTTACTTTCTATAGTAAATTTTCGATAAATTTACTTTCTATAGTAAATTTTCGATAAATTTACTTTCTATAGTAAATTTTCGATAAATTTACTTTCTATAGTAAATTTTCGATAAATTTACTTTCTATAGTAAATTATCGATAAATTTACTTTCTATAGTAAATTTTCGATAAATTTACTTTCTATAGTAAATTTTCAATAAATTTACTTTCCATAGTAAATTTTCAATAAATTTACTTTCTATAGTACATTTTCGATAAATTTACTTTCTATAGTAAATTTTCGATAAATTTACTTTCTATAGTAAATTTTCGATAAATTTACTTTCTATAGTACATTTTCGATAAATTTACTTTCTATAGTAAATTTTCGATAAATTTACTTTCTATAGTAAATTTTCGATAAATTTACTTTCTATAGTAAATTTTCGATAAATTTACTTTCTATAGTAAATTTTCGATAAATTTACTTTCTATAGTAAATTTTCGATAAATTTACTTTCTATAGTAAATTATCGAAAGAAACTTTTAATAAGAAATTTTCGATAAATTTACTTTTAGTAGGAAATTTTCGATAAATTTACTTTTAATAGGAAATTTTCGATAAATTTACTTTCTATAGTACATTTTCGATAAATTTACTTTCTATAGTACATTTTCGATAAATTTACTTTCTATAGTAAATTTTCAATAAATTTACTTTCCATAGTAAATTTTCAATAAATTTACTTTCCATAGTAAATTTTCAATAAATTTACTTTCTATAGTACATTTTCGATAAATTTACTTTCTATAGTAAATTTTCGATAAATTTACTTTCTATAGTAAATTTTCGATAAATTTACTTTCTATAGTAAATTTTCGATAAATTTACTTTCTATAGTAAATTTTCGATAAATTTACTTTCTATAGTAAATTTTCGATAAATTTACTTTCTATACTAAATTTTCGATAAATTTACTTTCTATAGTAAATTTTCGATAAATTTACTTTCTATACTAAATTTTCGATAAATTTACTTTCTATAGTAAATTTTCGATAAATTTACTTTCTATAGTAAATTTTCGATAAATTTACTTTCTATACTAAATTTTCGATAAATTTACTTTCTATAGTAAATTTTCGATAAATTTACTTTTAATAGGAAATTTTCGATAAATTCATTTTCTATAGTAAATTTTCGATAAATTTACTTTCTATAGTAAATTTTCGATAACTTTACTTTCTATAGCCAATTTTCGATAAATTTACTTTCTATAGTAAATTTTCGATAAATTTACTTTCTATAGTAAATTTTCGATAAATTTACTTTCTATAGTAAATTTTCGATAAATTTACTTTCTATAGTAAATTTTCGATAAATTTACTTTCTATAGTAAATTTTCGATAAATTTACTTTCTATAGTAAATTTTCGATAAATTTACTTTCTATAGTAAATTTTCGATAAATTTACTTTCTATAGTAAATTTTCGATAAATTTACTTTCTATAGTAAATTATCGATAAATTTACTTTCTATAGTAAATTTTCGATAAATTTACTTTCTATAGTAAATTTTCGATAAATTTACTTTCTATAGTAAATTTTCGATAAATTTACTTTCTATAGTAAATTTTCGATAAATTTACTTTCTATAGTAAATTTTCGACAAATTTACTTTCTATAGTAAATTTTCGATAAATTTACTTTCTATAGTAAATTTTCGATAAATTTACTTTCTATAGTAAATTTTCGATAAATTTACTTTCTATAGTAAATTTTCGATAAATTTACTTTCTATAGTAAATTTTCGATAAATTTACTTTCTATAGTAAATTTTAAATAAATTTACTTTCTATAGTAAATTTTCGATAAATTTACTTTCTATAGTAAATTTTCGATAAATTTACTTTCTATAGTAAATTTTCGATAAATTTACTTTCTATAGTAAATTTTCGATAAATTTACTTTCTATAGTAAATTTTCGATAAATTTACTTTCTATAGTAAATTTTCGATAAATTTACTTTCTATAGTAAATTTTCGATAAATTTACTTTCTATAGTAAATTTTCGATAAATTTACTTTCTATACTAAATTTTCGATAAATTTACTTTCTATACTAAATTTTCGATAAATTTACTTTCTATACTAAATTTTCGATAAATTTACTTTCTATAGTAAATTTTCGATAAATTTACTTTCTATAGTAAATTTTCGATAAATTTACTTTCTATAGTAAATTTTCGATAAATTTACTTTCTATAGTAAATTTTTGATAAATTTACTTTCTATAGTAAATTTTCGATAAATTTACTTTCTATAGTAAATTTTCGATAAATTTACTTTTAATAGTAAATTTTCGATAAATTTACTTTCTATAGTAAATTTTCGATAAATTTACTTTCTATACTAAATTTTCGATAAATTTACTTTCTATAGTAAATTTTCGATAAATTTACTTTTAATAGGAAATTTTCGATAAATTCATTTTCTATAGTAAATTTTCGATAAATTTACTTTCTATAGTAAATTTTCGATAAATTTACTTTCTATAGTAAATTTTCGATAACTTTACTTTCTATAGCAAATTTTCGATAAATTTACTTTCTATAGTAAATTTTCGATAAATTTACTTTCTATAGTAAATTTTCGATAAATTTACTTTCTATAGTAAATTTTCGATAAATTTACTTTCTATAGTAAATTTTCGATAAATTTACTTTCTATAGTAAATTTTCGATAAATTTACTTTCTATAGTAAATTTTCGATAAATTTACTTTCTATAGTAAATTTTCGATAAATTTACTTTCTATAGTAAATTTTCGATAAATTTACTTTCTATAGTAAATTTTCGATAAATTTACTTTCTATAGTAAATTTTCGATAAATTTACTTTCTATAGTAAATTTTCGATAAATTTACTTTCTATAGTAAATTTTCGATAAATTTACTTTCTATAGTAAATTTTCGATAAATTTACTTTCTATAGTAAATTTTCGATAAATTTACTTTCTATAGTAAATTTTCGATAAATTTACTTTCTATAGTAAATTTTCGATAAATTTACTTTCTATAGTAAATTTTCGATAAATTTACTTTCTATAGTAAATTTTCGATAAATTTACTTTCTATAGTAAATTTTCGATAAATTTACTTTCTATAGTAAATTTTCGATAAATTTACTTTCTATAGTAAATTTTCGATAAATTTACTTTCTATAGTAAATTTTCGATAAATTTACTTTCTATAGTAAATTTTCGATAAATTTACTTTCTATAGTAAATTATCGATAAATTTACTTTCTATAGTAAATTATCGATAAATTTACTTTCTATAGTAAATTTTCGATAAATTTACTTTCTATAGTAAATTTTCGACAAATTTACTTTCTATAGTAAATTTTCGATAAATTTACTTTCTATAGTAAATTTTCGATAAATTTACTTTCTATAGTAAATTTTCGATAAATTTACTTTCTATAGTAAATTTTCGATAAATTTACTTTCTATAGTAAATTTTCGATAAATTTACTTTCTATAGTAAATTTTCGATAAATTTACTTTCTATAGTAAATTTTCGATAAATTTACTTTCTATAGTAAATTTTCGATAAATTTACTTTCTATAGTAAATTTTCGATAAATTTACTTTCTATAGTAAATTTTCGATAAATTTACTTTCTATAGTAAATTTTCGATAAATTTACTTTCTATACTAAATTTTCGATAAATTTATTTTCTATAGTAAATTTTCGATAAATTTACTTTTAATAGGAAATTTTCGATAAATTCATTTTCTATAGTAAATTTTCGATAAATTTACTTTCTATAGTAAATTTTCGATAACTTTACTTTCTATAGCAAATTTTCGATAAATTTACTTTCTATAGTAAATTTTCGATAAATTTACTTTCTATAGTAAATTTTCGATAAATTTACTTTCTATAGTAAATTTTCGATAAATTTACTTTCTATAGTAAATTTTCGATAAATTTACTTTCTATAGTAAATTTTCGATAAATTTACTTTCTATAGTAAATTTTCGATAAATTTACTTTCTATAGTAAATTTTCGATAAATTTACTTTCTATAGTAAATTTTCGATAAATTTACTTTCTATAGTAAATTTTCGATAAATTTACTTTCTATAGTAAATTTTCGATAAATTTACTTTCTATAGTAAATTTTCGATAAATTTACTTTCTATAGTAAATTTTCGATAAATTTACTTTCTATAGTAAATTTTCGATAAATTTACTTTCTATAGTAAATTTTCGATAAATTTACTTTCTATAGTAAATTATCGATAAATTTACTTTCTATAGTAAATTTTTGATAAATTTACTTTCTATAGTAAATTTTCGATAAATTTACTTTCTATAGTAAATTTTCGATAAATTTACTTTTAATAGGAAATTTTCGATAAATTCATTTTCTATAGTAAATTTTCGATAAATTTACTTTCTATAGTAAATTTTCGATAACTTTACTTTCTACAGTAAATTTTCGATAAATTTACTTTCTATAGTACATTTTCGATAAATTTACTTTCTATAGTACATTTTCGATAAATTTACTTTCTATAGTACATTTTCGATAAATTTACTTTCTATAGTACATTTTCGATAAATTTACTTTCTATAGTACATTTTCGATAAATTTATTTTCTATAGCACATTTTTGATAAATTTACTTTCTATAGTAAATTTTCGATAAATTTACTTTCTATAGTAAATTTTCGATAAATTTACTTTCTATAGTAAATTTTCGTTAAATTTACTTTCTATAGCACATTTTCGATAAATTTACTTTTTATAGTAAATTTTCGATAAATTTACTTTCTCTAGTAAATTTTCGATATATTTACTTTCTCTAGTAAATTTTCGATAAATTTACTTTCTCTAGTAAATTTTCGATATATTTACTTTCTCTAGTAAATTTTCGATATATTTACTTTCTCTAGTAAATTTTCGATATATTTACTTTCTCTAGTAAATTTTCGATATATTTACTTTCTCTAGTAAATTTTCGATAAATTTACTTTCTATACTAAATTTTCGATAAATTTACTTTCTATACTAAATTTTCGATAAATTTACTTTCTATACTAAATTTTCGATAAATTTACTTTCTATAGTAAATTTTCGATAAATTTACTTTCTATAGTAAATTTTCGATAAATTTACTTTCTATAGTAAATTTTTGATAAATTTACTTTCTATAGTAAATTTTTGATAAATTTACTTTCTATAGTAAATTTTCGATAAATTTACTTTCTATAGTAAATTTTCGATAAATTTACTTTCTATAGTAAATTTTCGATAAATTTACTTTTAATAGGAAATTTTCGATAAATTCATTTTCTATAGTAAATTTTCGATAAATTTACTTTCTATAGTAAATTTTCGATAACTTTACTTTCTACAGTAAATTTTCGATAAATTTACTTTCTATAGTACATTTTCGATAAATTTACTTTCTATAGTACATTTTCGATAAATTTACTTTCTATAGTACATTTTCGATAAATTTACTTTCTATAGTACATTTTCGATAAATTTACTTTCTATAGTACATTTTCGATAAATTTACTTTCTATAGTACATTTTCGATAAATTTACTTTCTATAGTACATTTTCGATAAATTTACTTTCTGTAGTACATTTTCGATAAATTTACTTTCTATAGTACATTTTCGATAAATTTACTTTCTATAGTAAATTTTCGATAAATTTATTTTCTATAGCACATTTTTGATAAATTTACTTTCTATAGTAAATTTTCGATAAATTTACTTTCTATAGTAAATTTTCGATAAATTTACTTTCTATAGTAAATTTTCGTTAAATTTACTTTCTATAGCACATTTTCGATAAATTTACTTTTTATAGTAAATTTTCGATAAATTTACTTTCTCTAGTAAATTTTCGATATATTTACTTTCTCTAGTAAATTTTCGATATATTTACTTTCTCTAGTAAATTTTCGATATATTTACTTTCTCTAGTAAATTTTCGATATATTTACTTTCTCTAGTAAATTTTCGATATATTTACTTTCTCTAGTAAATTTTCGATATATTTACTTTCTCTAGTAAATTTTCGATATATTTACTTTCTCTAGTAAATTTTCGATATATTTACTTTCTCTAGTAAATTTTCGATAAATTTACTTGCTATAGTACATTTTCGATAAATTTACTTTCTCTAGTAAATTTTCGATAAATTTACTTTCTATAGTACATTTTCGATAAATTTACTTTCTATAGTAAATTGTTGATAAATTTACCTTTCTATAGTAAATTGTTGATAAAGTTACCTTTCTATAGTAAATTGTTGATAAATTTACCTTTCTATAGTAAATTTTCGGTAAATTGACTTTCTATAGTGAAGAATTTATTTTCTGTAGTAAATTTTCAATAAATTTGTTTTTTATAACAAGTTTTCGATAAATTTAGTTTTTATAGTAAATTTTTAATAATTTAAATATTTGTTAAATTTTTATATAAATTTTTTGTAATTTTCGAATAATTCAATTTTCTACAACTTTTGTTTATGTTAAATAATCCTTCTTATTTTAGAAGGCATATTTGTGTTGTCAAAATTATATATGTGGCTTAGCGGATTTAGTTCATTTTCTTATTTGTTTCTTCTCCTCAAAAACCTTTGACTTAACACACATTTGTATTAAATCTACTAATAATGTCCAAAATATATAATTTATTTAATCATTAATGGCATCACATTTTACATTTGGAATAAGTAAAAAAAATAAAAGTCTTTTTTAATGTTTTATATAAAGAAGGTGGTGTTACTAAATTACTTGATATTTGGACGTTTTTAACTATTTATTTGATTATATAATCTTGATTAATTACTCGTATTCCCCGTATTCCTATTGACAATAATTATTTGATTAATGAAAATGTTTCTTTATTTTTTTGTAACTAATAGTAATTGTTACATGGAATGTATGATTTAATATTTTATTTATTAAATTTTCTATTTTTTACCTTTTTTTCTTGATTATTTTTTTCTACTATAGTTACTTTGATTTTTTTTTGTTTTTTGTCACGTTATTATGATTGTTGTAAATTTAAAATATTTGTTAGTTGTTGTAAGTTTGAAAATTGATATCATCTATTTATGTATGTGAGTGTGAGGAAATGCACTCATATAAAGTTGAAAAAATTGAAATAATTCGAAATTGATATTAAGCTCAGGAGAAAAATTCATATAAATGAACGTAAGTACTTTCAAGCGCAAAATTTATTGCAGCAAGTAATATTGTGATTTTAATATTTATTATTATGATTCATGAATGAGTAGAAAAAGAATTTTTAATTACTTAGTTTTACTGTGTTTTAAGATAAATAATGAAAATGTTACAGATTTTTTTTAAATAGCAAATGTTTAAATTATTTAAAAGTTATTTTAATTCCCAAAATATTAAAAAAAAATATATAAATTCCCAACTTGAAAAAATACCACCTAATTTATTTCCATTTAAAAGACAAAAGAACAAAACATTCATAATTTAATTAAACTAAGAGCATGTTAAAACCTAACAGTGTTTTCTTCAAAATCTGTTTTTAATACTTTCAATTTTCATTAAGGCAAACAACATGGCTTAAAGGTAATAAAATTACAAAAATATAAACATAAATCTATTAGAAATCGACCACACTTTCTATTTTTTTTTTTTTTTATTATAAACATAAAAACACATTTCAAAGTTATTAAAATTCTTAGTGCTTAAAATGCTGTTAAACATAAGAATTTGAAGAAGTATACAAACAATTAATCATTTTAATATATTTTAAATTTATGTAGTAAATTGTTGAAATTATATTCAAAGAATTATACTCTTCTAAACAAAAATTTTCGTAAAGTTTCAATTCTAAAGTCAAATTTAATATCATAGTAACCTATGACATTTAATAAACTCTTAACTATAATAACTCTTACTTCTTTTTGTATATTTTTCATATTAATTTATTTGTTTCTGTAATCATAATAATAATCGTAATTTGAGTTAAGAGCTCTAAACAACAACAATAATAAAAGCTATTTTACATTTGGCAACTACAATAACAAAAAAAAAAAAAAAAAAAAAAAAACGTATAATTTCTACATAAAGAAAAATAATAAAAAACAACAACAAAAACTTTATTTATAAAATATTAATAAAAACAAATAAAAAAAATGTAAAATAAAAACTCACATGCAAGCCATATATTCTTCATACATAGTTTTACGTTTAAATATGACAATATCAGTAATCAGTGACATAGTAAAGAATACAACAAACCTAATACACATTATGACAAAGAGGAGTTTAAAAACAAACCCAGCAAACATAAAATCTAGAGGATTCAAAAAGTTTACAGGATTTTGAATAGAAGAGAGAACATAATTTTCACCATAGCAAATTCATCAATAGAAAATGTTTGCTGGATTTGTTTACTATTAAACATATGTATGATGGTGACACGACAATGTTTTTTTTTTTTAATATTTCGCTTTAACAAAAAAACATGTGACAAACGACCGACCATCAACTTGTGTGGCAAATTACAAGAAAAATTATTAAAGAACATTTTGAGCTTAACTTTTATAAAAATCTTTAATGGAGTTGTACAAACAACAGACACAAATCACATATAAATCTGTTAAATTGTACAAAGAAAAGTTTAACATTGTGGCAATGTTAATTTAAATAAAATTAAAATTTGGCGGTACCCAGAAATAACAATACGTTTATAATGATAATACTTCAAAATAAAAACTATCTGCTCCTAAATAAGGAAATTTGATCTAAAGGGAATCCCCGCAATATTTTAGAAAATAAATTAATAAGTAAAAAAAATCAGTAAATAGCAGAACTTCTGCAATAACATCTTAAAAGTTCCTTAGTAGGTTATTTATTATAACATTGAATTTTCGCGGCATCCATACACAACTATGTCCGTCTGTCTGTGCGTGCGTTATTCAGTTGAAATGATGCTTTTGAAAGCCTCCAATATCATAAGGATATGTGTAATACATCATAATATCGGTAATACATATTTTTGAAACTTAAGTATAGAATAGACTGTAGACTAGACTATATTTTGAAGACTATTTTATATTCTAGACTATAGACTATTTTATAATGTAGACTATAGACTATTTTATAGTCTAGACTATAAGCTATTTTATAGTCTAGACTATAAGCTATTTTATAGTCTAGACTATAAGCTATTTTATAGCGTAGACTATAAGCTATTTTATAGCGTAGACTATATACTATTTTATAGTGTAGACTATAGGCTATTTTATAGTGTAGACTATAGGCTATTTTATAGTGTAAACTATAGACTATTTTAAAGTTAGACTAAAGACTATTTTATAGTCTTAGACTATAGAATATTTTATAGTCTTAGACTATAGAATATTTTATATTCTAGACTAAAGACGATTTTATAGTCTTAGATTATAGACTATTTTGTAGTCTATACTAAAGACTATTTTATAGTCTAGACTATAAACTATTTTATAGTCTAGACTATAGACTATTTTATAGTCTAGACTATAGACTATTTTATAGTCTAGACTATAGACTATTTTATAGTCTAGACTATAAACTATTTTATAGTCTAGACTATAGACTATTTTATAGTCTAGACTATAGACTATTTTATAGTCTAGACTATAGACTATTTTATAGTCTAGACTATAGACTATTTTATAGTCTAGACTATAGACTATTTTATAGTCTAGACTATAGACTATTTTATAGTCTAGACTATAGACTATTTTATAGTCTAGACTATAGACTATTTTATAGTCTAGACTATAGACTATTTTATAGTCTAGACTATAGACTATTTTATAGTCTAGACTATAGACTATTTTATAGTCTAGACTGTAGACTATTTTATAGTCTAGACTATAGACTATTTTATAGTCTAGACTATAGACTATTTTATAGTCTAGACTATAGACTATTTTATAGTCTAGACTATAGACTATTTTATAGTCTAGACTATAGACTATTTTATAGTCTAGACTATAGACTATTTTATAGTCTAGACTATAGACCATTTTATAGTCTAGACTATAGACCATTTTATAGTCTAGACTATAGACCATTTTATAGTCTAGACTATAGACCATTTTATAGTCTAGACTATAGACCATTTTATAGTCTAGACTATAGACCATTTTATAGTCTAGACTATAGACTATTTTATAGTCTAGACTATAGACTATTTTATAGTCTAGACTATAGACTATTTTATAGTCTAGACTATAGACTATTTTATAGTCTAGACTATAGACTATTTTATAGTCTAGACTATAGACTATTTTATAGTCTAGACTATAGACTATTTTATAGTCTAGACTATAGACTATTTTATAGTCTAGACTATAGACTATTTTATAGTCTAGACTATAGACTATTTTATAGTCTAGACTATAGACTATTTTATAGTCTAGACTATAGACTATTTTATAGTCCAGATTATAGACTATTTTATAGTCCAGATTATAGACTATTTTATAAACTATTTCATGGACTATTCCATAGATTATATCATAGTTAGTTCTATAGACTGTTCCTTAGTCAGTTCTATAGATAATGTCGTAGCTTATAGTCTATATAAATGTACATATATCTATATAGACTAGACTATAGTTTATATCTATATATATAGTCTAGTATATAGACTTCCATGACCACAGCTTATTTAAAGAAGAGTGGAATTACTCTTTCCGAAAAGGGAACCATATTGGGCAACGGTAATGTATACGTAGAAAATGTTGATGCAAAGAAATATCCGAAGAAGAGATCTTAGAAATTTGTTCAATAGTCGGTTATAGCAAGGCAACCATACTAGACGTGCTTTTAGCATCTGTTAACTAGGAATAATATGTTTAACAAAAACCCTCATAACATTTTACACTTAATTTAAATTGCACATTTGTTTTGACAAATTTTCAAATTAATTAACCACTCAATTTAAAAAATTATTGAATATCAAAAAAAAAAAAAAAAAAAAAAAGAACAAAAATCTCTGTTTTTAAACAATAGAATTTTTTGTGATTCTGCCCCTTCATTCCAAATTGCATGTTTATGTTTTATTACTTACAAAATTCAATTTATTTTCAAGGGTGTGAAGATAAATTCGTCAGTTAAATACGTCCCACACAAATGTTAAATACGCTCCACACGCTGTGAATCGATTTGTTAAAATGAACAAAATTACTTTTTAATAAAAAAACAATATCAAAATTAAATTTTAAATAAAAAAAGCAAAATATATTTAGAAAACACATTAAAATATAAAATTGTAAAAAAAAAAATTTAAATATATCACTCTATACATAAAATTTCTTTGAACAAAAATCGAAAATTTGAAGTGGTCCTAATGGCCATAAGGAGCAGACATGAATCGGGTAAGCGGAAGAGTGGAAGTAGCCTAGGACTAGTAGATTCCAGAAATGTATGTTCTACGTCCAGATTCCATCTGTGATCAGAGATATATAATTTTGAAAAATGTGTTTTTTCACTATGGTCATATGGAAAAATGTGTAATTTTCAAGTGGCTCCAGTGGACATAAGGAGCAGACATGAATCGGGTAAGCGGAAGAGTGGAAGTAGCCTAGGACTAGTAGATTCCAGAAATGTATGTTCTACGTCCAGATTCCATCTGTGATCAGAGATATATAATTTTGAAAAATGTCTTTTTTCACTATGGTCATATGAAAAAATGTGGAATTTTCAAGTGGCTCCAGTGGACATAAGGAGCAGACATGAATCGGGTAAGCGGAAGAGTGGAAGTAGCCTAGGACTAGTAGATTCCAGAAATGTATGTTCTACGTCCAGATTCCATCTGTGATCAGAGATATATAATTTTGAAAAATGTCTTTTTTCACTATGGTCATATGAAAAAATGTGGAATTTTCAAGTGGCTCCAGTGGACATAAGGAGCAGACATGAATCGGGTAAGCGGAAGAGTGGAAGTAGCCTAGGACTAGTAGATTCCAGAAATGTATGTTCTACGTCCAGATTCCATCTGTGATCAGAGATATATAATTTTGAAAAATGTGTTTTTTCACTATGGTCATATGGAAAAATGTGGAATTTTCAAGTGGCTCCCGTGGACATAAGGAGCAGACATGAATCGGGTAAGCGGAAGAGTGGAAGTAGCCTAGGACTAGTAGATTCCAGAAATGTATGTTCTACGTCCAGATTCCATCTGTGATCAGAGATATGTAATTTTGAAAAATGTGTTTTTTCACTATGGTCATATGAAAAAATGTGGAATTTTCAAGTGGCTCCAGTGGACATAAGGAGCAGACATGAATCGGGTAAGCGGAAGAGTGGAAGTAGCCTAGGACTAGTAGATTCCAGAAATGTATGTTCTACGTCCAGATTCCATCTGTGATCAGAGATATATAATTTTGAAAAATGTGTTTTTTCACTATGGTCATATGGAAAAATGTGTAATTTTCAAGTGGCTCCAGTGGACATAAGGAGCAGACATGAATCGGGTAAGCGGAAGAGTGGAAGTAGCCTAGGACTAGTAGATTCCAGAAATGTATGTTCTACGTCCAGATTCCATCTGTGATCAGAGATATATAATTTTGAAAAATGTGTTTTTTCACTATGGTCATATGAAAAAATGTGGAATTTTCAAGTGGCTCCAGTGGACATAAGGAGCAGACATGAATCGGGTAAGCGGAAGAGTGGAAGTAGCCTAGGACTAGTAGATTCCAGAAATGTATGTTCTACGTCCAGATTCCATCTGTGATCAGAGACATATAATTTTGAAAAATGTCTTTTTTCACTATGGTCATATGAAAAAATGTGGAATTTTCAAGTGGCTCCAGTGGACATAAGGAGCAGACATGAATCGGGTAAGCGGAAGAGTGGAAGTAGCCTAGGACTAGTAGATTCCAGAAATGTATGTTCTACGTCCAGATTCCATCTGTGATCAGAGATATATAATTTTGAAAAATGTCTTTTTTCACTATGGTCATATGGAAAAATGTGTAATTTTCAAGTGGCTCCAGTGGACATAAGGAGCAGACATGAATCGGGTAAGCGGAAGAGTGGAAGTAGCCTAGGACTAGTAGATTCCAGAAATGTATGTTCTACGTCCAGATTCCATCTGTGATCAGAGATATATAATTTTGAAAAATGTGTTTTTTCACTATGGTCATATGAAAAAATGTGGAATTTTCAAGTGGCTCCAGTGGACATAAGGAGCAGACATGAATCGGGTAAGCGGAAGAGTGGAAGTAGCCTAGGACTAGTAGATTCCAGAAATGTATGTTCTACGTCCAGATTCCATCTGTGATCAGAGACATATAATTTTGAAAAATGTCTTTTTTCACTATGGTCATATGAAAAAATGTGGAATTTTCAAGTGGCTCCAGTGGACATAAGGAGCAGACATGAATCGGGTAAGCGGAAGAGTGGAAGTAGCCTAGGACTAGTAGATTCCAGAAATGTATGTTCTACGTCCAGATTCCATCTGTGATCAGAGATATATAATTTTGAAAAATGTCTTTTTTCACTATGGTCATATGAAAAAATGTGGAATTTTCAAGTGGCTCCAGTGGACATAAGGAGCAGACATGAATCGGGTAAGCGGAAGAGTGGAAGTAGCCTAGGACTAGTAGATTCCAGAAATGTATGTTCTACGTCCAGATTCCATCTGTGATCAGAGATATATAATTTTGAAAAATGTGTTTTTTCACTATGGTCATATGGAAAAATGTGGAATTTTCAAGTGGCTCCAGTGGACATAAGGAGCAGACATGAATCGGGTAAGCGGAAGAGTGGAAGTAGCCTAGGACTAGTAGATTCCAGAAATGTATGTTCTACGTCCAGATTCCATCTGTGATCAGAGATATATAATTTTGAAAAATGTGTTTTTTCACTATGGTCATATGAAAAAATGTGGAATTTTCAAGTGGCTCCAGTGGACATAAGGAGCAGACATGAATCGGGTAAGCGGAAGAGTGGAAGTAGCCTAGGACTAGTAGATTCCAGAAATGTATGTTCTACGTCCAGATTCCATCTGTGATCAGAGATATATAATTTTGAAAAATGTCTTTTTTCACTATGGTCATATGAAAAAATGTGGAATTTTCAAGTGGCTCCAGTGGACATAAGGAGCAGACATGAATCGGGTAAGCGGAAAAGTGGAAGTAGCCTAGGACTAGTAGATTCCAGAAATGTATGTTCTACGTCCAGATTCCATCTGTGATCAGAGATATATAATTTTGAAAAATGTCTTTTTTCACTATGGTCATATGAAAAAATGTGGAATTTTCAAGTGGCTCCAGTGGACATAAGGAGCAGACATGAATCGGGTAAGCGGAAGAGTGGAAGTAGCCTAGGACTAGTAGATTCCAGAAATGTATGTTCTACGTCCAGATTCCATCTGTGATCAGAGATATATAATTTTGAAAAATGTCTTTTTTCACTATGGTCATATGAAAAAATGTGGAATTTTCAAGTGGCTCCAGTGGACATAAGGAGCAGACATGAATCGGGTAAGCGGAAAAGTGGAAGTAGCCTAGGACTAGTAGATTCCAGAAATGTATGTTCTACGTCCAGATTCCATCTGTGATCAGAGATATATAATTTTGAAAAATGTCTTTTTTCACTATGGTCATATGAAAAAATGTGGAATTTTCAAGTGGCTCCAGTGGACATAAGGAGCAGACATGAATCGGGTAAGCGGAAGAGTGGAAGTAGCCTAGGACTAGTAGATTCCAGAAATGTATGTTCTACGTCCAGATTCCATCTGTGATCAGAGATATATAATTTTGAAAAATGTCTTTTTTCACTATGGTCATATGAAAAAATGTGGAATTTTCAAGTGGCTCCAGTGGACATAAGGAGCAGACATGAATTGGGTAAGCGCTGGAGCGGATCCACGGGGAACGGGGGAGGGGGTGCTAGAAGGGATATTTGCCCCCAAAATGAATTTTTCGACAAAGAAAAATTATACACGAAGAAAAATTTACAACAGGAAAAGGAAAAAAAAAATAAAAATGATTGTGGAAAAAATTAGTTAGTCATAAATAGAAAAAGGAATGATGAATTTATCTTCAACATTGTCTATCCATAACTTTGCATATTTTTTCGAAAATTTTTAAGCAAATCAATAGGTTTCAAAAATTGACACTTGTTTGATAAAAAATTTAGGAAATGCACATTTTTAAGTAGTTTTATTTCATTTTTTTAAATAACATATTTATGAATTTTTGTAAAATATTTAATTCTTCTAATAGTAAATAATTTTATAATTTCATTTATTTTTCCTGGGTTCCCGAAATTTTAAATTTCCATATTTCCTTAAACTTAAGCTTAAATTTTACTTGCCATACTTTTAAAAATGCATTTTTCGATAAAAAAAAAATAATTCGTCTAAGTACTAATTTTATCAGTTAATGAAAAATATTTTTTATTTTATATATCAAAATCTATCTGAAAACTTTTACAAAAAACACTTAAGTAAACAACACAGCAAAATATAATATTTAGCCTAGGTATTATTATATTATACGTAATAAAATTTTTGCGAATTTTGAGACAATTTTATTTTGGAAGCTAAATAAAAATATTTACACATAAGTTATCAGCGATAAATGTCTAAACATGGTAATTTTTCAAGTAAAATCTTGAGAAAAAGATTAATTGAAAATATGATTAATTTTGTAACTAGAAATCATTAAAAAATTTTGAATTATGCTTAAAAAGTTTCTGGATAAATTATGTTATTGTCTTGTTAATTTATTCTTTTTATGATTTTCTGGAAAGTAGAAAAATCAAGCTTGTTATCCATGTACATTTGTATATGTTTTGGTCAAATATTGGAAGAAAATTTTTAAATAACATTTAAAAAAATGAAAATTTTCGAGTTCTAACGCAATTTATTATAAATTTTTCTACAAAAGGCTATGCAGCGATTTAATATTTTTCAGACTTTTTTTGTAAGCATAAAAAGATTTATTTTCCTTTAAATGGGACACAAATTTTGGAACTTATTCGATTTTATATAGAATGATTTACTTAAGTTTTTATACGTTTTTATTTTTGCCTCTAGTATATTTCTAACACAAACAAAAGTTTGTGCTAAATATAAGAATTTATTTTCATTGATTTTAGTTCATAATATAGGAGAATAATGTCTTATATATTAACACTTTTTTACATTTTTTGAAATGAATCAAAAGTCAAAAAGACTTAAAATAAATTGTTTAAATTTTCATTTATATTTTCAATTTGTAAAAAAATGTTTGAAATTTTCTTCGGAAAATTTTAGGTTTTAAATATTTTTAGCTGCATTATATGAACATAAGAGAAGCGCTTGTTATCAAAATGATGTGCTGCAGAATGCGAGCAAAATTATGCAAATTTCTAAATATTTTTTATAAATTTTCCTTGAAATTTTGCCATTTTAAGGCGTTTGTTGTTATTATTTTCATGTATAACTACTTTCATTTACCATTTGCAATCAAATCTAATAAAACTAAACCAAAGATTTGACAAAATTTTTGCATAATTACTAAAATTTTCATTATGAACAATTTAATAATATCTATGAACAAAATTCTATTTTTTATGAAAAAAGTTTGGAAAAAAAGTCATGTTCGATTCATAATATTTATGAAAAAATTTTTCAAATATATGAATTTTTTTTTTTTTCAATAAATAAAGCATGAAGTGATTTGCTTAAAAATATATTAAAAATAATTTGATAAAGTTTTAAAATTCTTAAATAATTATTTGAGATTTAAATTATTTGAAAGACTAACATTTTATTGTAAATGAAATAGCATTTGAAACTTGATATCTTTAGTGTTATTTTGAAACAGAAAAGCAAATTTAATTAAAAAAAATTTAATAAATTCTTTCTTATTTGTAGTAAATATAAAAGATGTAAATAAAGTTTAAAATCTACGTTCTTTTGCTTTCTTCTTCCAAGTAAATTCAAATTTATTTGTTTGAAGTGTTTTTGAGGATACCAATTAAATAAAAACATACCTTAAGTTATTAAAATTTATTCAATATTCTGTGAAATTTTCGAACCATAGATTCATATTTTTTTTTTATTCCAAAAACTAAAAAGGCATAATCAAGTCAAATATCAAGTTTTTTGGTGACAACAAAAAAGATATATTTCAAAAGTTATTTATAAAAATATTATATAAAATTTTATCGCCACTTTTCAACTTCAATTTTTAACCATTAAAGTTTTGTACATAATTCCGAATTTTTATAAACAAAAAAAAAATCAAAATTATATATCTCTGATCACAGATGGAATCTGGACGTAGAACATACATTTCTGGAATCTACTAGTCCTAGGCTACTTCCACTCTTCCGCTTACCCGATTCATGTCTGCTCCTTATGTCCACTGGAGCCACTTGAAAATTCCACATTTTTTCATATGACCATAGTGAAAAAACACATTTTTCAAAATTATATATCTCTGATCACAGATGGAATCTGGACGTAGAACATACATTTCTGGAATCTACTAGTCCTAGGCTACTTCCACTCTTCCGCTTACCCGATTCATGTCTGCTCCTTATGTCCACTGGAGCCACTTGAAAATTCCACATTTTTTCATATGACCATAGTGAAAAAACACATTTTTCAAAATTATATATCTCTGATCACAGATGGAATCTGGACGTAGAACATACATTTCTGGAATCTACTAGTCCTAGGCTACTTCCACTCTTCCGCTTACCCGATTCATGTCTGCTCCTTATGTCCACTGGAGCCACTTGAAAATTACACATTTTTTCATATGACCATAGTGAAAAAAGACATTTTTCAAAATTATATATCTCTGATCACAGATGGAATCTGGACGTAGAACATACATTTCTGGAATCTACTAGTCCTAGGCTACTTCCACTCTTCCGCTTACCCGATTCATGTCTGCTCCTTATGTCCACTGGAGCCACTTGAAAATTCCACATTTTTTCATATGACCATAGTGAAAAAACACATTTTTCAAAATTATATATCTCTGATCACAGATGGAATCTGGACGTAGAACATACATTTCTGGAATCTACTAGTCCTAGGCTACTTCCACTCTTCCGCTTACCCGATTCATGTCTGCTCCTTATGTCCACTGGAGCCACTTGAAAATTCCACATTTTTTCATATGACCATAGTGAAAAAACACATTTTTCAAAATTATATATCTCTGATCACAGATGGAATCTGGACGTAGAACATACATTTCTGGAATCTACTAGTCCTAGGCTACTTCCACTCTTCCGCTTACCCGATTCATGTCTGCTCCTTATGTCCACTGGAGCCACTTGAAAATTACACATTTTTTCATATGACCATAGTGAAAAAAGACATTTTTCAAAATTATATATCTCTGATCACAGATGGAATCTGGACGTAGAACATACATTTCTGGAATCTACTAGTCCTAGGCTACTTCCACTCTTCCGCTTACCCGATTCATGTCTGCTCCTTATGTCCACTGGAGCCACTTGAAAATTCCACATTTTTTCATATGACCATAGTGAAAAAACACATTTTTCAAAATTATATATCTCTGATCACAGATGGAATCTGGACGTAGAACATACATTTCTGGAATCTACTAGTCCTAGGCTACTTCCACTCTTCCGCTTACCCGATTCATGTCTGCTCCTTATGTCCACTGGAGCCACTTGAAAATTCCACATTTTTCCATATGACCATAGTGAAAAAACACATTTTTCAAAATTATATATCTCTGATCACAGATGGAATCTGGACGTAGAACATACATTTCTGGAATCTACTAGTCCTAGGCTACTTCCACTCTTCCGCTTACCCGATTCATGTCTGCTCCTTATGTCCACTGGAGCCACTTGAAAATTCCACATTTTTTCATATGACCATAGTGAAAAAAGACATTTTTCAAAATTATATATCTCTGATCACAGATGGAATCTGGACGTAGAACATACATTTCTGGAATCTACTAGTCCTAGGCTACTTCCACTCTTCCGCTTACCCGATTCATGTCTGCTCCTTATGTCCACTGGAGCCACTTGAAAATTCCACATTTTTTCATATGACCATAGTGAAAAAAGACATTTTTCAAAATTATATATCTCTGATCACAGATGGAATCTGGACGTAGAACATACATTTCTGGAATCTACTAGTCCTAGGCTACTTCCACTCTTCCGCTTACCCGATTCATGTCTGCTCCTTATGTCCACTGGAGCCACTTGAAAATTCCACATTTTTTCATATGACCATAGTGAAAAAACACATTTTTCAAAATTATATATCTCTGATCACAGATGGAATCTGGACGTAGAACATACATTTCTGGAATCTACTAGTCCTAGGCTACTTCCACTCTTCCGCTTACCCGATTCATGTCTGCTCCTTATGTCCACTGGAGCCACTTGAAAATTCCACATTTTTTCATATGACCATAGTGAAAAAACACATTTTTCAAAATTATATATCTCTGATCACAGATGGAATCTGGACGTAGAACATACATTTCTGGAATCTACTAGTCCTAGGCTACTTCCACTCTTCCGCTTACCCGATTCATGTCTGCTCCTTATGTCCACTGGAGCCACTTGAAAATTCCACATTTTTTCATATGACCATAGTGAAAAAAGACATTTTTCAAAATTATATATCTCTGATCACAGATGGAATCTGGACGTAGAACATACATTTCTGGAATCTACTAGTCCTAGGCTACTTCCACTTTTCCGCTTACCCGATTCATGTCTGCTCCTTATGTCCACTGGAGCCACTTGAAAATTCCACATTTTTTCATATGACCATAGTGAAAAAAGACATTTTTCAAAATTATATATCTCTGATCACAGATGGAATCTGGACGTAGAGCATACATTTCTGGAATCTACTAGTCCTAGGCTACTTCCACTCTTCCGCTTACCCGATTCATGTCTGCTCCTTATGTCCACTGGAGCCACTTGAAAATTCCACATTTTTTCATATGACCATAGTGAAAAAACACATTTTTCAAAATTATATATCTCTGATCACAGATGGAATCTGGACGTAGAACATACATTTCTGGAATCTACTAGTCCTAGGCTACTTCCACTCTTCCGCTTACCCGATTCATGTCTGCTCCTTATGTCCACTGGAGCCACTTGAAAATTCCACATTTTTTCATATGACCATAGTGAAAAAAGACATTTTTCAAAATTATATATCTCTGATCACAGATGGAATCTGGACGTAGAACATACATTTCTGGAATCTACTAGTCCTAGGCTACTTCCACTTTTCCGCTTACCCGATTCATGTCTGCTCCTTATGTCCACTGGAGCCACTTGAAAATTCCACATTTTTTCATATGACCATAGTGAAAAAAGACATTTTTCAAAATTATATATCTCTGATCACAGATGGAATCTGGACGTAGAACATACATTTCTGGAATCTACTAGTCCTAGGCTACTTCCACTCTTCCGCTTACCCGATTCATGTCTGCTCCTTATGGCCATTAGGACCAATTCAAATTTTCGATTTTTGTTCAAAGAAATTTTATGTATAGAGTGATATATTTAAATTTTTTTTTTTACAATTTTATATTTTAATGTGTTTTCTAAATATATTTTGCTTTTTTTATTTAAAATTTAATTTTGATATTGTTTTTTTATTAAAAAGTAATTTTGTTCATTTTAACAAATCGATTCACAGCGTGTGGAGCGTATTTAACATTTGTGTGGGACGTATTTAACTGACGAATTTATCTTCACACCCTTTTTATTTTCATGGTTGGTGAGCAACTGTTACGCATCATGCTGTTTAGTACAAAAAATTAATTCTGACTTTAATTCAATTACAGTACAGGATAAAAGTATTGATAAAATAAATTAATATTCTTAAAATTAAATGTGCAAAAAGGGCCTAGATGCAAAAAAATAAGCCGATAAATGCAACTTCAAAAAAATAAATTTAATACAAAACGCAAAGTTTTGCAACTTATGTTAATAAATATATTAAATTGCCATTTTTTGATTACTTTAATATGTCATTGCTTTTCCTTGACGTCTAAATTAGGTTTTATCTATCTACAATTTTAATTATCTTTCTAATTTGTTTTTTTTTTTTTTTTTTGACTCAATATCTGAGCATGAAATTCCCAGATTATTATTGAAAAATTAAAGGTGTATAAAATGTTCAATTCTATTTTCTATTCATTATACCTTTTTTGCGGTTACTTATATTGACTAAAACTTATCAAATTAAACAAAAATTAAAAAAAAAAACATTAAAACTAATTTATTCTTTAATTAATAAAATAAAATTGATGAATATTAATGATCAGGGGGAATTTAAGAGATTTTATAATAATTTTTAAATAATATTTATGAATTGTTTGAGATAAAAATTTTGTGTGAATATAATAGAAGGAAATAAATAAAACAATACAATCAATAAATATTTAAAAATTCTTAAATGGAAGGTAAAAACATTTCAAAATCATGATAAAACAAAAACAATGCATACATGTGTCATTGCAAAATTAACATAATCATGGAGAAGTAACGATAATCTATAAACAATAGAATAGAGGTAATGCAGACGTGCAGCAAATAGAGTTCTAAGTAATACAAGAGAAAAGCTATTAAAGCTAAATCTAAAAATAAAGCCACCAACTTACGAGGAACATGTTATAGGATCGATTAAAAGTAATGCAAAGAATAAGGATCATGATTTGCTACACATGCACACTAATAAGAACACAAAGCTTGTATACCAGCAAACAAAAACTTTTTAATTTTATTTTTCAATTACTATAATTATCTTTAATGTTCAAAATATGCGAGTTTTTTATTTTCCAATATAATACTATGTTCATGTTTACTGGTTTTTTGAAAAACATTCGGTTTTTTTATTATAAATTGAGTGGTTTTTTTCAAAAACTTATCTTTTTGAAACTTTTAATGCCTGTTTTTATAACACGAGCGCAAAAACGACTCGTCTAACTTACATTTAAAACAAAAACAAAATTTCAAAATTTGTTTTTGTTAGTGTTTAAACAAATAATGTTTTTCAAAAATCATATAAAAAATATCCATCATGATGAAAAAATTGAAATTCAATGAAATTGTTGTTCAGAATTTTTTCCATCCGATGAAAATAAATATCAATTTTTGTAATCAGAACCACTTTAGATTCTTTAATAACAAGCTTAGAACTTGTGGTGTGGCAGTCTATTATTAGCACTCAGGATGTAGAACGGTATTGTGATTCTAAATTGTTTTTAAAGAATGTTTTCGAGAACTAGTGATTTAGAACCAGTTCTGTATTAATTCTACAACACTTTTCAAAACAACTTACTATTTCCCAAAATGACTTCATAGAGTTGTTTAAAAAACCTTCAAAAAATTAAATAAAATAGATTTAATAAAAAATAAAACTAATTTAAAAAGTGGCCTTTAGGAAATCGTTCATTAGAATGAAAAATAAAATCTAAGAAAAATACTGATTTTAAAACTGGTTCTTGAACCGTCTATTAACACTTCCACGCCCAAATGGAACAAGTACAGACTATTTTCAACCATTCTGGAACTAGTTGTAGAACCAATAAAATTTTTCCTGGGTTTTTTTATTTTTTTTTAATCAATGTTGGTTTTTCGATTGAAATAAAAACAAGTTAGTGCGCTATATTCGGCTGTGCCGCATCTTTTATACATTTCACCATTTTACCAACTAATAAAAATAAATAGTATCACTTAATATTTTCATATTAATACTTGAAACAAAATAATACATACTTTTGTTGCACAAGCAACACTTACTTAAACACAAAAAAAAAACACCAACAACGTATTAGTATATATATTTATATATTTTTGTATGTATATACAAACTCACTGCATACACATACAAAAAACAACACACTAATAATCATAATAAACTATTATTGTCAACTAAACTGCTTGCTTATACAAAAAACAACAACGCTAATAACCATTATAATACTGACAACTTAACTGCTTGCTTATACAAAAAACAACAACGCTAATAACCATTATAATACTGACAACTTAACTGCTTGCTTATACAAAAAACAACAACAATGCTTAATATAAATGTTTGTGTGTATATTATTAACAGATATTTTCAGTTTTTGACCCATAACTCAATAGTTTATGAACCTATTTGGTTGATTCAAAAGGAAAAATATTTGTAATCGATCTATATAAAAACCTAGTCCGTAGTTCAAACAAGGGCTTCAAAAAGTCAAAAATGCATTTTGCCCGATATTTCGGTTATTATTGAAGCGATTTAGTTCATTTCTTCAGCATAAAAATGCAGAAAAAAATTTCCGAATCTTCTATGAAAAAACGAAATACCTAGGTTATATAAAGGCATCAGAAAATCTAAAACCGATTTAAAAAACCATTTTTTTTTTTTGACATATCACCACCATTTATGAACCGACCTTGCTAAATTTCAATAGCAAAGTTCTCGAAAGGATTTCCGATCGTTTGACATATATATATATATATTATATATGGTAGTTACCGGTGGGCTTCATAAGCACTATTTCAACCGACAAACGGACGGACGTCGTCCTGTCGACATCATTTCTTATAAGGATCCAGAACATATAAACTTTTTTGTGGAAATTATAAATGAAATGACAATCTTATATATACCCTTTACAACTGTGGTGAAGGATATAATAAAAAATTGTTTTTGGTTTAGTATTAAAATTCGGTCCTTGCATGTATAGACATTAGAACGTATATATTCAAGTTCACTTATTTTCAATAAAAAAATGTTTCCTGTTTAAACATTAAACCCTAGAAGGTTAAAGTTAACTCTAAATAATTATATAATTTATTTAGAAACAACCACAATGAAAAATACTAAAAATATTAATATGAGTCAATAAATAACTAAACACCCTCATATATTAAATATTAAAATAGTATTTTAATATTTAATAAAAAAATAAAACACACAAAGATTTTATCATCAATGTTTTTTCATTATTATGTGGTGAAACACAAAAAAAAAAAAAAAAAACTCATAAATATATAACTTGAATGGATATTAAAAATTGTTTATAAGTGACATACATAAATATGGACCGCAAAGTTATATGACTGATTTGTAAATTATAAACAGTGGGCATGAAAACAAAAATGTTTACAAAACTTTTTACAAATTATAAACGTAGAGAAATAATACACTGCCTGAAACTTGAATAAGGAATCACATTTTTTTTTAACTTTAGTTAAGTATATCTTCTAAACTAAAGTTCAAAAAAAAATAATTATTTGCGCAACCAAATTTCAAAGTGATGGCTTTAGTTTCCTGAAGAAATAAAAAATATACATATTTTGTTATACTAAAATTATGAATCTATTTAAATACATGTATTTCTGTGGTACTATTTCTTGTGTCAATTGAATAAGGAATTCTTTTAATATTATTCAGAAAGGCTATGATTTGAATTTCTTTAAATATAAACGGCTAAAGAATTTTTAATTTGATAGTTTTAAAATAGTTTTTATTCAAAATGGGATGTGGAAAGGTTCTTAATAACTCTGAAAAAGAAAAAATTCTGATTTTGAAATCTCAAGGTCAGAATCCGGTCCAAATAGACAAAAACATTAATAGAGGAAAGACAGTTGTGTACAATTATTTAAATAACGTGGAAAGATATGAAAAAAACATGAAAGGGAGGAAGAAAATGGCAACAATTCCAAAAGAAAGAAGAAAAATTCTTAGAATAGCATCAAATTCTATCATGTCGGTATCAAAAATACGTGAAAAAAGTGAAGTCAGTGCCAGTCGAAGAACAGTGCACCGTATTTTAAAGTCGTGCCCATACATAGTCCGACGAAAACTGCAAAAAAAACACCACTTAATGAAAAACGCAAATCACAACGTCTAGAGTCTGCCAAAAATATAATGACATGATCCGACATATGGAAGCATTTCCAAAATTTAATGACTTCTTTGGACCCATTCCTTGGACGTACCAACACGACAAGGCTCCGATTCATATTGCCAGAGCAGTAAAACAATGGATTAATCAACAAGGTGTTCAACTTTTGGATTTGCCCCCATATTCACCAGACCTGAATCCAATGGAAAATATCTGGGGTTGGCTTGCAAGAAAAGTTTATGAAGGATAAAAACAATTTGAGACGATAAAATCCTTAAAGGATGCAATAACGGAAGCATGAAGTTCAATTTCTCTAAATTACTTAGAGTCATTATACAAGTCGATGCCAAATCGCATTTTTGAGGTTATTTCTAAAAATGGTGGCAGTACTCATTACTAATTGAATGCTAGAAGATAATAACTTTCATTTTTATAACCAAAAATTTAAAAATAAATTACAGTTTGCTTAATTTTAAAATATTCCTTATTCAAGTGACACACGAAAAAGTACCACAGAAATACATGTATTTAAATAAATGCATAACTTTAGTATAACAAAATATGTATATTTTTTATTTCTTCAGGAAACTAAAGCCAACACTTTGGTTGCGCAAAAAATTATTTTTTCTTTAGTTCAGGAGATATACTTAATTAAAGTTAAAAAAATGTGATTACTTATTCAAGTGGCAGGAAGTGTATATTTGAGCATTGCTATGGCAAAAATATCATACGAATTTATTTATTACATACTTATTTATTTATTTATTTAAGTATTTCTGTGGCAAAAAGAAAAAACTACCTGATTGATTTTTATTACTTTACGGAGACCGTTTTTAAGGTTTTAAATTAAATTTAAAAGTCGTAGGTATACAATTTTGAATTACATATAAGGTCTCTGGAGGCAATCGAAACCACAACCCTCAGACTGACAGACAAGCTCATTACCAACTAGCTCATACTATAGTTACAGTCAGCACTAAATACTATAGTATTCATTATAGTCTAGTCTACTCGTACATAGACTAGACTAGACTATAGTATTTATTATAGACTGGTCTACACTATACACTAGACTGTAGTCTTCACTATAGACTAGACTGTAATTTACACTACAGATTAGACTGTTGTCTACACTATAGACTAAACTGCACTACAGACTAGACTATAGTCTACACTATAGAATATAAACTGTAATCAAAACTTTAGGCTATAGTTTTGATTATATATATATATAAAATATTGAAAGACAAATAAAAACTAAATTAAATGTAAATTCAATGTACTACCGCCTGAAGTATTCCCTATCGAATCGTTTTACATACTGATAAAATACGAAACATTTTATTTTTCAAAAGTATTAAATTTTTGATTTTTAGTTGTATTGTTGGTTTGTAGAAATGAATATTAAAAAAGTTGTGCATCGAAAATCGCTTCGAAAATATTCACATGTTTCAGTTTTTTAAGACACATGTGTTATACAAGCAATGAAACTGTCAAGAAATACATATATATAAATGTTGAAGCCTCAAACTTAACTGAGGATTTTAAAACGTTTAATAAAAATAATATTAAATATTTTCCAGAATTGTGTTTTACATATCTAAATTAGAAAGAATTAATTAATAATGTAAGATGAAGATAAAATGGAAATGAAAAGATAAGAAAAACTATTTGTATTGAAACTTAAATATAGTAGCATAGATTAGGGTTTATTTTTTATTTTTTTAATTTTTGGCATGAAAAACTAATTAACCTAAAAATCTGAGTTATACTGTTTTTAATATAACTTACAATAGGTACGTATTTTATTTTATTTTAAAACCGGATTTAATTGTCAAAATTTTATTCATACATGTAGTCACATATATTTTGTTTTTGTGTTGACAAAAAATGAGTTTTTTTTTTGAAAATTTAATTCGAAGTGACGACACTTGCTCAAAATTTGATAGTAGTACTTGATGGGAATAGTGTTGCATTTCATATAACTACGAGGGAAGTTCGAAAAGTCACGGACTTATTGATCCGCCCTCGTACATTCATATGTTTAGTTAGTCTTTGAACTTTGTAATTATAATAAAAAGTTCTAGTACAAATTTATTTCAGTACGGTGGGTTTAAAATTTCATTCATTAAATATTCGCACACACATATACACACACACAAAAACTTATCAATACTTATACACACACTCACATCCCTATAAACATTTGTAAGATATCTTCCTGGAAGAAATTTACGCAATATCTTCTTTTTATTATTTGGATGAAAATCATAAAAGTAATATTTTTCTAATATCACATTTTTATCAGTTTAAAGAAAATTAGGTAATAAACAACAAAAAATATAAATAAAATATATTTAAAATTTGTTATTATCATTATCCAAAAAATATCGCCCTTTTTTCGTAAGGTGATTATCATCTCCGCAATAAATTGATGATATCCCATTGAGATCATCTGGAAGAAATTAATGTAATACTTTTATTCCTCAATCACAATTTTTTCAGTTGTCGAAAAATTGTTCAAAAATAAAAAAATGTTGAAGAAATTTTTTTGTCTTTTAGCAAAAAATGGATATTTTATGTGAGCGTTTCAGTTTTCGTACTTTATGATGTTAAGATTTATGTGCATGCATGCTTTACAAGATGTAAAATATTCCTTTATTATATGATTTCAAAATTTATTTAGTGATAATTTTTTTATATATTTAATAAATCTTCCAAAAGATTATCTGGCGGTATCTTCTTTTTTTCACCTAGATGATTATCTAGCAATATTGCCTATTTTTCTTCCAGTCGTATTGATTTCTTATTGCTTAGACATATCGCCTGTGACGCACAAACTCTCCCGATGGGAGAGTGTTTTCTTGAAAAAGAAAATGTAATATAAAACTTTTGTAAAAAAAAACAACTAGTCTCATAGATGATAATTTTTCAAAGTTCAAATATTTTAGACAATTTTCATCTTAGGGAGAAAACAAAAATTTTTCGAAAAAATATAAACACAAATTTTAACCTCACCACCTCCGATTTTGATAAAATTTGGTATACACACTTCTTACTTATTACGTCAATACAAAATTTTAAGTTCTTCAAAATTTTCAAATTCGTTGTAGTTTCGTTTTTATTACGGTTCAAAGTTCATTTTTTTCAGAATTATTTTTTAAAGACACGAAATCTAAATACATATATCATCGGATTTGTTTGTCCGAATTCAACAAACTTTGGTTCAAACTGATGTTTAATAAATTCAGTTTTTAATTATTTTGTAAAAATGTCATTTTTGAAAAGAAAAGGACAATGGAATCAATATTCGTTCTTATATCAAGTATATTTAAAAAATCATATCTTCCATTTTTATAATTTTTCTTTAAAATGTTTCTTAAAGTGTTGGCAATAATATATAAAAAATTTAGAGTGGGACCATGAGGGGGCTGTTGAGAAAATAAAAATTAGTAAAAAAAATCATTTATTTCAGTAATAATTTTTGAATGAAACAATTTGTATATGTATAAAAAAGAAACGTTAAAAAAATTCGGCTTATTATTAGCGATTTTATTTTATTAAATTGAAAAATTGTAGAAAATAACTATATCTTGGTAGAATAATACAAATAACTTTAAAAAATAATCTTTGAAACCAGGATTTTTAGTGCGGTTAAATGGAAATTTTTTGGCAATAAATCGGCTATTTCTAACAGATCGATGATGAATATCTGAACTGTTTCAAAGAACCTTTTTATGAATTTCTGTTTTAGTTTTGCGAAATTATAAAATTTCGTGATTTTTCTACCTATTGACATTTTGCAAAACTTAAAAAATCATAAAAGTATATAAGTTTAAAAACAATATCTCGGAGACCACTTAACAGATTAAGAGAATTCAAACTGCCTTTAAATTGTATTGTTGTTGTCTTCCACTAAAAGATTTGGAAAATTATTCAAGTTTTGAAAAAAATGCATTTTAATGCAATTGCATTTCTTAGATGCAATTTTCGTTGAATATACTAAACTAGATTTATGTTTTTTTTTAGCATTTTTAGGAGATAAGGAATTTTTTTCATTAGAATGGAAATTCAAACTTTTTGGGACACAGTCATTTATTATGTACGCTATTGATTTCAGAAAAATCTATTCACATATTTTCATACAAAAGACAAAAATACATTACTGTAATAAATATGTTTTTTTTTTTACTTTAGTTAATTTTCTTAGCATCCCCTCATGGTCCCCTCTAAATTTTGTATATATTATTAGCAACACTTTAAGGAACATTTTAAAGAAAAATTATAAAAATAAATATCCCTGATGCAAGGACGAATGTTGATTTCAATATCTTTTTATTTTCAAAAATGGTAATTTTATAAAAAATAGAAACTAGATTTATTAGACATTAATTTTGTTTAAATCTTATCTTCGGACCTAGAAATATGGATTTAAAATTCATGTATTAAAAAAAAATCTGAAAAAGTAAACTTTGAACCGCGATAAAAACTAAACTACAACGAATTTGAATATTTTGGAAAACTTCAAATTTTGTAACCGGAAATCGGAAATGATGAGGGCCGTCTCTCCCCTTAATCACTTATAATTTACAATTAGAACTTTTGCGTTTGTTGGGTATGTAATATGAAATATGTGTTAATTAAATAACACAAACATGATGATGACCAGGCCAACCAAAAATATGCAAAATTATATTTTTTCCTGGATTTCAAATGAACCAAACTCTTAGTTATTTATCCGTTTCAGACAATTTTCAGAATATTAACATTGATTTGTTACTGCATATCTTTGCATATTTTGATCCTAACAGAATATTTTTGCATATTTTGAACTTAACAGCATATTTTGTCATATTTTGATATAAAATCATTGCTTTACAGCATATTTAACAAATTAAATGATATATTTTTTCATATTTTATACTTTGAAATATTACACTAAAGAGCATAATTTTGAAATATTACACTAAAGAGCATAATTTTGCATATTTTACACTTAAAAGAAACATTTTTAATATTTTACACCCAAGAGAATTTTTTACATAATTTGGCATTAGTTAACTTTACTGTCACATACGTTTTTCAATTCCAATTCCCTAACAATTTTTATCTTATAAATTAATAGAAATTTTGTAATTTCCCGCCACTGTGTATTAGTTTTGAAAGTTTTTAATTGCAAAAATAAAATATTTTTTAGTAATTGCTAATAAAAATCAAGATATTTTTTGCATGAATAGGATATAAAATTAAAATTTAGTCAGAAAAATAATGTTTTAAAAGCTTATTTTTTTTAATTTTAAGGTAATTTTTTTGCGATTTGGTTGCCCTGATGTTTTTGTTTTTGCTATAACAACACTAATAATAACTGCAAAAATATGGTTAATTACATCACTCCCTCACACATACATATAATTTTAATAAAATTAAAGAACGACTTACAACAAGAGCAACAACAACAGCAACAAACACTTTAAATAAAAGTATAAATTTACATGTAAATGCGTTTGTTTTAGTAGGAAGAAGGAGGAGAAGAAAATTGGGCCAACAAAGATTTTTTTTTAAACCAAAGTGACAAGTGTTGACTGTTGTCGCCACTATAAGAGATCAGGGTTTTTGAAAGAATAAAAACATTAAGAAATTTGTAAAATTCTAAGTCTGTAGTAATATTATAGTCTAGTCTAAAATGTTGCCTAGTCTATAGTATAGATTATTCTTATTCCATTCAAAAAAAAAAAAAACGCAATTTTCGATAAAATTTCGTATACACACTTATTACGTCGATACAAAATTTTAAGTTCTTCGTTTCGTTTTTATTACGGTTCAAAGTTCACTTTTTTCGGACTTATTTGTATATTAATGAATGCTGATGACGTAAAGCTGTTCCATAGCTTTAACTATTCCTAACAATGTTCCTTACTCGAATCAGATCTTGGCAATCTTTATGATTGGTGTATGATGAATCTAATGGATCTGAATTTAAGAAAGTGTAAACACATGATGTTCTACGGAAGAAGTCCAGTACTCTGTAGATAATTAATGAATATCAACTTGACCTGGGTGTGTTGCTTGATTGTAAATAATCGTTAATAAAGGAAAAGAAGTTCTAGGTTTCCTGAAGCGCTGGGGAAGAGAGTTTAATGATCCTTACGTTTCCAAGCAATCCTTGAATATGCTTCCGTGGTCTGGGATCCTCAATACGAAGTTCATATAAAGAAAATTGAATCGGTCCAGAAACAAATTCTCTTATTTTGTCTTCGTTATCTTCCATGGAATCCTATTATTAATTTACCATCATATAAAAGTCGATTACAGCTTATTGATATCCGTACTCTTGAAAATGTTAGAAAATATATGAATATTTCATTTGTAATTAATTTAGTAAACGGTTCAATTAATTCTGAGTTCCTACTTCATAAGTTCGAATTCGTAATCCAAATCGTCCAACTAGAAATTATGCTCCTTTAAAAATCAAATATTTTCGAAGCAATACAATGCAATCAATTCAACAGTTTTTATCCATATACTTTCCTGGCCCTTAGTAAAGATTTTAAATTTTATAAAAGTTTTCAGAAATACATTTCAAATGATCATTACGCCAATGTAAAATAATATCTCTGGCTTCGAACTGATTACCAACAATTACAATGGCTACTTCATTTATTGTTGGTGCATTGAAACATCTTGAGTGCTCTCCTACCGGTGTTTTATCAGCTTTTATAACAATTTTATGATTGTCGGATGACATTTCTTCTAAATAAATTTACTATAATTTTACTAACTCATTATGTTGATGGAAAAAAATTTTGTAATGACTGTACTATGTTATGGCGTACTCCCGAAGTAATTGCGCATCTGGTGTTTACTTCATCTTTAAAATTGCAAAGAAAATATATTTGAAGAAATTTATGTTGCTGATCAGTAATTGGTAATAATGAACCTTTATTGTGGTATATTTGACCCTGGACTTTAAATGGTGCCATGAAATTATCAGTAGCTATTCTGTCAACACCGAATGACGCCATTTGGAAACAACTGTTGCATTTTCTAATATTATTAGTAAAATGTTTTCATTGCGGCGGTTCGGATGATTTATTTAGTTCTAGCAATTTCAATTTACCATTAACGCAACACAACCCTGGGGCTTCTTTTTTGTATTTTAACGCTTTACAATAGGCACATACTTGATCCATGCTACCAATATCAATATTGTTATGTGAATTATAATCAACTGTTGGATCGTAGTTAAATGTCAGATGCATAAATGTTATTCGATTAGTGCTATAAATAACTGTTCTTGCGTGCCTGGTTATTAGACGTTGTTCTTCATTTCGTATCTCGCGTTGTTGCTCTGTGTAATTTTCTCGTAAACATGATACTCGATATCTGGTTTCTTTAATTTCTGTTGTGCGTTCTTCTTGACTTTGTTGTGATCGTAATGTACGTACATGATTTGTTCGTCGTGTATTGCGACCAATATTTGCACATGATGGCATTTTGATTAAATATGTAACTAATTTATTCGAAATACTAAATTTTAATAAATACATGTGAGTATTTATATTATATATTTTTTAACTAATTAAGTAAGAAAGGGTCTATACCCGAACGATCGTTAGTTTTTTGCTTTTTTTAATCTTAATAATATTGGTTTGAACGTAATTAATTCAATAATTTTTTTTTTTTTAATCGTGAAAGCTATTGGACAAACGCGAAACTACACAGAAACACAACTCGCGGTCCATAGAATATGTGTATAATTTTTTTTCTTTGGAACCAATAATAGGTCGTATTTTTTAAAGTAACTTATCAAAAATGGAACGATTTCGACAAAGTGTAAATAATCAATAATTGAATTAATCTCTCAGCAGGAAATAATTTTTGTTTACCTTGTATTTTATATTATTGACCTTTAAATAAAGAATGCATTAAATTTTGTGTTTAAGTAAATGGTCTTCGCGGCCCCCCTAGAACGTTTGTATGACCCCTAGTTGGTCGCGGACCCCCATTTGAGGACCGTTGGACTAGACTATAGTTTATACTATAGACTGGACTATAGTTCATACTGTAAATCTTACTATAGACTAAACTACAGTTGATACTATAGACTATACTATTGTTCATGCTATAGACTAGACTATAGTTCATACTATAGACTAGACGATAGTTCATACTATAGACTAGACTATAGTTCATACTATAAATTAGATTACAATTCATACTATAGAGTAGACTACAGTTCATACTATAAAATAGATTACAGTTCATACTATAGACTAGACTATAGTTTATGCTATAGACAAGACTATAGTTTTTACTATAGACTAGAATATAGTTCATACTATAGACTATACTATAGTTTTGTCTATAGTCTATTCTACAGTTTTCTCTATAGCGCAGTAATCAGTACTCTATTGAATGAATTCATTGCTTTAAAAACCTGATTAAATTGTTTTTGTTTTACAGAAGGTAACTTATGTGTGCGTTTAGGTTTTTTCCTCTCAAATGAAAGTAAAATTATTTTCAAGTGTTAACTTGACTTTGTTTATAAGATTACTGTTGTTATAGATGTCATATTATCATTAAAATTGTAAAATAATTAAAGTGGTTTTAATTATGCCGTTGCCTCATAAATAACTTTTTTTCAACAAGGTTAATAATACCTAAAATCTTTAACCAGTCTTCTTGAGAGCATCTTAAAAATAATTTAAAAAAATATATTTTTATATTTATTTATTTAACTTTGAAAAAAATCTTAAAAATAAATTATTAAAAACTTCGTATAAAATTTGAAGTACGTACTCTTTTCCTAGGAGCAATAAAAAACAAAGAAGAATATTTAGTTGCATATGAACAATTTTAGTATTTTGCATAATTTAAAAAAAATTTCAAAAGAGTCTTCGTTGTTTTCTGTTTAAATAAAATAACAACAAAAGCACTTTACATTTCCAAGTGACTTCAGAAATTTAAAATTCACAAAGTTTTACAATGACAATACAGGCTTTTAAAAATAAATAAAAATACTTTTTAATGAATAGAGGAAAAAATAAATAAACGACTTACCAGATACTAGAGTAGGTATAAGGTCATTATTTAAGATTACTTATAAAAGGTTAAAAAATATTATGAGAATTGAAAAAGTAGAACATTTTAAAATTAGGTTAAAATTTTTAAAACTTACTTTATTTGGACTTTCTTAATTAATTAGGATTTTGGTTTTTGAATTAGAAAGAAAATGAAGTGTTTCAAAATTTACCTGAAAAGAGAAAAAAGAAAAGCAAAATGATTATTAATTTTTTAACAAAAATAA
Organism: Protocalliphora azurea; assembly: GCA_932274085.1. NCBI lineage: Eukaryota > Metazoa > Arthropoda > Insecta > Diptera > Calliphoridae > Protocalliphora > Protocalliphora azurea. The sequence goes on from OW026520.1 coordinate 21,765,456, forward strand.
TTCTTGATATTAATATTTAAATTTTATATAAAGAGAAGTCAAAGACAATAAAAATTACTTTTTAAAGCTTTTGCCATTTAAATCCTCACACCAAATTAAATCCAAAAAAATAATTCCTTTAATCTTTATTTTCATTGTCAATTTTTAACTTTTACTTCTTCAATCTGTTTAAACATAAACGTATTGTTTTCATTTAATTAACCCAAAGTTGACAAAAAACTAATTACAGTTTATCATACAAATAAATTCCCATATGTAATATCCCAATAACATACTCATACACGCAGAGAAAAAACATGGTTGCGACATCGTCACGTCAACAATATTAATATTATGTTTTTATAGTTATTTTTCATTGATTTAAATAATACTATGTTCATGATAATAACGAACGTCTTCAGTGTTATGAAGGTTTAAGATAAAAGGTTATAAAAATTGCCACAATTATATTTTCAACAATATTTAAAAAATTTCCACATGTATGTAATTACCGTTTATATTAATGTAGTTAAAAATCATAAATTTTAAAAGATTGTAAAAATTCCATTTTAAACCCGATATCAAAAATAAATGCACATGTGTAACCTACACAAAAGTATACAAAATACAAATTCAAGAAGGCTCGATAAATTTTATGTTAGTGAACATAATCGCTATCATATATCTGTTTAAACCTCCCTTTAAAATATCAAGTAAAAAACAAAGTGTGCATAGCTTCTTTTTTAATTTTTTTAAATTGCATTTAATTCGCTTACGTATGTTTCACTTCTAGCCTCAAAAAAACTCTTCAAATGGTTTTAATAAATAAAAACTTGTAAAGCGCCTTGGGTGTGCCTCGACGATTTATGAAATATTAAAGACACCGCGTTCTCTGGTCATGAATGCTTTTTATGCAATTTTTTTCCTGAAATCCACTTTTTTCTTTGACTAAAACAGAATATATGTACTTACTATAAATATAATTTCACATAAAATGTAAAAAATGCTAATATAAAGTATGCAAAATTTTAGATCGATTTTAAAGTTATAACATTTTTGCAAATTAATATTTTATCGCGCCACATTGATTTCAAAATATAATATTTAAACCTTTTTTGATCACGCGATACTTTAGCTTCATTGAAATTATGCTGTGAGTGTGCCTCGCGAAAAGGCATCTCTTAGAGCCATTCACGTTTTTTCTTCCCAAGTTTGGGCACTCTTTGTAGCGCTGCTATTGAGGGCACATTAATGAGATTTGTCTCAAACGATTCATAATTATAAGAGCAATAAACCTCCATTCTTTATTTCGAAAAACTGAAAAAATTTGAATTTTGAAAATTTTGGTTTCACTACTTTTCAGAAATACAAGTGTTTGTAGGAATTGGACACATATGTTAAAATCCGCGATTACAGCAATCAAAAGATAGAAAAAAAACTTCTTATCTTCAAACACTTTTTTTGGATCTTTTAAATTTGAGTGCTTGTTGGTACCACATGGAACTGTTTCAGGTCTTAAATTTTATTGCATCAAAAGTTAATTTAAAAAATCAGAATTAAAAAAAATATTTGAGGTTTAAGGTGGGTTTTTTAAACGTAAACGTAAAAAGAGAATTCCTCATATATCGTTCATTTAAATTTAAAAAAAAGTCATCAGACTTTGTTCATATTTAGACTTTCTCATTATTATTTTTTTGTAATTTTAAAAAAAAATCGGGAATTTATTCACGATTTTATTTTTTATAAAAGTTAAAAAATTCTACAAAATAAGTAACTTTAAATGTTAATATCTCTTTACGATGCAGATAGATTTTAATGAATCAAGGCTCTAATGAAGACCACCTGAAACCTCTTTAAAGACAGTTATGCAAAGGGAAATTGATTATTTAAAAACAAATTTGTTATGCAATTGCAGTTTTACAATGCAATTTTGACAAATTTCAAGCCCTTCCATTTTAATTTTCTTTTAATATGTTTAAATGCAATGTCTTTACTACAAAATGCAATAATAATTGTTCTGGGATAAGGTGATCTACTATTTTTAATATATATATTTTTTTAGAAAAATTACCACCAGTTTTTTCATACAAAAATTAAATTTTTTCATAATTTATTTATTTATTTTTTCTTATTTAGTAATATGTAAGTTTAAGAGTTCATAACTCTTTAACTATATGTCGGATTTTATTGATTTAAAAACCAGTACAAAGTTTATTATAATTGTATAATTGAAAAATAACGTTTTTGCTAAAGATGCACTCACAACAAGAATGCAATTTTCAGATGCATTTTTCAAGAAATTTCTACCTTTCTTATTTTAAATATTTTTGATTAATATTGAAGACAAATATGTTTCTTACATGGTGCATTAGAAATTATTCTGGCACAAAAAGGTATTACAGTAGACGCGCAGAAATTCGAATCAGTAATTTCATTACATTCGGCGCTCTAAAATGTATCCAAAATTCCGAACGGTTTTTTTCTTTTTTATTGTAAACACTAAAATTTTGACAATTTAGTTTAACTAAAAAAAAAGTAAAAAGGGGAATCCTATTTTAATAGATGATTTACAGATTTTGTTGATGTTGCTAGAGTTTAAGACAGTTTTTTGGTGTTTGTATATGTATACGGTTTAACATTTATTAAAATAAGAAAGTGGACTAAAAATGCCAAACAAACGTAAGAAAAACACTTTGTCTTTACAAGACAAATTAAAAATATTAGAAAAGATTGACAAAGGCGTTCAAGGAAGCGTTTAGCATAAATTTTTTAAAATTTATGATTTTTAACTACATTAATATAAACGGTAATTACATACATGTGGAAATTTTTTAAATATTGTTGAAAATATAATTGTGGCAATTTTTTATAACCTTTTATCTTAAACCTTAATAACACTGACGACGTTCGTTGTTATCATGAACATAGTATTATTTAAATCAATGAAAAATAACTATAAAAACATAATATTGTTGACGTGACGATGTCGCAACCATGTTTGTTCTCTGCGTGTATGAGTATGTTATTGGGTTACTGATGCATATGGGAATTTATTTGTATGATAAACTGTAATTAGTTTTTTGTCAACTTTTGGTTAATTAAATGAAAACAATACGTTTATGTTTAAACAGATTGAAGAAGTAAAAGTTAAAAATTGACAATGAAAATAAAGATTAAAGGAATTATTTTTTTGGATTTAATTTGGTGTGAGGATTTAAATGGCAAAAGCTTTAAAAAGTAATTTTTATTGTCTATGACTTCTTTAAATATTAATATCAAGAATTATTTTTGTTAAAAAATTAATAATCATTTTGCTTTTCTTTTTTCTCATTTCAGGTAAATTTTGAAACACTTCATTTTCTTTCTGATTCAAAAACCAAAATCCTAATTAATTAAGAAAGTCCAAATAAAGTAAGTTTTAAAAATTTTAACCTAATTTTAAAATGTTCTACTTTTTCAATTCTCATAATATTTTTTAACCTTTTATAAGTAATCTTAAATAATGACCTTATACCCACTCTAGTATCTGGTAAGTCGTTTATTTATTTTTTCCTCTATTCATTAAAAATTATTTTTATTTATTTTTGAAAGCCTGTATTGTAACTACTTCTACCATTAGCTATATTAAATCGAATAGAAAATCAATATTGGATGCTGTTGCCAACACTTATCAACACGTATCTAATAAAACTTTACCTGAATATCTGAAAATGGAAAGTTAAATAAACTAAAATGAAAAAAACATAGTATTTTATATCTTTATGGTCAAATTTACCTAAATTTTTGTATAAAAAACCGTCCAGAAAATCGAATAATTCGGAAATTCGAATCGCCCTAAAAACAAAGTGGTTCGAATTTCCGAGCGTGTACTGTATACCAAAAATAACAAATTGTGAAATGCTATGACTAAAATTAATTTTAAAATAAACTCACAAAAAATAAAACATAACAAAACAAAAAAATATATATATAGAAATTATTTTTGTTTCAAAAAATCGGAGCGAAAATTTTTAATTTGTTTAATAGTGGACCATTTTGTCCCAGAACAATCTATATATTGCAATTTTTAATAAACATTATAATTTTTATAATGTCAGAGGTAAACAAAAATCAAAAGGATAGAAATTTTTCAAAAATGCATTTTAAAATTACATTTGTTAAATATTATTTATATTTATATTTGTAATTTAAATCATTAAAATCCGTTTACAGCTTATGGAGATATTGGCGTTTATAGTTATACACTTTTTCGATTTTTATTTTTACTTTCCATATTTGAGGAAAACAACATGTTTTATATATATGGTATTGAATGTTTAAACCATATTATTTTCTACACAACTATAGAATAGACATTTTTGTGTATCAGTTCTGTAGTTTTTCAGTGAGCAATCAGTTTAATTGTGAACAATAAGTGCTTGTATACAAATTTATTTAAAATTTGTGATAAAAATCTGAATGTTTGTGAAAAATAAAAGCGAACTAAATGCTAATAAAAAAAGGGTAAGGAATGAAGTGACATTATAATATAAAATTCATATACATATCGTCGGTGCGCTAACGAGGATTTATATAAGTAAATAATTATTATTGTAAATAATTAACATGTTAACAGTTAATATGTAAATTGATTTTATAGGTTGTTAAAAAATCCTCAATGAAAATAATAATAACGAATTAATATGTTTAATTTCAATATATTATTCAGTATAGGAAACTTATAATTTTTGATCACAATATGATGCAATCAAATCATAATATAGTAAAATCGGATTATAATATGATAAAATCGAAAAGTGATATGATCGAATGAAATCATGATATGATAAAATGGGATCATAACATAATAAAACTAAACTATAATAAAATGTACATGTGATCATAATATGACAAAATAGGAACATAATATGATAAAATGGAATTAAAATATTATAAAAATAATCATAATGTGTGTAAACAAAAATTTACAAAATGGAATCACAATATAAAAACACTCTATAATATGATAACGAATAATGATAAAATGGGTTATAATATGATAAAGGCGAGTCATTTCATCATAAAAATATAATAAAATTATAAAAAATATTATAAAAGAAGTTCAAAATATTATAAAATCGAATCATTACTTGATGAAACCGAACCACAATATAATAAATTGGAATCATAATAATTATTTACAAACATACTCATGTTTAAATGTAATCATATAGTCATAGTATGTTGCTCTTAGATTATGGTCGCCAGAACCATATTTATTCTCTGTGTGTAGTGTATATGTATTCAAATAAAATCCAAAAATGTCTAACTTATATTTCCATATAAATTCTGTTCAATTCACTTTCTATTGACACTTTGTAACAAAGCATACGAAGAGAAGGGTATTGTCACGACGGCAAACATAAAATTTTTGAAAGTCGTCACTGGTATAATTTATATAATTATAAATAAATAATTAGATAAACCAACAAATAAATATGCAATAATTTGGTTATGGAAACGAGTTATTGATTACTAAAACCGTTATATTGTTGCTGCAATTATGTAAATTATTTTGACCGCAACAATATTTAATTATATTTTTGCTTAATTATTATTATTAAAGTTAAAGCTTTTTGAATTAAGGAGACATGCAGTTAAATTTTATATTTTTATTTAATCAAATATTGCTTATTTTGCACTTTATTGAACAATATTTACTCTCAACTTTCGTGGCAATCAATAATAAACATAAAAGATTTATGGCAATTTGATGTTATAACACTAAAAGGACTTAAAATCCCACACACACAAATAACTCGTCTTGAATTTAAATAAAATAAAATATAATTAATTAAAGTCAATAAAATGAAATTTAACGTATTTTTGAAAGGTAAGACTTACGTAAATGAAGGATTATACTTATGATTGTTGTTACAAAGAGGATTTTTCTAGCAAAAGAGAAAGTTTTCTTTAGGGATTAACAACCACGAAAAATGTACATTTTTTTTTTTTTTAACAAATCAATTTATTACACAACAAAACTCGTGCTCATATAAAGAAAACAAAAACACGCAAAATGCAAAAACGTCAAGAAAATGTTTTTCAAAAAGGAAAAATAACAAAATGTTGCTGTTGCTAAATGTTTTTTATAGTTTTTTGTCGTTATTGTTGTTTTCGTTACTGTCAATTTTACAATATTTTATACTTATTTTAACAGCTGTCATGTGCAATAATGTATGCATAAACAATATAACATAACATACATTTATTATGTTGTTGTTTTATAAAGCACTTATAAAGCTCCCTACAAACTTACACATCCACACTTGCATACACTCATTCACTTGCGTGTACTCACTCACCTCCTCTTCAATAATAACAAAATATGCATATTACATTTTTACTTAAAAGGAGAATTAGTGAGTACCACTGAGTGGGTGGTTGTTTAGTAGGGAGAGTGGGAGTATAAAGTGTGTATGAGTGCACGAATGCTTAAGTATTTGTGCATTCATTAGTCTACAAAAAAAGAGAAGGATTCCTTTACATGTATGTGTGGTCGGCTTAAAAATGTTTATTATTCTACTTGTTTTCCTATTTTCCACTCCTTTTTTGAAAGTTATTATTTTGTGGGTATTTGTATGTATGTGTAAAGGTACTTGTTTGCAAATGTTTGTAAAAATTAGGTTGCATGTTGTTGTAATTTTAGTTTTTGATGTATGTATTTGCTTTGTTATTGCAAATGTATTTCGTTATCTGCATGCTCCTTAGTCTGAGAGCAAAAAGACTGAAACAATTTGAAAATGCTATTAATTTAATTGGTTATGTGTAAGTGTTTGTGTGTGCTTCAGATAAAATTTAAAATAGAATGAATTTGCATCTACAAGCAAATGTTAAATGTTGTGCAAATCGAAATAATTTTCCATAGACTTTTTAAGGCAAATAAAATTTGATAAATTGTTTAGTTGAAACAAAAAGATATGAAAATATTACAGCAGGTAACAAGTCATAAAAAATTTTTCAAAAAGGAAATTTAGAAAAGGCCTTTTTATAGGAAATTTTTCATAAATGTCCTTTTTATGGGAAATTTTTCATAAATTTCGTCTTTATAGGAAATTTTTCATAAATTTCCTTTTTATGGGAAATTCTTCATAAATTTCCTCTTTATAGGAAATTTTTCATAAATTTCCTCTTAATAGGAAATTTTTCATAAATTTCCTTTTTATAGAATTTTTTTCATAAATTTCTTTTTTATAGGAAATTTTTCAAAAATTTCCTTTTTATAGGAAATTTTTCATAAATTTCCTTTTTATAGAAAATTTTTCATAAATTTCCTTTTTATAGGAAATTTTTCATAAATTTCCTTTTTATAGGAAATTTTTCATAAATTTCCTTTTTATAGGAAATTTTTCATAAATTTCCTCTTTAAAGGAAATTTTTAATAAATTTCCTCTTTAAAGGAAATTTTTAATAAATTTCCTTTTTAAAGGACATTTTTAATAAATTTCCTTTTTATATGAAATTTTTCATAAATTCCCCTTTTATAAGAAAATTTGCATAAATTCCTTTTTATAGGAAATTCTTCATAAATTTCCTTTTTAAAGGAAATTTTTCATAAATTTCCTTTTTAAAGGAAATTTTTAATAAATTTCCTTTTTAAAGGAAATTTTTAATAAATTTCATTTTTATATGAAATTTTTCATAGATTTCCTTTTTATAGGAAATTTTTCATAAATTTCCTTTTTATTTCCTTTTTTTCATAAATTTCCATTTTATAGGAAATTTTTCATAAATTTCCTTTTTATAGGAAATTTTTCATAAATTTCCTTTTCATATTGTTCATAAATTCCTTTTTATAGGAAATTTTTCATAAATTTCCTTTTTATAAGAAATTGTTCATAAATTCCTTTTTATAGGAAATTCTTCATAAATTTCCTTTTTATAGGAAATTCTTCATAAACTTCCTTTTTATAGGAAATTTTTCATAAATTTCCTTTTCATATTTGACAAAAATTTTCTTTTTACAGGACATTTTTCATAAACTTCCTTTTTATAGAAAATTTTACATAAATTTCATTTTACTGGAAATTTTTTATAAATTTCCATTTTATAGGAAATTTTTCACAAATATCTTTTGTAGGAAATTTATCATACATTTCCTTTTTATAGGAAATTTTCTAAAAAATTTACATTTTAAATAATTTTTTTTTTTTTAATTTAGTTTTTTTTAGAAATTTCTCCTCTTTGTAGGAAATTTTCTTTTTTATAGTTAATTATTTCCTTATTTTACGAAATTATTATTTTTTATAGGAATTATTGCATAAATTTCCCTTTTATAGGAAATATTTCATAATTTTTAAATAAATTAATTTTTACATCCTTCATAAATTTCATTTTTACAGGATTTTTTATGAATTTCCCATAAAATGGAATTAATATAAAATTTCCTAAAAAAATATAAATATAATATAAAAAAATTTCCTATAAAAAGGAAATTAATAAAAACCTACTATAAAGGTAAACTTATAAATAATTCCTATAAAAAATTTATGAAATATTTCCTATAAAAGAGGTATAAATAATAAATTATAAATTTACTTTTCATAGGAAATTATGACAAAATTCCTTTTTTAGGAAGTTTCTAAAAATTCCCTCTTATAGAAATTTAACTTCATTTCAGAATTAATTTAAAAATACCTTCATTCAAAAAACTGAAAATAATTTATTGATTTTCTTAAATAGAGCAACTGACTTTTTAAACAATTTAAATTTTTAAACAGCAAAATTAAGAATTCAAGACTAAATAATAAAAATGACTGAAAAAGAGGTTGGTTGATATTGTACATAAACCACAAACTTTTTCTATAAAGCAGACATTTTTTCCTACAATTTCTCTTAACTAAAGGTGTTGGTTTTAATAGCAAAACATCGGTAACAATGACTAAAAATCATAAAAAATTTAACATACAACAAAAGCTCTATACTCTATGAATAGTTTAGTTGTGTTGAGTACCTACAGCATGTAGTTGCGTTATGGTTTATTATGAAAAGATAAACTTTTTTTATTTGCCTATAGATGCTAAAAGGTTCATAGAGAAGTACGATTGTAGAGCAGAGGGACGTGCTGTTCAAGAAGAAAGGTAGATAGATGGGTAAATAATCTATATGGGGAGTCACTGAGTGAGAGATATGAACTAATTTTCAATGATTTACATTATACCGCAGTCATTGGTGCATTGTTATATGTATAAACAAAAAAAGACATGAAGAAAAATCTTAGTAAAATCAGAACGATACAAGATTTCTCCGTAAATCTATTTCCCAAACAAAAAGAAAAATTAGAAATTTTATTTTAAAAATAATCACAAGTTACCACTAAACACAAATTTAGAAATTAAAATTCGAAATACTAGAAATGTTTCTAGTAAGTCTGAAATTTATCATTGACTACATTCAATATTTAAGACTAAGAAGATCTTAAATATTGACAAAGTTTTACAGCTCTAAACAAGTCTGAAAAATAATTTAATAAATTATTATATTAAATTTTGAAATTTTCCTAAAGTTTTAATTTTGAGTGTAAAATTCATTTGTATAACTAACGGAATGAGGCTTCACTCAGCAGTGGCGGTAGAGAAAAATGAAAACAATATTTTAAAAGTTAACATTATTCTATTAAGAGCATATTGTTGAAAATATCTGATAATAGTAAAGGGTACTGCAACAGGAAATGTTGTTTTTCTCCTCTCTGTTGTTCAGTTCTAGTTCAGTTCCATTTTAGCTCTGGTCCAGTTCTAGTTCAATTCTGGTTGAGTTCTGGTTCAGTTCCAGATTTGTTCTAGTTCAGTTCTAATTCAATTCTGTTCTATTTCAGTTTTAGTTCAGTTATATTTCAGTTTTCGTTCAGTTCTATTTCAGTTCTAATTCTACTTCTGTTTTAGTTTAGTTCTAGTTCAGTTAGAAATCCGTTCTTGTTCATTTTTAATTAGTTCTCGTTCAGTTCTAATTCAATATTAGTTCAGTTCCACTTCACTTATTTTATCTTTAAAAAAAAACTGTTATAACTCTACCCTTTAAAATTCACAATTTAAATAACTTAACATCAAAAGTCAGTTAAAATAACGTAAGTTAAGAAAAGGTGAAAGATATAAAGACAAGACATATAAACTGACAAGTCTTACAGATAGAAACGTAAAAGGTTTCTTTCCTTAACTTTAACATTAATGTTGTTGTACTCAACACTAATAACAACAACTATTTTAAGATTATAGAGGAGAAAAAAGCCTTTTTTAAGCAACTTAAGAAATAGTTAAATTTGGAAAAAAAATGTGTATAATATCTGTATCAATTTTAAAAGGCACGAGTTGCTTTTATTTTCTTTTCTAAATTTTCTTTATAAATCCACAATACAATTACTGATTGTATAAAGAAAGCAAAAAATAAAAATAAAAGAAAACATGACAACAAAGACACAAAGAAACGAGGAACAAATGAAAACCAATCTGATTGTATATGAGCTATTATGGTTGCTATTTTGGTTAACTGATTGCCAGCCAACCAGCCAGCTAGTCAGGCATCAAACCTCCTGTCTATTTTGTAAAAGAGGTAAGGCAATGAAATGAAGTGAAGTCGATTGTAACACAAAATGTCTTAAGTGTGGTACACAAGAGTTCATCATGGCATATAATTGAAAACCATAACTTAATAAAGCTATTTTTTGTACCATTAGAAGGGGGCAACAAACGTAACAATAATACAATATACTTTAAGAATAATACAGTTTGTGCAGTAAAAAAAAAAATAAAAAACCAGAAATAGAACTTTAACTCTATTTAAAAGCAAACAAAGAAACAAAAAGGAAAAAAACTAATGTTAGCAAATCTAAATGCAATCATTTACAATTTACCTTGTAAAAAGATTTATTGAAAATAAAAAAAAAAAAAATATATAAAATAAAAAAGAGGAATAAAATCAGTTGGCGTAGCAAATTTTCGATTATAATTAGTTCAAATGGTTTTATGGTAAAATAGAAAAATACTTCAAGTGATATAAAAGAAAAATAAAAATATTAAAATAAAACCGTTTTTCAAAAGCAAAATATAATTACATAAACTAAAAGTTTGTTTTTCAACTAGAATTGAAGCAGAACTGGAACTAAAACAAAATTAAACTTATTAAACAATTAAATAGAACTGAACTTGAAATGAATAATAATTGAACTAGAACTGAAACAGAAGTAAATTAGAATAGAATTTGAATGGAACCATAACTGAACTAGATTTGAACTAGGCCTGGACTAGAACAAAACTAGAACTGAACTAGAACTGAACTAGAACTGACCTAGAACTGAACTAGAACTGTACTAGCACTGAACTAGAACTGAACTAGAACTAAACTAGAACTGAACTAGAACTAAACTAGAGCTTAACACGAACAGAATTAAAAGCGAATTATAACGGAACTAGAACTGAACTAGAACAGAACTAAAACTAAACTATAACTGAAATAGAACTAGAACTGAACTACAACTGAACTGGAACTGAACTAGAACTGAAGTAAAACTGAACTAAAACTGAACTAAAACTGAACTAGAACTAAATAAAACTAAATTAGAACTGAACTAGAACTGAACTAGAACAAAACTAGAATTGACCTAGAACTGAACTAGAACTGAAGTAAAACTGAACTAGAACTGAACTACAACTGAACTTAAACTGAAATAGAACTGAACTACAACTGAACTTAAACTGAAATAGAACTGAACTAGAACTAAAATAGAACTGAACTGAAACTAACAAAATCATTTCGTTTACTTGTTTCAGCCAAGATTTCTCTCCCTTCCATATTACAGGTTTATTGATGTTGAAAATCTCCTGTTTAGTGTTTAACGAATCGTGTTTAAAGTTGTTTCAATTATTTCAACTATTATTCTACTAATTATAATGTAAATTATGTAGTAGAGAGGGTGGAATGATTTCTTACCAAGCAAAGTGTTTAGGATTAACACATAGACAGGCTTAGTATTTCAGGTAATTACAGTTGCTAACAAAACAGAGGTAAATTTTTGGTCTTAGAGCTAATTGAAACCAAAATAATGTTTTTTTTTTAAATAAAGCTTGACGTAAAGTATAAAAATAAAGGTTAAAAGCTTAAGAATTCATATATATATATATATATATATATATATATATATATATATATATATATATATATATTTAATATATATATTTAAGCAGCTTTAGTTTTATCTTTCTTTAATGGAGCAATAGTTTTATCTTTCCTTAATGGAGCAATAGTTTTATCTTTCTTTAATGGAGAAAAAAAGTTGAAAATGAAAGTTTTTGTTTAAAAGAATTTTCAAGCTTAAAGCTTTTAAGTTGTAAAAAAGATAATATTGAAAATATTGGAAATATATAAGCATAAAATCTTAAGAAAGTTTTTTTAAGTATATTTCCTTCTTAAAATAATTGTTATTTACTGTATTCTAATTTTCCGTTTTACATTTATCTTTTGTTGACTAATAAATTAGGTTTGAGCTTATTTTTTTCTAAATATTGTATTACATATAATTTACCTTGAACTTATAATCAGCCAAAAAAAAAAACTAAATATATACTAAAGTTCTTTTGTTTTTAGGTTACACGTTGTTTGTGAGAGAGAAAACTTAAGAAGTATCTGCAAGAAAGAACTAAACACAAATCACATAAAAATAAAAAAACCAACAAAAAGGATAAAAAGGAAAACAATAAATTTTCGTATAAGTTGGCAACAAAGCGTATAAGACGGATTTATACAACACACTCTCAAAAAAAGAATACAAACAATTGAAATTAACCTAGTTAAATATTTAAGACCTGCAGCATGTTGTAAACAAAAGAGAGCAAAATAAATTAAACGAGGAAAATCAACTAGGACATTATACTAAAACTATACAATCCTTCAAGAAAATAAAAATTTATGCAACATAAATAAATTATACGAAAGAAAAAGTGTTAAGAAGAAACTTATGAAAAGGCCTAAAAATAAAGTCTCAAACGGTTTCTGAAGAGACGAAGAGTTTTCTTTTGAAATGTACATAGCATTTATGCATATGAAATGTGGGCTTAAATGAAAAAGAAAATTAATAATAGAAAACTAATTTAAAATAGCATATTAATAGTAAATTAAGCTGGTAAATGTTGGGTAGACAGATATCAAAAGGGTTTAAAAATTATATTAATACAGTTCTAGTTAATATCGTAAGGAAATTCCATAAATATTTTCCCTTTATGACTTTATGTAAAATTCCCCTCTCTCTTTTAGTGAAAGATTTCAAATTGTAAGATTTAAACAAAAATTGTTACCAAAAATTTAAATAACAAAATTTTTAAATATCAAAAACTCTTTCAGATATCACTTAACTAAATACCAACTCTTTATGATTTAAATACCAAAACTCTTTTTTCTTTCAAAGATCACGTGTGTTTAATTTCTACAAACCAAAAAATAAAAAATTAAATCGCAGCTAACAAATAACATTTATAAAATTTCATTTTTGCACAAAAACCAAAAATTTTATTTCAATTAATTTAATCTATCCAAGCATACTGAGAGGATTTGTAAAAGTAAATGTGATTAAATGTTCTCTTGAAGATTTATATAGAGCATGACATTCTTCTTCCATTTTATTTCTGTTACAAACTTAGGCAACTCTTAACATACATACAAATAAAAAAGAAAATACTGTCATTTGTTTAAAATTGACAGTTGTTGGCAGTTGTTTTGAAATAAAATTTAATCTTTTTTTGTAAACATAAAAGATAGATTTTATATTATTTGTTTTTGACAGTTGATAGAAAGAAAAGAAAAAAATAATTTAGACCACATACGTCCATTAAATTAATAAAGAATTTCAAAATCTATAAAAACAAGTGATTGTTAAATATTAATACAAGTTATTTTATCATAGTGGTATTGATTTTTTAATTTATTTATATTACTTATAATAACCAACAATTTTCCTTAACACAAATATTCTTACTGTTTACATAAATATTTTCTTAATTATTATTTATACTCCTTTTCAGTTTATTTAAATATTGATTTAATGAAATAATTTATCAATATTTACACACGAGCATTAATGGTGTTTTTCTGTTAGTCATTTAGACTCTTTAAAGTTGACAATTATATGTTTATATAAATGTCATCATTAGTATAACTGTAAAAGAAAAAGTAAATTGTCATATTTATTAAGCTGCTAACAGAAGTAAATATTTTCTTTATAGTATTTAATTCTTTTCTTTTCTTCAGTTAATTTTGTCATTCATTGGTAAGTTTATATGAGTTTGTTTGTTTTAGTAAATATTCTATTGTTTGCAGAAATGACATTTAGTTTGGAGTGATAATAAAATAGAGTTGATAGGGTATAAAAGTAATCGAATTATGGATGTAAACTATAGTCTTGACTATAGCCAAATCTATAGTTGACTATAGTCTCTACAATAGCCCAGCCAATAATGTTGACTATAATTTAGTCTATAGCATTGACTATAGTCTAATCCATGTATAGTGTAAACTATAGTTCAGTCTACAATCGACTATTTCTTTACACTATAGAGTATATCTTACTCTATATTGTAAAGAAATAGTCGAGTCTATAGCATAAACTATAGTCGATTCTATAGCATAAACTATAGTCGAGTCTATAGCGTAAGCTATAGTGTAGTCTATAGTGTAAACTATGGTGTAGTCTATAGTGTAAGTTATAGTCTATAGTGTAAACAAGGAGTTTCTACAATAACTCACCTATAGTTTAGTGATCATCGCGCAAAATAACCCACCTGATCGCTTAACATGAGGCCGAGTATGATCATGATTGAACGTTATGGACTAAAGTCTGGTTGCATATTCTTCCCATTTTCGTTCAAAAGCTTTTCATAGAGATCATTTGTGTTCGGGATAAGACTCACGTGATAGCTTCGCCCTGATGTTTCCACTAAAGTACATAAATGCTACGACTTTCTTCAAACAAAACAATAAAGTAAAACTTTCCAATCAATCTTCTACTCTTCAGAAAGCATTCACGAGTACTAGACAATATACACAAAACTTAGTCGCTTGATTAGATTTTAATATCTAAGTCGGTTCTTTGATCAGCTTCGATCTCTTATTCCCACACTTATTCCGAAAAAAATTAAATGAAATGAAAGCAAATAAATGTATACACTATTGAAGACCTCTTTGCGGACTCCCAAAAACGTTAGTACGGACTCCCATTTGGGAACACCTGGTGTAAGCTACAGTCTGTTATAGTCTATAGTGCAAGCTATAGTCTAGTCTATAGTGTAAACTATAATCTAATATACAGTGTATCCTATAGTCTAGTCTAAAGTGTAAACTATAATGTAAGCTTAGTCTATAGTGTAAAGCATAGTCTAGTGCATAGTGTAAACTATTGTCTAGACTAGTCTAGTCTGTAGTGAAAACTATAGGCTAGACTATAGTCAGAGCTATCGACTATACTATAGTCAGGGCTATAAACTAGACTGTAGATTGATCTATAAACTGCACTATAGACTGGACTATATACTAGACTACAGATTTAACTATAGACTGGACTATAGACTGCACTATAGACTGGACTATATACTGGACTATAGTCAAGAATATAGTCTAGTCTAGATTATAATCAATATTATAGACTAGAATATAGTCAAGACTATAGACCGGAATATAGTCAAGAATATAGTTAAGACTTTAGACTAGAAATTAGCCAAGGCTGTAGGCTAGACTACAGTCAAGGCTACAGACTATAGTCAGACTAGAATATATTCTAGACTATAGCGCTTATCGTGTAAACTGCAGTCTAGTCTATATTGTAAACTATAGACTAGACCAACTATTCTCAAATGGCGGTGCGCGACCCACAAGAGGTCCGTATAAACATTTAGACTTAACTGAAGTCTAGTCTATAGTCCTAACTATAGTATAGTCTATAGTCCTAAATATAGTCTAGTCTATAGTCTTGACTATAGCCTAGTCTATAGTCTTGACTATAGTCTAGTCTATAGTATTGATTATAGTACTGTCTATAGTATTGACTATAGTACTGTCTATAGTTTAGTTTATATATATAAATTATTTTACCATGGTTCAGATTTTAAAATAAACTATAGACTAGTCTATAATCAATACTTTACACTAGTCTATAGTCAATATTTTAGACTAAACTACAGTCAATACTATAGACTAAACTATAGCCAATACTACAGACTAAACTATAATCAAGTCTATAGTCTTGACTATTTTCAAGTTTATAGTCTATGATCTATACTATAGTCTTGACTATAGTTTAGTCTATATGCCTTGACTATAGTTAAGACTATAGTGCCGGCTATAGTTTAGTCTATAGTCTTAACTATAGTTTAGTCTAAAGTATTAGCTATAGACCTATAGTTTATTTTATAGTGTGAGCCATCTCAGCAAAAACTTTGCTTTCCTGGTAAACTAGCAGGTATAATTGGAAACAAAAATAAACAGCTTATTTTTTGCCTGAATAACTAGTTATTTTTGTTCAAGTTGTCAAGAAATTCATGTAGTTATTTTTAGACTCTAGGAATTCTCAAAAATATGTATCTAAACGAAAATAAAAATAAAAAAAAAACAAAAAAATTTTGCCGTCAGTGAGATTTGAACTAGGACACAAATTAACCATTCGTTTTTAACGACTACCGTCTTACTCAGTACACCATCTCTCACTTAATTTTCTAAGTGACAAAAACTTTTTTTTAGTACATTTTGTTATAAAAAAAACTAACAGCATCAGAATGGGGTTGAACCAACAACCTTCTGCTCTAGCCAAGAAATGCAAATGGTTGCAATATTACTGTGCTATTATACTATAGAGTACTTATTTATGTAATACAGAGTAGGCAAATAATAATGACGCCTCATTACCGAGAACCTACTTTAATAAGAAGTTGCCATTACCGAAAGCCAAAAAGTTTTTGCTGGGATGGTACAATAATTCAATAAGGTATATGCATAAAGCCAACAAATACACCATGGTCTGGACCTCTAATCTACTCGATTATTTATTTACTCCTCATAACACCAAAACGCACACTTTTTCTTATTAATACTCTTAAAAACAATAGCTGAAACATACAAAATACACTAGTTAAATGAATAAACCAACATCAGCTATGATTTTTGTTAACAATTTACCAAAGAACAATAAAAGCAAGAGAACAAATAAAATATATAGTAATTAATGAAAACTTGTTATCAATATCATTTTTAATAAAATGCCAATAATCTAGTGATTTGCTATAAGTTCTTTTTAGTCATATTGTGAAAAAGAAAGTTAAAACAATTATGCTGCCTTCTTTTCTCCCAAGAATTCATTAAGAGTATTCCTTTCCTTTTTTTTTGTGTTCTTTTAACTCTTTCATTTGTTTGACAAAAGAAAAGTAAAAAGTAAATTTTATGGTAATTAACGGTATATTTAATTTGATTCTATGTTATAGTCTATTTTTAAATTGAGACAAGAAATGATTAAAAATTTAAATTAATTTTCTTTTTAGTATTTTTATTTTATGTTTGTAACAAACTCTAATGACCTACATTTTAATTAAAATATGCTAAAAAAAAGAACCTAAAAATGTTTATACAACTTTCCTTGTTTATTTAAATTTCTTTTGTTTTTTTATTTTTTTCACCCTGTCATGTCTTTTCGTGTTTTTTATTGTTATGGTTCGTTCATTTTTGCATTGTTTTTCTGTTTTATTTTTTATATTTTTTATTTTTTTTTTTTATTTTTTTGCTTTAAATTTTAACCTTCGCTTGACAGTTGACATTCCCTATGTTTTTTTGTTTAATTGTTGGTAGTGTTTCCTGTGTTATTGTTGTTATTATTATGATTGTGCTTTCGTTTTCACACACTGTCAAGTACACTTTTTGTTACTGCTGCTGTTTGTGCGAGAAAATTTATTTATCTTTACACTTTTGTTGTTTTAATTATTGTTACAGGGTATCTTTCAGTTGTTTTTTTAATATTTTACTGTATAATAATTTTATGTACAAGTTTTTCCTTTTTATTTTATTTTTAATTAGTTATTAAATTAAAACTTTTCACATACATACATACATAATTCATTTGGAGGCTACGCCTTTAGCTTTGAAGAAGTTTACAACACACTTTCACTCTTAATTTGTTCAAACTAGTTTTGGTTTGATAACAAAGCTTCCAATAAGTAATAAAACCAGTGAAATTTGAATATACATATATATCCCAAAATTCTTATTTTGTTAAAATATTTGTTTTACACCTTTGATGATTAAGTTGAAGCTAGTTCGTTCATAAGCCTTTAGCAACTTACAAGATGAATGTTAAATAAATTCATTCTATACGCAGAGAAAAAATATAGTTGTAGTGATCATAATCTAAGAGCAACATATTATGATTGGAACATATGATCACAGCGAAAAATAGAAATGATTATAAGTAATGATTATTATGATTCCATTTTCTCATATTGTATCCGATTTTATAATTTGTTTTTTCATGTTATGATTATAGTTTTACATATAATTGGATAATCCTATTATATTACTATACCACATTATCATATTTTGATTGCATTTTATCATATTATTATCTCATGTTATCGTATACATAGTTATCCAGTCTTATATTAATATGGTTTAAAAACAGAATATGTTTTGAGAACAAGGGAAAAGAATGCAAATATTTAAAGGTTGTAGAAGTAATAATATGTTTCATATTAATAAAATTTTGTTCCTGGTAAATTCAAATTCTGAGTGTAAACACTAAATGACAAAATTGAATCAAAATCATTGTTATCATGAACACAGAGTTATTAAAGTTCAATAAAAATAACAATGAAAAGATAATATTGTTATAGTGATCATGCTGTAACCATGTTTTTTCTCTGCGTGTAGTCTCAACAAAATGTCTTTAACCGTCAACTTCCAAAAAAAAAAAAAAAAACGAAATTCCAATTCTAAAACCAACAAGTTTCAAGATTAGTTATAATCCACATTATGTTACGTTATTTTCTGCTTCCAAGATCAGACTGGTATAATGTCTTTGCTCAATATATGTGATCTAGGATAAAACAAAGGAATCTTCAGATTTGTAAACCGATTCCGAACGTCATTCCAGATCACATATGGAGTTATAACCGCAGGGATATAGCCTGGAATACAGAGGAGTTATTGAATAGTCTGAGAAGTGAATTAGGAGAAATTAATTTTTCCAAATGATAGACATAATTTTTTCCAACTCCTCTCTTGTTGGTATACTAATGTCAAGAGAGTTTATTTCTATTGGATATTCGAGCATTATATGAACCAATCTTTGTAGTTTTATTTCTTTATTTATTTAAAGCTAGATTTTTTCTAAGTACTCCAATTCATCTGAAAGCGTCAAAGGTATTGGCCAACTCAAAGGACGATGACCGAAAGATTTTATTATGCTGCAGCAAAAATTTTTCTTCCCTGTAGTCCATAATTAAGTTAAGATAATTGACTTCTCATCAGAATTATAAAAAGATAGATGGAGAGAGAGATCAGAAACAAAGTTTCCATAATCTAGTACGTTTTAGTAATTAATTCAATTCCAGCAAATTTAAGAGGAATTGCATCATAAGAAATAAATACTACCGTTATATTAAATTCTCAGTGTAAACAATAAAAGAAAGAATATATTACTTCACAGCAAATGTTTCTTTCGGTTAGATTTAGCAGCAAATTTACGCCACTTTATGACTTTTGTTTTAGCTTTAGGAGTAAACTACTCTTAATATCGATGTATGATTATGAAATTAACCATTTCGTCCTAAGAAATAATTAAATGTCCTGTCAAAGTTCTGCTCTAAATTTAAGGCAAAGATAAAAAAGGTTATTGAAAATACTATCCCTAAAGTAAAAAGCCTTACAAATTTGTCATTTGACCATTTGTGATTTTAGTAGCATCAAACATATGAAGATTAATAAAGTTTCTGCTTTTTGAGAAGTGGGCTATTAATATTTTACTTACCGCTTCATTCCTTTTAGTATTACAGCATATGATATAAATAAAATTAATACTAATGGATCTCGGAGTTATTGAAAATACTATTCATCCATGAATCCCTAAAGTAAAAAGCTTACAAATTTGTCATTTGACCATTTGTGATTTTAATAGCATCAAACATATGAAGATTAATAAAGTTCCTGCTTTTTGAGAAATGGGCTATTAATATTTTACTTACTGCTTCATTCCTTGTAGCATTACAGCTTTTGATATAAATAAAATTAATACTAATGAATCTCGGGGAACCGGGATATTGAAAGTTGTTATCGGGTGGATAATCCTGCAAAGGCTAGATCTACTTTTGATTTTAGTAACATTTGTATCTCTCTTAGGGGAGGCAAACTGCTAATGGCTCAGAAGCTACACTCTATTGCCAACAGATAGGAAAGTTGGTTGGAAATTGAAACGATTGAAATTTATCTTCCTAATTACCATTTCCAGATCTTAATATCACTGGCCTATTGACGTACTCAGCCGGAAATACAACTCCCATACAAAGACTAATGCAGAAGCAACAACAATTGAGAAGAATAGAGGACGACTCAGCATACATATTCTCTGTCATCAGGCAACTTTCAACGAACTGGGATTAAATTTGTCTTTCCATAGTGATCCAAATAGCATTCTTATCTTTATTAACTTAACAGTTTAGATTCGAAAAATGTTTCAGTTTATTTTCGGGACGGCTGCTAGTTTAATCTAACCTTCTTTTTATACGGTATATGCATTAATTCGCAATCGTTTTACACTAAATTGCGTTATGGCATTTTTTTTCCAAACGGTCCATTTTTACAACTATTTCACTTAGAATGTGTCAATATGTTGAAAAGTAAACAACACAGTTTTTTGAAGCTTTAAATATGTAGTGTTTCTTACCAAAAAAGTAGGTTTGGCGGGAAGTTTTACTTATTTTTTGGAAAAAAAAGCTCTACAGTAAATCATCGTATTTTTGTGGAAGTTTATGAGGATCACACTTTAACTGAAGCAACTTTAGTTTAGACGATTTAAATTGACGACTCGATATACATGTTAAGGATTAACACAGCCAGAGGGAAAAGTTTGAAAATGAAGAATTAAAGGCTTTGTTCGATCAGGGCTTTTATCAAACTCAAGAAATACTTGCAGAACCAAGCAACATTTTCCAGACGTTTTAAATCATATGGATTCATCCAAAAGCAAGGAACTGCAGTCAAGAGGCCCAGAAAACTTGCAAAGCGCCACGAAATAAAGTTTTTCCTGCATCAAATTGTCACAAGTGATGAAAATTTTATCCATTATAATAATTCAAAGTGCCATATCCATGGCACTCTTTGGTGGGATTCGAAGTGTTATGAGCTGTTAAAATCGGTTGAAATGATCACAGGAGATTTAAACCGAACACAATTGATCCGTATGAAAAGAATATTGAACGTAAAACAGCCTGAATATGCGACTAGGTACGAATCCATAGACTTGCACCATCATTATTTTGAAAATAGTAGATGGGAAGCTTCGGTTCACCATCCGCATAGCGTAGACATTGCTCCTTCTAACTACTATCTGTTACGTTCGATTCAGAATGTCGTAGATGGAATACGCTTCATTTCAGAACAATAATTTAAAAATGGTCTTGAGAAGTGGTTTTGGGTTAAAAACCATAAATAAATTGCCAGAAAAAGAGTTTAAAAAGTCGTAGCTTCTAATGAACAATGCTTTGTACTTTTATCTAAATATTCATTTTTCATTAAAAAAAAAGATGGAAATTAAAGAATGTACCCAATAAATTTTAAATTTTAATTAATCGTCTTTCATTTTTTATATAGACAACCAGATCTTCTTAAATGTTTAAAAAGTTTGATTAAAGTTTTTTGATTGATTTGATTATATTTGAATATAACGAATTGTGCTTAAACATTTAGTTTTCAGTTGTATCAAACTCTTTGATGTTGTATCAAACTGTTAATAGTCTCAAAGGTTTCAATGCCTCAACTCAAAAATATTAAAGGAAAAATGATCCCATAATTCTCAATTTGATTAAATTAATTGTTGAAGAACGTTTTTTGAGTGATTCTAAAAAGAAATTATTTTCCTTTTCCGTTGTATCAAACTTTTTTTAATTGAATCAAACTTTAAAGCATTTTTGAATTGTTTTACTGTAACTGCATTATGTTCGGTTTCGACTTATTAAACTTTTAAGAACTCCAAACGTGTTATAAAATTTTACGGTTTCAATTTTAATTACATAACAGAAATTATGAGCATCCAGTTGCTCATTGTCATTTCATAACACCAATAATATTCGTTTGTTTTTGTATCTTAAATTGCGTTGTAATTGTAATACTGTAATAGTTTACCTCAATGGAATTTTAATAGAACCCATTTAGAAACTTTCTAACAACAAAATTTTTTTCCATTACATTTAACACCAAAATGACACATAGTAAAGTTACATTATATAAATATTTTTTTCATTATTATATAATTTTTTTTCATTATTGAACATTTTAACGAAATTCCTCTGGCATAAATAGTTTGTTCTAACTTTTTTTCCACCCAAAAATTACAAATCACGTCTTACTATTTTTATCTTTATTGTTCAACTATTGTTTCTTACTTAAGCGTTTTTTTTTTTTTTGCTATTTTTATATAAAATAGCATTTGATTTGTACTTCCTTTTTCCTTTTTTTCACATTTGTATTATTTAACATGTCCTTGATTCCAAAACAATCTTTAGCACAATAATGTGTACTATTTTCTTTTTTTACTAGAAGCTTTTAATGTTTTTCCTTACAAAAAAAATAAATCTATATACAAATCTTTAACCCAAATTGACCCAAATTTTGGGCCCTCTTTTCTCCTTTCACTTTTTTGTTTACTAAAAAAAAAGTACTTGCTTTTAGACAAACAGTCTATTGCACTTTTGGCTGATAGCATTTGTTTTTTATATATTCTTTCCTTTTGCTCTCTTTTTCTCTGTATGTGTATTAAGCTAAGTTCAGACTAGACTAATATTTGACACAAAATATTTACTCGTGTTTCTCCCCAATTTTTTCAACTAAATACAGAGTTGATTTTTTGTTCACATTACGAGCATTTATTTAACGTTTTTTGTTTGATGAAACAGCTGTCAAATATCGTTAAATATGTGAAGGGGAAAACATATTTTAAGCCTGTTTAGATTAGATGCAAATTGTTTATTCAAAATTATTTGATCAAACACAAAACTACCATAAATTTATTTGACATCAATTATGGAATGATTTTATAAGGAAGTTTTATTTTGTTTCTATCGATCCAGAATAATTTTCAGAGAGAATTTCGGAATATGTGGATATCCAGGTAATTTTTGCGTCGTTTTTATTTAATATAAAGTGAAAATGCTGTTTATTTTAAACAAATATTTACAAAATTTACAATAAAGTAAAATATTTAGATAATAAGATGGGTGCCGTGTTTGCTCTCAATTGACCATAAATTTAAACGTGTGACAATTTCAAAGGATTGTTTGAGGGCCAAGGTGATGGCAACAGTTTTTTGGGATGCACGCGGGATAATCCACATCGATTACCTTCAAAAGGGAAAAACAATAAACGGCGAATATTATTCCAACTTATTAGACCGATTTAATGATCCTATTTTTTGGAAGAGATACAAAAACTGGAGAAAAGTTGGACTAAGTGTATTAAGTTAAAAAGAGATTATGTTGAAAAATAAATTTTTGTTTTGCAAAAAAAAAACTGTGTTTCACTCAAAAAGTCACGGACTTATTGATCCGCCCTATATATATATATATATATATATATATATATATATATATATATATCCGCCCTATATATATTTATATATATATATATATATATATATATATATATATATATATATATATAAGGTGCCTTAACACATGCTTAAAATTTGATAGTTAAGAGCCCTATTTCATTTTTTGAAATATTAGGTTTGTTTCCGTACCTTTTGGGTAAAGTGTGGTAAAATGAGAAAAATTTTATTTTTCTCATACAAAAATACAACAACGTACAAAAGTACGGGAACACAAAAATCCAAATTGTTTATCCGGAAATAAAATACCAATCTGTTCTAAAAATTCGTATGTGAATGTAATTTTATTTTTCAGCATATTTGAATGTGCAAGAAGAAGATGAACATTATTTTTTCAAAATAGCTTGCACTTGCCCAATTTGCGAGTACGGGAACAAAGCTATTATTGTGAGTATTTTATTACATATATATATATATATATATATATATATATATATATATATATATATATATATATATATATATATATATAAGTGTTAAAGCATTACATAATCTAATCAATTTGTCTACAATTAGGCTTCAACTTTCGGTTCAAATTTTATAACTTATTTTAATTTTCAAGAAGATGAGAAATTAAAAAAAAATTAATTTACGATATCAATTCAGTCATGTTCACAACTAAATTATAAACTATATTTAAAAATTAATAAGTTATTTTATCATAATTATTTCTTATAAAAAAAAAGAGTTATAGTTTACTTAATTGCCAAAATTTTTTTGATAGGTTAACTGTTTGTAAAAGTATTGGTTTTTACGAAGTTTATTTTGCTAAACACACTATTTAAAAATCGTATTAATTACCATCGTTAAAAACACCAAATTTTAGTTGTAGTTTAAATTAAAAAAAAACTGTTAATGTTATTATAGTATAAAACTACAAATTAACAAAAAAAAAAAAAAACAAAAAAAAAACGAAAAAATTTAAATTGGCAACAGTGGTTAAAACTAGTAACAACGCACACAAATTTAATGTAAATATGGCGTAGTGAGGAAGACGATAGTCTTTGAAAGAAAGTTTTTGCCTAGGTTCAAATCTCAGTTGGGCCAACTTTTTGTTTTTATTTTTTTAGCAATCTAGTAGTTTTATAGTATTTGATTAAGTACTTATTTGATTGTTTAAAATAAGTACTTTAGTAATGGAGACCCATGAATTCATGAACATCGCCATATAAAGGTATTGAGTTTTTCACCCGAATTATATTTAGTTACCGACTTTTGGCAATGTAATCTGTTGGCTTACCGGGTAAGTAAAGTTTTTTCTGGGTTATTGTAAAAATAAATATATTTTTACATTTCTTATAAGTAATTTATGTTTATACAAAATAACAACCCTGTTTCCTCCTCACGTCATTTACAAAAGAGGCCTGTTTTCAAAAAACAACACTGTTTCCTTTGAACGCAAATTTCAGTTGTATAAAAAAAAAAACAAGCGCTATTATGTTTTTAATAAAAAGTTTTATAAAAAAAACTGTATTTTGATAGATATAATATAAATTGTTCATTTCTTTTTGTCGATTTAAAGTTTATGTACATAGATTAGTTAGGTTCTTAGGGCAGCTGTCTAGTCAATAAAAGACAGCTCACTTGGGTCCAATTTGGTCCCGTTGTGAAACCCTGAAGAATCATGTGTTACTAACTCACATGTCCATAATAGCGTTCGAAACAAACGAACCCGACGCATATATGAAAGAATTGACCCATCAATATCAGAGAGATCTGATAATACAATCACAAACGGACTTCCAAAATTAGCAGTCCTGATCTCGGCAAGAGTGGGACAGTGGCATAAAAGATGCTCCACCGTTTCCTCCTCTTTATCATCTCGGCAACTTTTAAAAAGTCGTTAAAAGGGAGCCCTAGTCTCCAAGCATGCGCACCAGCAATCCAGTGCCCTGTGACCACGGCTAACAGAATTCTCTGCCGATGCCTTGATAGTCCCATGATGAAGTTAGATTCATCATAATAGGGCCATATTTGCCTAGAGGTTGAACATGTGAATTCATTTGTCCATCTATCCTGTGCAATCCTGGATAACTTCCGCAGAATTATTGATCTGCAGGCCGAGAGCGGTACTTAAACCAGTTGGTCCGTATCTTCACCTCGAAGAAGGGATCCATCTCTGGATGGTGCATCCGCACTAGCGGGTGCTTGAATGACCCCTAACCCAGCTCCAGGTTTGAATGTCTCGCCATCTTATTCAGAGATATCCGGCATTCATGTACCAATCTGGATGTCGAAAAGACACCCGAGAGCCATTTGATCGCGGCTTGACTGTCCGTACAGATTTGGATATCCATTTCGAATACTTCTGCAGTGATCTGGCAATTTAAAGGAAATGTTTTTCCTATAAACGGGAATATAGACACCCCCAACCCCTTCAGCAGATTTGGACCCGTCAGTATAAACCTCAGCTGAACCAGATCTTATTTCTGAGGTAGTTGAGATTGATATTGAGAAATCTCTGCCAAGAAAGGGTATGTGAATGCAATAGTCGATATTGCTAGAAATGCTATTAAGCAATCCCAAAATGGTCGCATAGCCGAATTGACTATCATTCTAAGCACCTATAGTCCTGAGCTTTATCGCCGTCATAATGGTGATCTCTTTTTTCATAAGATCCACCGTTACCAGTGTACATAAAACTACATAAAAACAACTTTTTCAACTCAAGCAGTCCACCGCATCAGCTATTGTTTGCCCCTGTTTGATCTTACATTTATTTTGTAGGATCAAACAAAAATTCGCATAAAATAATGCCAAATTTTATATCTTGTGTTCACACAATGTTCACACTTGACACATTTTTGACTTAAGATAAATATTTTCGTTTGTCCAAAATCAGCTGTTTTCTTGTCTGGTTCGTAAAAATATTTGGTGTTTACATTAGGCAAATAAAATTTTTGAAAAAATCATCACTTATTAGCCTAATGTGAACTTAGCTTTAATATCCTTATTCCTTTGATTTCAGTTTTATAACACTTTGATTTCGAGGTATTTAAGCTATTTCGTGTATAAGCACGTTCGTTTGTATATATGGCATGTGTGTGTATGCTTTTAATGTATTTATATACATCTAATAAAGTGTTTACCACTGTATTCTTAAAAAATATTTCATATAGTTTTGACCTAAATTGTAATAAAAATTTATTTTTTGTTTAAGCTCTTTTTGTTCTCTTTGTGCTTGTATGTGCGCCTTATGTGTTTTACTAAAATAGAGTGTAAATTATAGTTAAATCACTTTTTGGAGAATAAAATGCAATAAAGGGTTCATTGTTCATTTGTGTCATAGGAACTACTAAAGAATTTGTTTACACTCAAAAAATCAAAATTGTAATCAAAGAGGGAAAAAATAAAGAACAAAATAAAATAGTTTGACAATAAAAAATTCATTAATTACAAACACAATGTAGTCTAAACACAATGTAGTCCAATCGTTTTAAATTTAAACAATTTATTGCATTAGAATTTAAATATTAAATTATTTTGAAATTCAGTTTGTTACAACATTATAGAGTTTGACGCAACAGCACTGAAAGCACAAATTCAAAAAAAATAAATAAATAAATAAACATTCAAATTTGTAATTTTCAAATTGGAAACAAAAAAAAAGAAGCATTTAATCTTCAAGAGTCCCAAATAAAAGTCACTGGAGATTTCAAGTTTTTGTTAATATATAAATTTCAAACTGCTTAAAGTTTGATAAAATACTTAAGAATTCCATACATTTAAAATTGAAATCTGATATTGATATCCAAAAAATTTGATAGAACTGCAAATAAACTTAATGAAACTTTCAAAATGAAAACGATGACTGAAGTCATAAAAAACGCTTCAAAATGTAAATGATCCAAACTTTTATAGTCTGATACGACACGAGAAAATTAAGAATTTCTTTTAAGGCTCTTAAGCTTTAAATAGTTTTTTTAAGAAAAGTTTTGTTAAAAAGAATCGACTCCAACTTCTTACAGTTTGATAGAGCACGAGAAAGTTTGATGTCACTTAAAAATGAAATCAAAAGAAGCAGATCTTACAATTTATCTAAATAAGGTGTGCGTTCGAATAAAATGCAACACAAATTTTTGTTTATAACTTTATCTGCTGATAACTTATTTTCTTTTTGTGATCAGTGTATCTTTGAAAAATACTTCAGATTCTATTTGTGTTCTTGATTCGCAATGGAGAGTCAATGGGTAACATATAAAAACAAATTTTTAAACTATTAAAACTCATTCAAATTGTAAAGTTAAACAATAACCTTACAGTTGATCAGAAACTTGGAACAGGAAAAAGTAAAAGACCATGAAACGGTCACAAAGCCAAAAAGGTGGAGCATTTCTTGAGAAGTATCCCAAATATTCCGGGCGTGAAATGGCTAAACGTGTCAAATGTTCTGAACACAAAGTTAAAGCCAATATTGGACTTAATACATTTAAAAATACAAAAAGTACCAAATAGAAACGCTAAGAAGAATACTGAAGCTAAAAAGGGAGCAAAGTTACAAAAAAAAAAAGTAATAATAAAATGTTTTAAAGTTTCAATGTTGTGTAATGGATGATAAGTACGTATTTCTGACTTCTCACAGCTTTCTGGACAAAAGTTTTATGTAGCAGATGTTAGAGGAAATGTTCCATACAAAAAAAAAAAAAAAAATCAAAATTTCCCAAAAACTTTTTCGTTTGGCAAGCTATATGCAGCTGTGGTGAAAGAAGTGAATCGTATGTAACATCGGGCACAATAAACTCTGATATTTATAACAAAAAAATGTCTACAAAGAAGGCTGCTTCCATTTATAAGAACACATAGAGAAAGCATTCTTTTGGCCTGATTTGGAATCGTGATGTTAATTTTAATGTTAATTTTGTTCCGAAAATTTTCAACTGTCCAAACTGCCCAGAACTTCGGACAATTGAAAGATATTGGGCCTTTGTCAAAAAGGAATTAAAGAAGACTAATGTTGCGCCCAAAGCATTGACAAATTTTAAAAACAAATAGACGGCTGGTTCCAAAAAAGTTACGCAAAATACAATCGAATTAATAATGGAGGGTGTTTCAAAGAAAATAATAAAAATTTTCTAATAATTAATAAAATAAAACCCTGAAATATATTGTTTCATTAATAATAGCAGCTCATTCCATCGAACTTTTATATCAATATTTGTGTGTTATGTTTTATTCGAACGCATACTTTGGAAGTTAAAAGTAGTAAAAGTTAAAAGAAGTAATCTAATATTTAAACTTAAAACGGCAAGATTTCAGATCCTTATGGTTTAAACTTTAAATTTTTTCCTAAAATAATCTTTTTATATAACATTTTTAAACTTATGGAATATTTATCACCTTTCCTGAAGTAGATGAACAGTTTAATGAAATGTTATTTGATTTTCTTTAAAACAGAAACAAAAAGAAAAATAAAACAATCGGATCTCGGAAGGTGTTCAATTTGCGGAGACCTTGTGAAAAAACGATCATCATAGTGTTTGGAGTGTCAAATTCTTGATGCTAGTAGCCGCACGACAAATTTCTGGGATATACTGCTGTATTTAAAGAAGTTCAGCAATCCACAATGCGCAATTATACGCTGAAAGGGATCGTAAATTCAGCTGACCACGCAAATTTATTGCAACTAAAATTTCTACGGCGGTTTAAAATCGGCTGTGAACTGGTGAAAGGAAATTAATTAACATTTTTAAAAATTTAAATTTGGAACTTTTAAATTCCAATAAATAAAAAAAATTTACTAAGAAATGGACGCTCTTTTTTCCTATTCGAATTTTTTGTTGTTAGTTGCTTTAACCGTTCGTCATAAGTTCCTGGCCGTCAGTTATTGATAATCCTTATATCCTTGTATATAACGTATGCGGAATAAAATTGCAACAAAACTTTCGGAGATAGTTAAAAACATTTTACTTATAACAAAGAGCTTTTATCATCAATTTTGGATGGCCATGTCTTATTATATTGTAACAATTTTTATGAAAATTTTCAAAATATCGACAAAATAAATCGATTATTTCTTATATTTACCGCATACAAAATTACTTATATTTGAAGTCAAATGCCAATGAGGGTCATTGGTTCGATAGATAATAAGCCCACTGAAAATAGCAATTAAAATTCTGGGCAAACGTTTTTCGGAGAAAGAAATATTTCTAAATTAAAATCGATTATTAAGTTTTTGACCAACTTAAACAAGGGGAAAATTTGCAAAATATTGTCGACAAGATTTCAAGGTAAACTAGGATATAATAACCGAATAAGAGGTCCGAAAAGTTTCAACATTGAGTTGTTAAACTCATGATTAAAAAATCCTTCATGATAGCTCTAGAAATGCACGAAAGGGATTCAAATTTTTAACATATAAAACTAGGATAACTTAAGAAATTAAAATATATGTTAATTTTTTGAAGAAAGAACACTTTTAATTTTGTTGGAATGGTGTAGTTAGTTTGTTTGTGCATCAATCACGTCTGAACGGCTGAACCGATTTTTACAAAATTGGACACACAGATAGTACCAGTGCCGGAGGAGAATATAGACTATGTTAGCTCTCGATTGGATATCACGATTACATTTAACGTTTACTTAAAATTTTGCACGTTTTTAATGATGCTATTTACATAAAATTTGACGCACAGATAGTGCTTGCACTGTAGAATGTTATAGGCTATTTTGGATCCCAAAATTCAAATATATTTTATTTCTGGATCGGAGTAGGGGGAATGGTACCCTCCATACAAACCAAATACTCATTATTTCATATCTGAATTGTTACAGTGAGAGCCCTCAAACTTTGTGGGAGTTACTTTCTTATCATATTTCATTGATGTAAATACGACAGGTAGGTCCAGGGAGAGGAGTAACCCTCATACAAATCAAATATTAATTTTCGCGTGGCTAAAGGAGTATTACAATGAAAGTCTTAAAAAGAGTTAGAAACAGTTTTCACATCAAATTTCGAAAAAGGCGGATAGAACCAGGGGAAGTAGTAGCCCCTATATAAAGTAAATATTAGTTATCGCATTAAAATGGGTAGCGAAGTGCATCGGGAAAAGCTAGTAATTAATAATAATGTTAAATAGATAGGTTCTCTGGTCTGTCATCAATCCAGTTTAATTCAAGGCTGTTTAAGCTCCTGAAATCTCCACAAGCAGTGAAAGTGATCTCGTTTACGAGCTGCCTTGTTTCTTTGGAAGTCAAATTTCTTTGTTAGTTCTAGAATAATAATAAAGTCACTGATTAACTGTCTGTTTTTATAACACGAGCGTAAAAACGACTCGTCTAACTTACATTTAAAACAAAAACAAAGGTATGACTAATGGATGTAATCCGACGAGATACATGCTTCGGCTTTCCGTCGACTAACAAGTATGGAATGAGCTACAATATTAACTACTTACTTTCGATCTTGGAATTCTTTCTTAACCGGGAGCAAAGTATAAGTAATTAGATTCTAAATCATTTGTAAGTTATCTTATAATGCTGATAGGCACCTATAAATTTTGTTCTTTCTTAGGAGATAAATCCTTCCAAATATGTCCGCCTGAATTAAATGTTTTTTTTTTTTCTTTGCCTTTATGTCCTCTTACTTGGTGATTGTATTTGTTGTATTTTTAAAAAGCTTTTACAACCAATTTTTGGCAATTTTTCAAAAATATAAAATATAAAAAAATATAATATAAAATATAAATAACTAAAAAAATAATGTAGAGGAAAAAATAAATCTGGGGCAAAAGTCCGCATATTGTTAGCTATTGAATGCGATATTTAGTTTTGCAAAATTCAAACCTCTAAAATTGGACTTTCCGCCGGAAAACTGTTCGAGAGACCCCTCTGTGCAATGTCTATTACCTTACAAATTTTTAAACAGTTATTTGTTTAAACTATTAACATAGAAAAACTGTTAACTTAATTGCAAAAAAACTCTATAATTGCTAAATATTAAATGTTTGTTGTAAATAACATTTTTTTCTCTTTGCTATTTTTCTAGCACTTTCCAGCTACTACAAAGACAATAATGATGATGGCTGCTGACTGCATGCCGCTGATAACAAAAAGTGTGAGTTGCATAAATAAAACAAATCATTTAAATGACAATGCAGCTAAAACAAGCTTCGAGAGGCAATAAATGTTTAAAATTTCGAGTAAAAAAATAAGCAAAAAACTGCATAGAATATAAATTTTATTTTTGCCAAATAATAAAATCCCCCCAAGAAGTAGCAAAGATATTTTTGCATGACTTGGCAGTTTTTCTTTTAGTTAAAAAAATAACAAAAAAAACTTGTCATTTATAATAATGTTCAAATTGAAATGACATAGACAAAATGAATTGTCCTCAAATAGTTGCAGCACATAAAGACGCTAACAACACACTCAAATATATTATTCGGAACTTAGTTTGCCGCCGTGTTCTCCAGCCCGTATGCTGTGTGAATAAATGATGAATAACCTGACATAAATTTGTAATTGTTGACAAAATGTTGCAGGTAAAATTTTTGTTTGTGTTTTAGTTTTTTCTTCTTGCCTCTTATCTTCTTAACTGTTAAAATGTACAACTATTTTAGTTTATGGTTGTATTTATTTTTAGTTGATGTCACTGTTGAGATGAAAAACAAATAATAAATAATTGTTAAATTCAACTTAAAGTGCGGATTTAGCGAGAAGGATTTGTAAGAAATGCAAATTCATGGTAATGAATATGGGGGTCATTTTATATTTAAATTAAAAAATTTTGAAAAACAAATGATTTAGTAGATTTCTATATATTTATGAAACTTTTTACGCTGATTTCTATAAGTAAACTTGAAATAAATGAGAAATGAACTAAAACTGCACTAGAACTGAACTAGAATTAGAACTATCTAGAACTGAACTAGAACTAGAACCGAACTAGAATTAGAACTGAACTAGAACTGAACCAGAACTGAACTAGAACTGAACTGAAACTGAATTGGAACTGAACTAGAACTAAACTGATCTAGAACTAGAACTAAACTACAACCAGAACTGAACTATATTTAGAACAGAACTAGAACTAAACTAAAACTGAACTAGAACTTAACTAGAACAGAACTACAACTGAATTAGAATTGATCTATAACTGAACTGGAACTGAACTAGAACTGTACAAGAACTGAACAACAACTGAACTAGAACTAAACTAAAACTGAAATAGAACTGAACTAGAGCTCAACTAGAACTAAACTAGAACTCAACTAGAACTGAGCTACAACAGAACTAGAACTGGACTAGAAAAGAACTAGAATTGAGCTGAACTAGAACTAAGTTCAAACTAAGCTAATATACTAAAAATATTTTTACTTCCACTTTCGTTTCAAAATTTCCATTTTCCATCTTTGTACTTAAATTTATACAGGTCACAAAAGTATCACGTTATTTACAACAAGTATTATTATTTATTACTACAATAATTTTTATGTAACACATAAAATTATCTACCACACAGTTGGGAGAATATATGTAGCAGCCAGAGAAAAAATATCTATTTCTTCTTAAAAAAAACGACGACATTGAAATAAATCTTTTCTACCCTGACGAACATATAACAAAATAAATATATCCAAACAAAAAAATCTAAATAAAATTGTCTTAAATATAAAGGAATTTGCATATATCCTTTGGCGGTGCCATAATTCAAACTCGCAACTGTGCACTTGACAATGGTGGGTGGATGTTTGATTGGTTGTATGAATTCTACCCCCTATAGATACACTGTCAGTTACAATTTTATTTTCTTTTCTTGTGTCTGTTAAGTAGAACAAATACGTTGAATTTGTACTTTTCATTTTTTATTTTCTGGGAGTGACTTTCTAGCCGTATTTTGCTCAAAAAAATTCACTAAAGTTATAATAACAGCAATGATACCACAAAATGAAAAAGAAAAATTTAGCATTGCATGCTTTAAGAATTCATGAAAAATACAAAAAGCAACATATTTGGATTTCAGCCAAAAAAAAAAAAAAAAAAAAAAAGCAAAATATATAAAGCGAAAAATGTCGTCATGGAATACAGAGAAGAAATACCACATGGAATAGGGAACACATGTTAAATGTAAGTTTTACAAGCAATAAAAAAATAAGAGCAGAATTATAAAAGAACAGAATGAAACCAATTTTAAATACCAAAATTGTAATCTAAAAAGACTTACCTCTTAAGAAATTAAATAGAATTTGAAAAATTATGTTAAATAATTACCTGCAATGAGAAAAGAAAGCAAGAAACGATTAGCAAGAATTTAAATAAAGAAAAATATTGAAATTATTAAACAACTAAAAAGTTTAAATATAAATATTTTGGCGCCGCCACGTTTTACCGGCAGGCAGTCCGCAGAAATTGTTTAAGCAATTATAGTTCTTTATATAGGCATCATTATACACAAAAAAAATTAAGTCGTTTATAGATCTATTGCTATCAGCAATTAATTAAATAAAAACTGCGCATTTTTTTTAATTTCTTGCTATTTATTAAAATAAAAAGTTCAAGAATTTTATTTACATGTTTATCTAAAAATATTTTATAAATATAAATTATTTAAATACATAAATAAATGCCATTTTCTACCTCCTACCTCACATATAAAGTAATCACAACTTATTTAAATAAATCAGTATGTCGTATGTAATTATATGCCTATAATAAATTAACACACAAAAAAAATAAAACAACAGTAAATAAACTTGTAAATATATTCAAGTTGATAAAAAGGAAACACACATTTGTGCACATGTAGAAAAAAACACATATAAATACATATTTATGTATATATAATTATATACATACTAGTTTTTATCATATGTAAAATTAATGTTTTGCTATTAAAAACAAACTTAATGAACATGCCATTTTAATATGGAATCAAGGAACCGAGGGCAACTCAAGAAGTTTTGCCCTTAGCCTGAATTCCAACTGAATTAGAACTGAACTAGAACAGATCTAGGACTGAACTAGAACTGAACCAGAATTATAATTGGAAATGAAGCTAGAACTTAACTAGAACTGAACTAGGACTGAACTAGAACTGAACCAGAATTTGAACTGAACCAAAATTGAGCTAGAACTTAACTGGAACTGAACTAGGACTGAACTAGAACTGAACCAAAATTAAGCTAGAACTTAACTAGAACTGAACTAGGACTGAACTAGAACTGAACCAGAATTGGAACTGAACTAAAATTAAGCTAGAACTAGAACTGAACTAAAAATAAACTTGAACTGAACTAGGACTATACTGGAACTAAACTAGAACTGAATTAGAACTGAACCAGAACTGAACCAAAATGAAGCTAGGACTGAACTAAAGTGAAGCTAGAACTGAACTAGAACTGAACCAAAACTGAACTAGGACTATACTAGAACTGAACTAAAATGAGGCTAAAACTGAACTAAAACTCAACTAAAATGAAGCTAGAACTGAACTAGGACTAAACTAGAACTGAACTAGAATTGAAATGGAATTGCACTAAAACTCAACTATAACTAAACTAGAACTGAACTAGAACGGAATTAGAACCAAACTTGAACTGAACTAGAGCCACATTAGAATGGAACTAGAACTGAACTAGGACGGACTAGAACTGAACTAGAACAAGAACTAGAAGTGATCTAGTATGAAGAAACTAGAACTGAACTATAACCGAACAAAAACTGAACTAGAAAAAATGTTATAATTTCTTATATTAAAACCCTTTCAAATTATCCCTCGTATATTCTTGTAGACACGAGTTTTAGCTATATATTTACTAGTACTTGGAATAAAATTCTATAAAACTATTAAGAATTTTCCATACTCAAGTTCTTAACTAATAATCATTAGAGCTTATTTCAACTACACTCAATCATACTCGCACTTTGTGGCCATCATTATGCTTGGAATTGTTTGGGGGTGTCAGTAGGTAGGTAATCAATATAAGTCATTCATTATTTATGCGTGCGTTAAGACAGAGATGGTAGAATGAGCACAAAAAATTGATGGGCACGTAAAGGAAAATATTGAAATAGAAAATTTAATAAAAAGTAAGTTATGAATTTCTCACAAGGCACATGGTAATTGATGGGAATAACGAAAAGTTTTACACTACACAGAAAACATTTTTACATAAATGCTATGAACTCTTTTTCATTGCTTTCAGAGTTATTAGCTATGTTCCCAGTACTCATCAAATTTACAGGTTTTAATCAGAATTAGTCAGGAAAACAACAAAATACACACTTTCCTGTGAATTCTGACTAAAACTTGCAAGTTGGACAAGTACTGGAACAAAGCTAATAATTATAAAAAAAAGTTTAATATATTGTATGCATTTGTCCTTTTTAGTTTTTCAATGATTTTTAGGTACACAAAAAAATTGTTAAATGTTATTTTAATTTTATCGTTATTTCAGATATTGAATAGGTACTATCTAAAGATTTCATGCGGGGATTCCCTCGAAATTTGCCATTTTTCGTGTCCCGCCATCGCGAGAAATTTGTCCAGGAATTCCGAGAATTTTAAAAGTACTTAAATTTATGAAAACTAGTAGAATTTAATTAATTTTAATAATACTTTTAATGAAATTGGACATAAAAACCCAAATGAAAACTGAATCAGAACGAAAATTTCAAAATTGAAAAAGATTACTCCATTTGTCTCATTTACTAAATACTTTATAAATATAGTATATGTCAGCGCTAGATACCACCAAGTGTAAAAGTATAACAGGTTGTGATGATATTGTCAAAGATTTTTCAATAGTATTGACAACATGCTAAACGTGTATGAAAATGTATTTACATAATAATTTCTAACTAGAAATGTATTGAAAATTTATTTTGTCTGTTATCTGCAAGAAGGTCTGATCAGATCTATAATGCTAACAAGGTAAAATACTCAGTAGATGGAAGCAACATACTTTTTAATACCGTTTAAACTAACTTTTGATTTAAAAGTCTGAAGGTTTTCGGTAGAAATGTTTGTCGGCTATTATATTTTCAATGATTATCAGTATACTTTACAGATAGATTCTTGAATTTATTTTATAAAATCAATTTTTAACAGCTTAACATTTTTATTCTAAATACTGAAATAACTTTGCAGAAATTCATTTTTTTTTTAATTTCGCCAAGAAAATTAAGGAACTGATATCGTAAAACGAAACGAAAATTTATTAGTTGTTTTTCATATACATTTTCAAAACAAATTTCCATTTCGTTTTACAAAATCAGGCTATTAATTTATCGAAATCAGGCTATGAATATAAATTGAAAATAATAAAAACGATGGTTTGTAATAAATCGGTTTTATAAAACAAAGTCTTATAGACTTTATTTTATTTTGTGAACTATTTTGGAACTGTAATACATTTGTATTAATACACAGATGTATTATACTAAAGATCAAAATCTTTAAAATAATTTTTATAAATTTAGTTTTTTAAGAAAATTTAAAAGCTTACTAATTTTTAATAGAGTTGACTAATCAATAGATCAGATTTTCTTTTCTCCTGTTTTATATAATGCATAGATTCACATTCTATATAAGTCTAAAATGTTCAACTTAGATCGATTAAGGATAACTTTATTTTAGTCTCGCTTTCCCGGGAAATCGAAATATCCGGGAAATTGCATTCCCTAGCACTATACAACGATATATATGAGAAAATCATGACGACTTCTTATACAAAAAAAATTCAATAAAAAATCGTCATGTTCAATTTTATTATACGAATGAACTATTTCATACTCGAAAGGAAAAGTTTTGGGAATAAATTTGTAATCTCAATTTTATTCCTAAAATTATTCCTAAAATTTTATTGTGAAGCATAACATTTTTTTTAATTTATTTTAATTGTTTACATAATGATTATAAATTATATAATTAATTATTCACCCCTCACTAGTGTTTCTATCAATTTATATATTCTGTAATTAAAATGGACATTAATTTAAAAGAAAGTTTTTGTTTTGAGAAAAAAGTTTCTTTTTCTCCTATAAATAAATGTGCTGAAGTTTTCCATTATTAATTACTTTTAAAAGAGTGGAGTAATAAAAGGTGTTAAAGATAATAAAGGAAATTTGTTAATAAATAATAAAAAACAAACTCTAACAAGATTTAGTGATCAAAAGCTCATGAATGCTAAAGATAGATATATATCCGGTTCGAAGGACCACAAACAAGCAGTTGGTAATTGCCTTCATTGTCTCTGTTTGGTGGTACTTAAGCAGAGTTTGTGTATTACAATTGAACGCAGGCAGAATGGAATACGATTTTATTTTTCATATCTAATATTTGCTCTTTTTAAACTCCCCTGTTTATTGCGTTTATGGTCGCAGATTGCCAGCCAAAAATTTCCATAAATCATATTATTCTGCTGGCTTTTCTTTCGTTGTATGGTCATAATCAGCAGCTGTCTGTTTGGTCGTCTTAAGGGAAATAATACGGCATTCTTTTGTTTTGTTTTGGTGTAAATGAGTAGAAAAGTTTTTACTTGAAAAAAATGTTTATAGCGAAAGAAAAATCAAAGTTTAATTATGAAAAGCACAATTCAATTATTTTCACATTTTTATAGACTATAGACCTATAAATCCTTCCGAAAAGTAATTATAAGATTTTCTTAGGATTCTGCTTGTTTGTTCTCTAATCTGTAAATAACTTCTGATTAATACTATTCCTTTCAATTTTCAAAGATTTATTTAATTTTAAAAAATTTTATAAAGAAATATTTGCATTTATATTTGCTTTTACTTATCATATTTATTATATTAAAACATTTTCTAATGATTGATTAGCTTTTTTTTGTCCCTTTTTGTCCCTGTTTCAATATTTACAATAGAATCTAATATCCAAGGATTTATCGCAATAAACATCGATTCAAACCTATTAAAAACATTGGAAATTTTCCTTTAATAAATAGCATATTTCTCAAATTGTGTTAGAAGATACAAAATATGTTTTACGAAATAAACAAAGCAAAAAAAATTATAATGTTAGGTTTTTATAAAATTTTCAAGTGATTATAAAGTATAAAGTTAAGTTTTTTTATTTTCAGTTTATTTTGTATTTTTTCCATTGTTATTAGGACAATATTCAAATGTTTATCACATCTAAAAAAGCTTTAACTTTTTTTTCATAAAAAAGTTTAAAACTTAGACACGTGTGTTCAAGTAATAAAATATTATACATACATTATATTAAAGAAAATATTTGTACACAATCATGCCGCAATAAAAGGGACAGCAACAGCTATTATGGACCGTGAAATATAATGAACAATCTGCTTAAAATGATGAATGCAAAATTTCCTTTTCAGCTAATCAATCTGTCATTTATGCATGCAAAATTTCAGTTTTAAAAATCGTTTAGAAGAAAAATATTTTTCATGTTCGATTCACGTATATTTTAAAATTTTTAAAAAGCTTTTTGCAAATATTTGAGAAACATTTGTTTGTTGAAGAAACATCCAGCTCAGTTTGAAATTACGAAAGCATTTGAAAAATACAATTGTTATATTAGAACCTTTTTGCTGGAAAAAGTTTTAAAGGAAATAGTTTTAAATTTGAAAGTAAAGGAAATTCAAGCCTATACTCACAGCCTGTACCTGAAATTTGAAATAGTTTTTAAATGAATAAATATTCAATTTCAAAGGTTTTTGCTTATTGGGATATTACATTAGTTTTCGACTGTTTGTGTGTGTGCTTAATCAAAAATATTGCTTACTTTATTTGTTTTTGACACCTAAACAACCTAGTATATATAATTATTGTAAGACAATATAATTTGTGAAAAAAGCTGTTGGATACTAAATTAATAACGCAGACGGGAGTTCTAAATTGTCATTTTGCTAATAAACATTAATTGCAATCAAAAAACCATTAAAACTTAAAAACGTATAGAATTACAGGAAAATACCTGAAAGAAAATTATTTGCAAATAAAGGTTATTATAAGAATTTTGTTATATTTTGGTTTCTTTTACTAGATTTAAAATGTTAGAAGTTTGTGAGTTTATAAAGAGTATATTTTATTTAAATTAATTAAATTTGTATGTTCAAAAAAAAAGGTTTAGAAGACTATAGTTCAGCCTATTAACTAGACTATAGACTATAGTCCACACTATGGCTAGACCATAGTCCAGATTATAAACTAGACCATAGACCATAGACTAAACAGATTATAGTCCAGACTATAGACTAGACCATAGTCAAAACTATAGACTAGACCATAGTCCAAACTATAGACTAGGCTATAGTACAGGCTATAGATGGAA
Organism: Protocalliphora azurea; assembly: GCA_932274085.1. Classification (NCBI taxonomy): domain Eukaryota; kingdom Metazoa; phylum Arthropoda; class Insecta; order Diptera; family Calliphoridae; genus Protocalliphora; species Protocalliphora azurea. The sequence continues at coordinate 21,805,565 of OW026520.1, forward strand.
ATTTAAGGTGTTTTTTTTTTCAGATATTCCTCTAAATTTAGTGAAATTGTATAACACATTTCAAACTAAAAAAATGTTGGTTTCCCTATTAAAAAAATTCTATAATTTGTTATATATTTTTTTTATATTCATAATCACTACTTACCCAAAATATCTATTATTAGATGTGAAATGTACAAAACAGAAAAAAAAAAACAAAAGCAAATAATAATAGGAACCAGTAACGAATATTAACCACGCTAAGTAAGCAATAGCGCTTGGAAATTGTTTATTGACCCGATTTTTAGACAGTTGGGTAATAACTTGAAGCAAAAATAATACATACACAAACAATGTTCGGTTCTAAACATTTAAAAATAATGCAAAACTAAGCAAACAATATCATCAACCACATAATTTAAAAGAAAAAGTTCTAAAATCATATAAAAAAACAATAATGAAAGAGTTCACACAATTTCGAACATGTTTATTTTTTTTATTGCTTAAAAGGTCACTTTTGTGAGTATATTTATTAACGAGGGAAATGTTAGTTTAAGTGACAGAAGACAAAAAAAAGTTATAAAAACAAGTAAGAAATACATACATATTTTCTACAATCTATTGAACATATAAAATGTTTCCGGAATTTGAAACCATTTTCAAACATTTTTTTTCCTTTACTTGGAAATACAATCATCAAGAGTGTTAATAGAGTGTAAACATATTATTGCTACTCTTACATACATCCATATTTACACTACTATATTACATACTTTTACACATATTTTACACTTTACACAACAAGAAGCAAAGGAAAAAGAAGACGAAATTGTAAGAAAAAAAATCGAAACAAAACACTTTTTTAGAAAATTACACAGAAGAGAGGAAAATTATAGATAAAGAAATAAAGAAATTACAAAATATAGATTACACTAAACTGTAGTTTATACAATACATCAAACTAAAATTTACACTATAGACTAGGCTTTAGTTGACACTATAGACTAGGCTATAGTTGACATATATATAGTTGACTATAGACTATAGTTGACACTATAGACTAGGCTATAGTTGACACTATATTGACCAGGCTATAGTTGACAATATATAAACTAGGCTATAGTTGACACCATAGACTAGGCTATAGTTGACACCATAGACTAGGCTATAGTTGACACCATAGACTAGGCTATAGTTGACACCATAGACTAGGCTATAGTTGACACTATAGACTAGGCTATAGTTGACACTATAGACTAGGCTATAGTTGACACTATAGACTAGGCTATAGTTGACACTATAGACTAGCTATAGTTGACACTATAGACTAGGCTATAGTTGACACTATAGACTAGGCTATAGTTGACACTATAGACTAGGCTATAGTTGACACTATAGACTAGGCTATAGTTGACACTATAGACTAGGCTATAGTTGACACTATAGACTAGGCTATAGTTGACACTATAGACTAGGCTATAGTTGACACTATAGACTAGGCTATAGTTGACACTATAGACTAGGCTATAGTTGACACTATAGACTAGGCTATAGTTGACACTATAGACTAGGCTATAGTTGACACTATAGACTAGGCTATAGTTGACACTATAGACTAGGCTATAGTTGACACTATAGACTAGGCTATAATTGACACTATAGACTAGTCTATAGTTGACACTATAGACTAGGCTATAGTTGACACTATAGACTAGGCTATAGTTGACACTATAGACTAGGCTATAGTTGACACTATAGACTAGGCTATAGTTGACACTATAGACTAGGCTATAGTTGACACTATAGACTAGGCTATAGTTGACACTATAGACTAGGCTATAGTTGACACTATAGACTAGGCTATAGTTGACACTATTGACTAGGTTATAGTTGACACTATAGACTATAGCTATAGTCTATAGTGTCAACTACAGTTTACACTGTAGACTAGACTATAGTCGACACTACAGACTAGACTATGGTGGACACTACAGACTAAACTATAGTCGACACTATAGTCGACACTGTAGTCGAAGTCGACACTGTAGTCGACACTAAAGTCGACACTGTAGTCGACACTATAGTCGACAATATAGTCGACACTATATTCTAGACTATAGTCGACACTACAGCCTAGACTGTAGTCGAGACTATAGTCTAGACTATAGTTGACATTATAAACTATAATACAGTTTATACTGTACACTAGATTATAGTTTACATTATAGGTTAGACTATAGTCTACAGTATAAATTATACTATTGTTTACTCTATACTCTATGACTATAGAAAATTGAAAAAAAAAATGCATCCCATCACTTGCTACTAAATTTCTGCCCACCAATGTCTAGTTATAGTAATTTACTCTTTTTTATTTCTATTTCTTATTTACTGTTTTTGGGTATTTAAAAAGAAAGTACGAGTAATTTTTGTTCATTTTGTTTACTGCTGTTTGTTGTTGTTTTTTTTTTTATGATGCATTTAAAAATAGAAAGGTGTTTTATAAGCAAGTCATTTATAGGCAAACAGACGGGCTGACATACACTTTAATATATACATTTCATTTTTATTTTAGCCAAGTTAAGAACAATGATAAAGGAAAAAGTTAAGTAAGTATAATATTTCAATTCATATTGAATAGAAGTGACCCAAAAAATAATGCAAAGAGCAGAAATTTTAATGAAAAGTTTACTAAAAAAGTAATAGAGAATAGAGATGAACGTTTCCATTTCAATTTCTTAGATAAAATTTTGTAGTGGAGGAGAAGAAGAGGATGTTTAATATTGATTATAGTTTTTAACTACAAACTGCTTGGGTGTAGTATTATTTTGTTTAATTAAGAAATTTATATATAAAAAAGTTAAAGCTTTCTTTTGATATATAAATTTGGTTTTATAAAAAATGTTGTACAAATTTTAATTTTAGGACTAAGAAGATAATGTAATGTAATTCCCAAGCGTTGAATTTATAGTGGTGATTGCAACGTTATCCACCAGCATCCGGTTCGAAGGACCATAAAAAATATGATACTTCAATTGCTTAGGAGGTAAAATGGCAGGAAATCTAAGTAATATTTTGTTGAAAGTTTTTATAAAATTTAATTTCCTTTTTATTTAATTTAAAATGTGTACACATTTTTAATTTTAATTTAAAAGTGAAATTTTAATTTCTATTACTCTTTCTTATTTTAATATTTTCATTTAAGTTCTCTGTATTAATTTTCTAATTGTTTTAATTTACAAATACAAACGTGTATTAGTTGCACAATACTTTAAGCAAATATTGCGGAAAAAAACGTTAAACAAACACAAAAACAAATCTCAAAAATCTATTAAGATTTTAAAAGCATTTTAAATAAATAAATCGATAAATGAATTTCGAAGCATTAAAATTGTGTTGTGTGTGTGGCTGAGAAAAAAAAATATTATAAATTTGTTTTGGCTGGCAAGTGATTTAAACAGCAGAACTTTTAAGTTTAAATATGTGACTGAAATTATAAACAAGTTAACAAAAAATAAATAAATAATATAAACGTAGTTAACTCATAGTAATGGTAGTGTTCTGTGTTTTGAACCCTTAAAAGTAAAATTTTTTTAATAGTAAAAAATTTTAATTTTTTTTTTTGTGCTTAAGAAAATAGCAGTTTTAAACATTTTATGTTAAAAACAGACTTCAGATTCTCTGCTATATATATTATAAACGTTTTTCTTCTTTTTTTTTTTTTTTTTTTTTTTTTGCTTTATTATTACTGCAAGCTATTTTAATTATAAATTTCTATTCGAAATAAAACAGAAATGGAAAAGAATATGCTATATTTAATGTATGTATTTTGCCACTGGGCTTCAAATAATGAGAATATATTAAAAGGAGTAAATATAATTTTTTGAAGAGATTTTTTTAACCAAATATAATTTAGTAGAAAATTTAAAGTTAAACGAAAAAATAAAACTAAATCTAATTAACTTCAAGTACTTGTAGAAATTTTATAACAAATTTTATAACAGTTGTTTTTGAAAGTGTCAAAGATGAGAGGATAATTATAAAAATTGTTTAAAATTTTAAATTAACTATTGCGTTTTTAGTAGTTTATTATAAAATAACCCAGCAAAAATTTTCATTTGGCAAATATTGAGTTAAAATTATATGACATTAGCACTCCTCATTATTAAAATTTAGCAGCTTTATTCTTTATTTTAACACGATGATGTCATTGGAGACAACTAGTTACCATATATGCGTTCCAAAAGGGTCTTAAATAATTGATTACTTTAATCCAAATTTCTATACAGATGCAGACGAAAGTTAACCATTAGCAAAAACAACTTCTAAGTAATGCATATGGAATGTTGATGCTAGTAGAGCGTTGAAAAGCATTTTAATGTAACTACATGTCCATTACCAATATTTTGCTGGCTTTTAAATAATCTTAAAATATTGGTCAAAAGTCTTTTTAAAAATGTCTGGCCGTCCGTAATCTTAGTCGCACTAAAAAATTTTTAATGGAATATGTAAATGATTGAGAAATTTTGGCATAAAAAGTTTCAGACGAATCGGCAAATAGCTGATCGTAGTTGTCATATATGGTCATCTCTCGTATAGTATAATTAAAATTAATACATATCGTCACCTAAAATGCAAAAGGTCATAACCACATTTTTACAGCAGAAGCAAAAATCATTATGAACGTGAAAAGACAGTGCCACAATTTTTAAGTTTTTGCTTCAAAATTAAGCAATTAAGAAAAATTTTTAATCTTTCACTTAAAGCAAAAATTGATAAAGCAAAATACACTCTTTAAACAGTATTTTTCTTAAATGGACAAATTTAAGACTGTTTCGTTTATAAAGTTGGTGTTATGGCCTTTCGACTTTTGTTAATATTAAGGTCATTTTGAAGATATGAATATTAAATTTTTTATATAGATGTAGTTTGGGTCAGTACATTACAATCCAGTAAAAAACCAACATTTAATTTTTGGTGACGATATGCTGATTAAATATTACTTTTATTACGAGCTCTCGTGCCTCTTTATACAGGGATATATCAACCTTGAAGGTAAGCTGATTGGGACGTTCCTAGAGGATAATAGCGACTGAAGAATCTTTCACAACAATAATAAATTTTTTCACACTTCAAATTAATTTATGAAAACAGCTGTTGTGAACTATTTATTTATTTCTTTTTTTACAAATTTATAACACTCAACAACAGAGTGTCCAGAGGAAACGCTTTTTTGAGATTTCGATATAGTACGATATAGGAATACCCTCAAACGATGTGTACTTATATCTATCAAAATTTTTTGCAAAAAATTTTTTTAATATTTTTTCATAACTGGCTCAAAATTACGAGTTTTTTGATACTTATTTCGGGACAAAAGTTAAAGTTTTTTTTGGACAAAATGTTCTAGACCCGTGACTTTCATTTGCTGGTGAGGAACTGAAGATCAATTTTAAAATATGTTTAAATATTTTTCACATATTCAGCTCATTAATACGCATCGTTGAGGTCTCACTACATTTTTTCCTACGGGACACTATTGCACAATGTCTTTTCAAATTCCTAAAGAAAGTTGTAAAAGAAAATGCGGCAAAATATTTTCGCGAGTTTCGAAAAAAAAATATTTGAAAATGCCGAAGTTTGATGGGTGATTTCTCACCCAGAAAAACGATTAGTACAGCTTTAAAAATAACTGGCGATGACAAATAATACCCTATGGCAATTGTCCCCTTCTACGCTAATGAGATTTTTTTTTAATTTCAGTTTTTCCCTCAATTTCATTTTTGTAAAACAAAACTTCTTTAAAAATCCACTTTTTCAAGAAATTTTTTTTTATAAATAAAATATTTTTCCTTTTTTGAATATTATAATTTTCTTTTTTTGAAAATGGTACTTTTTTTAGAGAAATTTTCTTTTTTTTTTAGAAATATTGAAGTTTTTAATGTTAGTACTTTTTGAAAATTAGTACTTTTTAGTGAAAATGTCCTTTTTTTTGGAAAATAGTAGTTTTTTATAAAAAATTATACTTTTTGGAAAATTAGTACTTTTTGGCGAAATTTTTTAATTTTTTTAAAAATTAGAAAATTATGAAAAATTGTACTTTTGGAAAATAGGTAGATTTTAAGAAAACATACTTTTTTCGAAAAATGGTGTATAATTTCCGGAAAAAAGTATGCTATTTTGGTACTTTTTATCATCTTTTAGAAATTTATTTTAAATTTAAAAACAAAACTTTTTAAAACAAATTTTTGACAAAATTTTAATTTTTTTAATAAATAAAAAATTTGCCCTTTTTAAAAATATTCTTTTTTTATTTGCCCTTTTTTGATTTTCTTAGAAAAATTTTACTTTTTAAGGAAAATTGAAGTTCTTAAAATTAGTACATTTTTTTTATTTTTTTTTTTTTTTTTTTTTTTGATAAATATTTGTCTTTTTAAAACTTATACTTTCAAAAAATGAGGATACTATTTTGATACTTCTCATCATTTTTCATAAATTTGTTGTAAATTTGTAATATTTTTTAAATCCTTTTTTGTTTTGTGAGAATTAATAATTAATAAAAATTAAATTTCTTAAAAAATTTTTCTTATTTTGTTTTAAAAATCAGTATTTTTATTTGAAACTAGAAGATTATTTAAATTTTACTTTTACGAGAATTGGTACTTTTTTGCAAATTGGCACTCATTAGGAAATTAACAAAATTTTTTTATTTTCTTTCTGAAATTAGAATTTTTTTTAATTAATTATTTTAAAAATAAAACTTCTTTGAAAATTATAGTTTTTTGGAAAAAATGGAAAAAATTTCAGATAAATATTTTAGAAATTATATTATAGAACTGGTTCCAAAACGTTTCTTAAAAATTGGCATCAATTTGATAAAGCCTCTTAAATTACTTAAATGTGTTATAAAATTAATTTCTTTTTTAAATTAGTAGAAATTCACAAGAATATTAAATTCAAAATGGTTCACAAATCGAATTCCCCTTTGACTTCAGGAAACTGGTAAAATTTAAATTTTCTCATAATGGAAAACAAATCTTCGAAACCCAGTACATGACTTAACCTATACAACATTAGCGTTCCGATTAGTTAAGCCGAATTTGAAAATGTTTAATAGCTAGCTGAAAACTATATTTATTTTGTTTGATTATAACTTAAGTTCGCAAATTTAAGCGCATAGTTTAAGAACGATAGAACTAGGTAAGAGTGTGATAATTTACTTGCCTATGATGAGTGATCTTTGAGGGACCCATATACTTATGAATCTAAACTACGAAATTAATTCAGCAAATGATGGATACAAATCTTTCAAAATATCTGGTAGTCTCTTCAAAAGGCTAAAGTATGTTTGAATATGTTTGAAATTGTTTCAATAGTTGAAAAATTAAATCGTACAAAAGAGAAAAACATATGAACAAAAATGCTTGTAAACCTTATTTTATAAAAATTTTTCGTTCTAAAGTTTCCTTAAAAAAACGAAAATCAAACACTTTATTTTTTGTTAAACTAATACTTTGACAATCTTCTCAAAGCACTTTATCGCTAATTAAACAACTCCCTTTCAATTCCCATAAAATTTTAATTTATTATCCATTCAATTAAAATGAGCATTTCAAAACTCTTTTCAAAGTCATTATCTTTATTTTCATTTACTAGTTTTATCTTCATTTTTTTACGTTTTAATGTGACATTAAATAACAAATAAAGCTTTTTGCTAAAATTGTCATAATAAATGACAATAATAGCTGTCAACTATTACACATAACACATGACATATGTCTAATATTCCTCACAACTACCATATAGAAACACACAGAGAATAAACTAAATAGATAAATCTTTTATGCTTTTTTTACACCCTACATCAAAATAGGTGGTTGGGGTATTATGCGTTTGTGCTGATGTTTGTAACGCATAGAAAAAGTTATCCAACACCCACCTTAAAGTATACCAATCGACTCAAAATCACTTTTTAAGTCGATCTAACGATGTCCGTCCGTCTAGCTGGCTGGCTGTCCATGTAAACCTTGTGCACAAAGTACAGGTCGCAATTTTAAAAATAATTCAATGAAATTTTTATGACACAAGGAGAGATTTTTATGACACAAGGATGAAGCCTATAGAAATTGATTGTGATCGGTATATTATTTCACTTACCCCTATACAAAGGTCCCCCCGGAATAGTGTTTAAACACTAAAAAATGCCATAAAATATTTTAATGAAATTCAAATAACTCTTCTGAAAATCACTTTAACGTACATAAACCCCATACGAATGTTAGCATCAAGTTAATATTCGATAAAAATAAGTTTTATGTAAATAGAAACAACATTGCCAAATTTTATGATAATCAGTCCACAATTTACCATAGCTCCCATATAACCCCACTTCCAGGAATCGCCCTAAAGTGCATAAAATAGTCTAGTTGTTAGTATCAACGCATTATTCCGTATTTGTATATTTTATTTTACATTTAGTAAAATTGGCCACAGTTGTAATATAAGTCCTTTTCCCGAATTTTTAAGCTCGTACACAATGGTGTAGGGTATTATATAGTCGGTCTTTACCGACTATATATTTCTTTCTCGTTCTTTTTTTTCATTTGAACATGAACTACTCTAAACATCTTCTGTGGGTATTTAAGGTCAGGGCTTAATCAAGTGGTAAGTAAGTAATCTTTTAAGTAGTTTCTTTCAATTCTCTAAATAAAAACAAAATAATATTTATATACGTGAAAATCTTATGACAAAAAAACTATTTGTTAAGAAAAGAAAAAAAGAAACAAGTTTTAATAAGTAGAAAAAAACATTGCCAGCATTCAATTAATTTTAAATATTTAGTAATTATTATAATTTAAAGAATTAACATAAAAATACAAGAAATGTTTATAATTTTTTTATTTATTTAAAATAAGCTGCTTGTTTAACAAAAAAAAAGGTAATATAGTTGGCTGCAGTTTTAGGGTTTTCAAACATCCGGGATTAGTCATGTAATTATTTTTAAAAAGAGTTTCCCATATGGCAAACGTGACTATGAAAGTAAATTAATAAGTTTATTTTGAAAGTGGCCTAAGTCCATACACAAAAGTGATGAAATTGGGTATGTACATATTTAACCCTTTAATGCGCAATTTTTTATTTTTAAGTAAAAAAAAAAAATTATTCAACACAAAATTTATGTGAGATTTGGGAAATAATAATAATTTTATTTTATTTTTTTATTTTTGAGTAAAAAAAAATTATTCAATACAAAATTTATGTGAGATTTAGGAAATAATAATAATTTTATTTTCCATAATTTTTAATAAACTTTCTTTTAATAAATGGTATGATTCATATGCGCATTTTTCTTCATATATTTATGTTGAAATAATGGACTTCAAATTCTGTTGTTAATCATTTGCTTGTAATGTAAAAAGATATCAATATTTTTAATAATATAACTAAGCACACTAATCCAGCATATCTTTATGTTAGCAATGTCCTCAAAAGAAGATATAATACATTTATTTTATTCGGTAATGCAGATTGGAAATCTAAAATAATTTTGAATCGAGAAGATACATTACCAAATCTTCTCGATTCAGTGTATCAACAGTATATATACCATTTCTTTTGAGTAAATATATTTTTGTAACAAATATTTGCCTGTAATCATTTGCTGAGTTAAAATTAAAATTTTCATCGCATTTATAGTTTCTAAATTAAATTTATGTAAATATGTGACACTTGAAACAATCAACTAATGTAATCATATCCGATAAGACACAAAATTAAAAAAAAAATGTAAAAATACATAATTTTTTACAATAGCTACATTATATACATTTATTATTTGCAATTCTGTATTACACAAATGCCCACTGATTCTTATTTGAATCAACAGAATTTTCTTATATAGAAATCGTAATTGAAGAAATTTTGTATATTTTCTTTCACTAAATAAACACACAAGCATCACACAATGTAATCAATATTTTCAAAATTTGCCTTGATCAATTGTATCTATATTTATGTAATTATTAATTGTATTGAATTTTATTTTCACTCGGAAAATGATTTAATGTGGGTTGTAGACCTTCTTGAGGACATCAGAAAACAATTTAAAAAAAAAATTCAAAATATTGCGAAAAACTGGTTTTAGGGTAGTTCCTGCACTATTGATCTCGAAGATTCATAAATTTTTAGTCAATTTAAGATTTTTAAATTGGTATTTTGAAAACAGAAGGACGTAGCCTTTTAATCATATTACCATCTTTTATATACACTCAAATTAAATAATGAATTATTCACCATTTTTAAATTTATTTACCTTTTCTTTTTAGAAATTTTGATTTTGATGTAAATTTTTATGATATTTTTCTAAAAGACTATATATATTTGTTTACAAAGTTTGAAATTTTATTGAGTTATCCCCATATAAAATATCCTAAAAAATCAAAAAGTTATTAATCATTTTCTAAACTTTGTTAAAAAATTCTTCATATATTTTAAGACAAAATATTTTTTTTTATTTCTTCTTGGTTTTTACTTTTTTAGGAAAAAATTAAAACTGGCTCTACTAGCAAAACAATACGAAAGTGATTTGAATCATATTAGGGAGAGATTGTGCGTCACAGACGATACATCTAAGCAATAAGAACTCAATACGCCTGAAAGAAATATAAGCAATATTGCTAGATAATCATATAATCATAGATGAAAAAAGGAAAATACCGCCAGATAATCTTCTGGAGGATGTTATAAATATATAGAAAAATTATCACTAAATAAATTTTGAAATAACATAATAAAGAAAATTTTTACATCTTGTAAAGCATGTACATAAATCCTGACATCATAAAGCACGAAAACTAAAATGCTCACTTAAAATATCCATTATTTCTCTAAAGGACAAACAAATTTCTTCAATATTTTCTCATTTCTATACAATTTTTCGACAACTGAAAAAAATTGTGACTGAAAAATAACATTATTGTATTAATATCTTCCACATGATGCCAATGAGATATCATCAGGTGATTATCACCTTACTCAAGAAAGGGCGATATTTTGAGGATAAAAATAATAAAAAATTTAGAATTTTATATATTTTTTCTTGTTTATTGGCTAAATTCTTTTTAAACTAATAAAAATACAATATTGATTTAATAATTTTCAACCAAATAATAAAAAAATATATTGCATAAATTTCTTCTAGGAAGAAATCTTCCTAATGTTTGTAGGGTTATTGAAAGTTATAAGTTATTACAGATAAAATCGAATAAGTTCTACAGTTTTTGTCCAATTTAAAAATATTAAATTTGGTTATGTTCACAACAAAAATGTCCTTAAAAATTATTGCATCGTTGTAAACTAGAAAAATTGTGGAAAATTTTTATTTTTTCTAGAAGTTGTTTAAAATATTACTTTTAATATTTGACCAAAAAAGCCAAATGCATACGGTTGAAAAGCCGGTTTCTTCTGTTTTCCAAAGAAGTTTCAAAAAGAAAAATAAACAAAAGATTAATTTGATAGGCCTATAACATACACTATGTCATTTCTCGAGTAATTTTTCACTGTAACAGAGTGTTATTCAGTAATAAATTAAATATTACTTTATAACAACAGAAATGACTGTATTATTATAGGAAAAGTTAATATTTGATGCCAATATTGTTCGATAAAAATACAATAATAGTGAGAAGTGGTTGATTCATATGTATTCATATGTGCATCAGGCGCACTAAAGGGTTATATTTTTACATAATTTTTTGATTCTTATTTTTTTTTTTTTTCTATTATATTTAAATCTGTTAAGATTTCTGAATGAATAAAGAAAAAACTTAAATTAGTATAAAACTATTACGTAAAAATTAAAATATTATTATGACTAATTTGATTTTTTTTTTTTTTTTTTTTTTGATGAACTGACTTAGGCCACTTTCAAAATAAACGGCTGAATTATTAAACAATTTTAATTTCTAATTTGTTTAATTTTTTAATTTTTTTTTATTTTTTATTTTTGCCTTTTTTAACGTAAAACATTTATTCTGTGCGAGAGATAGGGTATGATTAAAAATGAAATTTACTGTCAAAATCTAAAGATCATCTTAATCGTTGCCTAATTAATTAGAAAATTTAAATAAAGCTTTAGGAATAGTTTTGATATCAACAAAAAAAAAAAAAAAATCTATTGAGACAGACAAATTAGTCTTCATAAAGAGAGAAATAAGTTGACTTAATAAGGCTCCGATCTTTTCGAAGAGAATTACACTGTGCGACAAATGGTAGGGGTCAGTGATCGGGAAGGGTTCAAACTACCGGGGAAAGTTATATCGGTAAAAAAGAAGTTATACGTGTCCCGGCGTTTCGCTGGGTCACGTCTAGGAATCGAGATATATCGATTTGAAGTTAGTAACTATCATATAGGGGAAATTGTGACCTTTGGTGGTATTTTTTTTTTTACATAACTCGAGAACCACCAGTCCGGTTTTGCTGAAACAAATTTAAAAAAATTAGGAATTACAATTCCTTTAAACTGTTCATACAACGTTTCGCTACATAAGCAACAGTTTCGCAGTTATAAATAAATGTATGAAAAAAAAACTATTTTTTGCCTAAAAAATTGAATTTTTTTATTTTTAATTCATAAAAAATCCAAAACGGTAAAAAAAGTGTCAAGTCCTATTACTTTCACGTAAAGTCACATAACCTTTAAACAAAATGAGACATAGATCATGAAAATCGATGGACGCGTTTCGCTTTTATTCACAATTAAGTGAATTGTTACTAACTTCAAATAGTTACTAACTTCAAATCGATATATCTCGATTCCTAGACCTGACCCAGCGAAACGCCGGGACACGTATAACTTCTTTTTTACCGATATAACATTTCCCGTTGGTTACATCCCATCCCGATTTTGACTGTCGCATAGTGTTATTTTAAGAACTGGAATACAAGAGCTTCCCCGATCTTTTTGAAGAGATTTATTTTGAGAACGAGAACATGAGGATTTCATCTCTAATATTACCCCCAACATTAAACCCACAAATTCCAATTTCTTACATTTATACATATGTTTCCCCACTTTCCTTCGAATATTGGCAAACTCTGCTCAATAAACGAGGTGCATTTAATTTAAATCATAAAAAACATATACATTATGTTATGGTAACAAACAGACTTCCAAGTAACAAATACAAACGTTAAAGTAAAAGTCACTGAACTTAATAATACTAAAATATAGTCATGAACAGAAAAATAAAAACCCACAAAAAAATTATAAAAAAAAAACTAGTGATTACTTTGGCAAAATAAAAAAAAATAAATAAATAATACAAGTACTAGTTAGTTAGTTCATAAACATATACACACGCCAGGTATGAGTACCACAAGTCTAAAAAAATACAACTTAAGAGGTCTTTATAATTTTTTTCTTTGTGTTTCTTTAAGCTCAGAGGGTGTCGTCCAGCCAGTTAGTGCTACTAGCTAGCTAGCGACATTAAAAAACCAAAACACATTTGTTTGGTTAACCGGCTTTTTAGCTTTTATTTTCTTCTTTGTACAATAAGCAAGTTGCCAGCCAGCTTGTTTTGTATATAAGTCTTTCAAGCTTAGACACAAATAATAATAAGAAAAAAATCTTTAACATAAAAAATTTGTAGTTTTTTACTACAGTTAATAGTGATTAAATTATTCACGTTTATTCGCACAGAAACACACACTTACTCTCACTTATTTTACTCAACAATTTCAAAAAAAAAGTGCTAAAAATAGTGAAAGTGATTGATTTTTTTCCTTCTTATTCACTTTCCTTAATATTTAATTAAGCTGGTGATAAAAGAAAAAATATGTTAAATTGAATTTTGTTAAGCCGCTTTTTCACTTGTACAAAAAAAAAAAAAAAAAAAACAGAAAAACAAATTTATGCTAATTTGGGACATAAAACAAATTTTAAATAAAGTAAAAATCTTGACAACACAAAATGTGTAAAGGGGGAAATATAAGAATAAAAAAATATTTATGAAGATTTAATCAAATGTAAGAAAACATAATTTTAAAATTTTTTAAGAACACCGAAATAGTATAACACGAATTGTAGCAAATTTGCTAATTGTATGAAATTTTTAATTATTTCCTATTTGTAGTAAATTTTTTAAAAACAAATAGCAAATTTTTAAAAAATTTTAAAAATTTTCTATTTATAGTAAATATTTCAAAATTTTTCTATTTATAGTAAATTTTTCCAAAATTCTCTATTTATAGTAAATACTATAAATAAAAAATTTTTGAAAATTCTTCTATTTATAGTTAATTTTTGAAATATTTTCTATTTATAATAAAATTTTCAAAAATTTTCTATTTGTAGTAAATTTTTCAAAATTTTTTTTTATTTTATTTATATTAAATTTTGCAGAAATTTTCTATCTACAGTAAATTTTGCAGAAAATTTTCTTTATTTTATTTATAGTAAATTTTGCAGAAATTTCCTATTTATAGTAAATTTTTTCAAATTTTGCTATTTATAGTAAATTTTTTCAAATTTTGCTATTTATAGTAAATTTTTTCAAATTTTGCTATTTATAGTAAATTTTTTCAAAATTTGCTTTTTATAGTAAATTTTTTTCAAAATTTGCTATTTATACTAAATTTTTTCAAAATTTGCTATTTATAGTAAATTATTTAAAAATTTGATATTTATAGTAAATTTTTTAAAAATTTGCTATCTATAGTAAATTTTTTAAAAATTTTCTATTTATAGTAAATTTTTTCAAAATTTTGCTATTTATAGTAAATTTTTTCAAAATTTTGCTTTTTATAGTAAATTTTTTCAAAATTTTGCTTCTTATAGCAATTTTTTCAAAATTTGCTTTTTATAGTAAATTTTTTAAAAATTTGCTATTTATAGTAAATTTTTTAAAAATTTGCTATTTATAGTAAATTTTTTAAAAATTTGCTATTTATAGTAAATTTTTTAAAAATTTGCTATTTATAGTAAATTTTTTAAAAATTTGCTATTTATAGTAAATTTTTTAAAAATTTTCTATTTATAGTAAATTTTTTAAAAATTTTCTATTTATAGTAAATTTTTTAAAAATTTTCTATTTATAGTAAATTTTTTCAAAATTTTCTATTTATAGTAAATTTTTTCAAAATTTGCTATTTATAGTAAATTTTTTCAAAATTTGCTATTTATAGTAAATTTTTTCAAAATTTGCTATTTATAGTAAATTTTTTCAAAATTTGCTATTTATAGTAAATTTTTTCAAAATTTGCTATTTATAGTAAATTTTTTCAAAATTTGCTATTTATAGTAAATTTTTTCAAAATTTGCTATTTATAGTAAATTTTTTCAATATTTGCTATTTATAGTAAATTTTTTCAATATTTGCTATTTATGAAAATTTTTTTTAAAATTTGCTGTTTATAAAATTTTTTTTTAAAATTTGCTGTTTATAGTAAATTTTTTCAAAATTTGCTATTTATAGTAAATTTTTTCAAAATTTGCTATTTATAGTAAATTTTTTCAAAATTTGCTATTTATAGTAAATTTTTTCAAAATTTGCTATTTATAGTAAATTTTTTCAAAATTTGCTATTTATAGTAAATTTTTTTTTAATTTGTTGTTTATAGATAGTAAATTTTGAAAAAATTTCAAAATTTACTATTTTGAAAAAATTTCAAAATTTACTATTTTGAAAAAATTTCAAAATTTACTATTTATAGTAAATTTTTTTTAATTTTTTTTTTTTTTTTAATTTGTTGTTTATAATAAGTTTTTTCAAAATTTGCTATTTATAGTAATTTTTTTTTTAATTTGCTATCTATAAGAAATATTTAAAAAAATTTGCTATTTATAATAAATATTTAAAAAAGTTTCCTATTTTTAGGAAATATAGTTCATTTCTAGTTAAGTTCTAGTTATGTTATGTTCTAGTTCAATCCTAGTTCAATTCTAGTTAAGTTCTAGTTCAATTCTAGTTCAGTTGTAGTTCGTTTTAAATTAATTGAGTTTTAGTTGAAGCCCTTTTTATTTTAAATTTTAGTTTTTAGAACTTTTTAAACTATATATTAACAAGTAATTAGAAAAAAAAACTTTTAAAAAAGCACTTTTTATGTTCTTTTAAAACTCCTAACAAAGTATCATTATTTCATGACATTTTAAAACATCTGTAATCTTTTTCTGTTCAAAAAATATAATAGGAGTCTTTAAAGTTTATGACAATTTTTAAACTATTAAACAAAAAAAGACTTAAATATTTAACAAGTTAAATTCCACAGAAAATCGCCAAAAGAGAAAAACAGCACAATAAAACAAGCAATAAAACATCAACATCAAGTTTATTTTCATGATATTCAAAAATTTTAATAAGAAAAAAAAAACAACCACAAGAAAAACGAAAAATTATAGCAAATGATGGCATTTAACAGCTACAAAAATTTTGCTTTAACGAGGCAGGAATGGGGCAAGTCACTGAAACGACGTCATAAGCCTTAAAATAAAACACAAATAAATTGTCCAGGACGACTTTGAAGTGTTTCAAAGAATTGTGTGGCACGTTAATGATTACAAAACAATAAGTTTTTTTTTCTTTTATTTTTATAATGTTTTTTGTTGGCTTACAACTATTTACTTTAAACAGAATAATAAAAATACTTATGCATAATGGCAAGAGGTTCTTTTTTTGTATTTAGTATTTTGGCTAAAAGGCCATGAATTGATGGCAACAGCTGTTTTTGGGTTTTTTTTTTTTTTTTTTGGTGAAGCTTAAAGATGATTAGCAAAAATATTCATGCAATCAAACGCCTATTACTAAATTTAAAAAAAAAATACGACAAAAAATACTAGCAAACAAATCTTGCCACAGATAAAAAAAACAGCTGTGTTATGGTAAATTTATATGCCAAATATAAAAAAACCATAAATAAATAAATTTGTTTAAAAAGGGATACTTAAAAGGAGGTGAAATTATTAGTAGAAATAAGCAAAAAAAGAGCTTATAAGGAAGCGAAAAATTATATAGCCTGATAACTTTCTTCTAGTATAAATATCATCAGTAATTCGTATATATTTCCGTTTTCCAAATTTAATTTAAATCAAATTTACCTTAAATTCATGCAGTTTTATAAATATTAATAGTAGACCAGTTTGTTATTTGTAGACATACCTGCGAAGAGATAAAAAAAAAGGTAAATTAGTATTTTATGATAATCAATAGTTATTTCAAATAAATATTGTCATTTTTAATCTGCTGAGCACATGTAAAATATTAAATGAATTCAAATTATTAAGGGTCCTCATGAAAACGCACAAAACCCTCACAAACTGTGCAACGTATGCAAGTTTGCACACTTGCAAATGAACTGTCAAAAATTGTATGGAAAATCATTTGCTCTACGCTTATAACTTTGCGCGACTATTTAGTCTCGCAAACTTCCGCTTATTCTTAATATTGCACAATATTTGAAAAGCGAGTTCATGAAACATGTCGTGTAAATTTGCGCTATTGCATATTGTGTGACATTTCAGCAAAGCTTTATAAAACTAATGAACATTTTATTAAAATATGGCTGATCATTTCTATTATGAATTATCGATGTTTTTTTTTTTTTTTTTTTTGCAAAAAAAAATATTCTTTAGTAAAAAAACCGTTTTATTTTATTCGTTGGATCAATGCAAAAATATACAGAAAATATCTGTGAGATCTCTCAAAAAACAAAATTCATGACCTATGCTGAAAGTCCATTAAAATATGTAGCTATTGATAGCTAAATGTTCATTTATTATACTATATTTTATTTATTTTTCTATTATTTATTAATGTGCTCAGTTTCAGTGATAATGAGATAAATATCTGATGTAAGATCAGTTTTCTCCTTTCCTCTATCAATGATTTTTTTTATGGTACTTTTAGAAAATTATTGCTATCATTTTTATTTTCAAATTGATATTGCTTTTTTGAAATAGTTTTTCTATCTGGAGTATTGCTACATTTTATTGAAAATTTGTACATAACAATTGGAACATTTTTCAAAATTTGTTAGGCTTAGAAAATAGTAAATTTTCGATATTGAAACTTCTTTTGCAAATTGCCAAATATATAAAAAAATTATATTTTTTTTAATTCTAAATTTGTTTGTAAATTTGGTACATTTTTGATAAATGGTATAATTTTTGAATTAAGCTGTCGCACAGTGGATTAGAATCGCCAAAAATGGCACCTAATATATCGAAAAAACACTTTTTGAGTTTTATTTTTTTAAGGCAAACTTCTGGCCGTGTTTCAAAGGTCATATTTTCTGTAGATCGCAGTTTTAAAGGTAACTTTATGAAATTTGGTACTTGAGCGTATTTTGGGTCAATAATGTAATAAAATAAAATTGGTTAAAATATAAGCATTATTTCACTCAGCACCCATATTAAAATTTAACCCGAAAATAGGTCAAATGCACTTAAATATATTAAATATATTCGTATTAAAATAAAATTCATCACGGATGAGTTTTGTGTAAGCAAAAATCGTACTACCAAATTTCATGAAGATCGGTCCATAATTGAGCATACCTCTCATACAAGAAACCCTACCGGAATTACTTTTTCCTTCATAATTCCTATATAAATGATTGCATAAATATAAAATTTATTAAAAATAAATCTCACTTCAGTATTAATCTTATAGCCAAAATATCAGAAGGTTCGGTCCATAAATGATCATAGCTTCCATATAAGACCTTGTCACGTTAACGCAAAATTCACATTTACGTTTGCGCATTAAAGTGACTAATTGTGGCAAAACTTGCTTAACTGTTACTTTTCTACTTGATTTAAGTATTTTCTGAAAATTCTACATATGTAGTTCTCTTCTTAATTAATGGAAATAATTAATATATATATATATATATATATATATATATATATATATATATATTATATATATATATATATATATATTATATATATATATATATATATTTATATATTCTTAGAAATCACAAAAAATCCGCAAAAATACAAAATTTTTATTTTCACCCATGTTCGTAAAAAATACCCGTTTTTATACTAAAAATATTTCTACAACATTTACTAACCAAAAATACGTAAATATGTTTCTAAATGCCTATGCTTAACAACTCTATTGTAAAAAAAATACTTTTTATAAAATAAAATACAAAAATATAAACTTGAAAAATTTCGACTATCAGTTTTTGCCACTGTGATTAAAAACTGCAACAAATCTGCGACTTTGATGGTGCACTACCAGGGGAGTGAAAAAATGATAATGATTTTTTTAACAAATAATAATGCTTCATTTTATCTATTTTTACCTAGAATTAATTACATTTTAAAAATAATAATTTTCAATTAATCGCCATATTTTACAATTTCACGCCATGTTTGTCGTCTTGTCGTTTAAATATATATATTTAAACTTTTATATGTTTTATTTAAGGAAAATTTATGGAAATAACAGTTACCAATGATATCCACTTTATCCTTTAAATTAGTATAATTTAAGAAACGTGGGTATTTTAAGTTTGTCTCTTTATGTAGGAAATTATTTGTTTAATTATGAAATTTTATGGGTTTGTCTGAGGCATATGAATTGCCAAAATGTCTGTATATATTAAAGTACATCTGGTCTCATATTGGAGTACATACATATATTCAGTAAAAGTATTCATCATTCAAACTCATTTTAGAAAATGTGAAATCTTATAAATTTATTTCTCAACAAAAAAAAATCTTACTCTTACTTTTTCTTTCCTACTTCTTTTGAAACTAAACTTGAAACAAATTACATTATCAAATTGTTAAAAAGTAGTATTATTTTACTCTTTGGTGTCTCTTGCCTATTTTTATGACAAGCTTATTATATAACAGAAACCTATTTATTATTTTGTTCTGAAAAACAAATTTAAGACAATATGTTGTATTAGCGGAAACTTTCTTATATGTTTTTATTTATTTCTTTTTTTTTTTTTCTCCTAAATTTTAACATAAAACATTATGACCTATAATTAATTACCTAAGTCAAAAACAACGAAAAAGAAAAATAATTATGTTTCAAAAGTATAATTATAGAAATAATTATGAGTATTTCTTATATTTCACCGTTTAAAAAATATAAAATACTTGAAACAAAAACACAGCTTATTAAATTCTTATCACCACTTATTTTTATTTTTTTAATTTTAACTGGGTTTCCTTATTTTTGTATTAACAGCTTCTTGCGTTTTATATTCTTTTTTCATTTTTTTAATATCTTGCAACACATTTTTACTTGCTGTTGATTTTTAAGCTGTTGGCTAAATAAAAAATAATATGGGTTTCTTTTGAAAATATAACAAGACAAAAAAACTATGTAGACATTTGAAGAAAACTTGTTTTTCTGTGATTACTTGTTTAATTTCTTTTCGCACAAAAAAAAATCTAATGAAAAATGAAACTGAATTTTAAAATGATCGATTAAATAGTGTTGCCAAAGGTCTGAAGAAAAAATCATGGAAAAAAATTAAATACCTTAACTCAACTAGAACTGAACTATAATTGAATTAGAACTGAACTGGAACTGAACCAGAACTAAACTAGAACTGAAGTGAAATTTAAATAGAACTGATTTAAAACTGAACTAGAACTAAACTCGAGCTAAACTAGAACAGAACTAGAATTAAACTGGAACTGAACTAGAATTGAAGAAGAATTGAACCACAACGGAACAAGAACTGAACTATAACTGAATAAGACCTGAGCAAGATTTGAACGAACGAGAACTAAACTAGAACTCAGCTAAAACCGAACTATAACTGAATAAAATATATATATACATATATATATGTATATATATTCTCTATAACCTTTATTTGATCTCATTAGTGTCTTAAATATCAATTTTTATAAATGTATTTTGCTCTTTTTAAACAAATCTCAAACACAGTGAAATGTTATATATTTTTAGTGAAATTGTATGTGTCACAATAAATTAACTGTGATGCGAATAAAAAGTTAAGAAAAAAGAAAAATAAAAATCTTATGCTCATCAACTGCAATAGCAAATTAAACAGTGTGTAAATGTACACATACACAATTTATTTTTAATTTCCAACAATTGTTGGTGGCAAATTAGAAATAAAAAAAAAAGATTTGCAAAGAAAGTTTTAAAAAAACCTCAATACAATAGAAAAATATTACATATGTACAAACAGCACGAGACAGTAATTGTTGTTTTAACTATTGTTGTAAATATTTATAAAACTACTAACAATAAATTACACTCAGAGAAAAATATTGTTTAGAGACATAATTGACATAAACTCCGAATACAAAATAAGTAGAGATACTTAAATAAAGTTATTTTTATAATTTTGTAAATAAAAGCTAATTACTAAAAACAGTATTACTAAAAATATCACTTAAAAATAAGAAATAATAAAAAACAACAAAAAATTGAGTATTTGTTAAGCCATAAAATCATTTCAAAGCAGCTTACTTTCTAAGAACTTCTTGGTATCTATTTTAAATTAACAGTATTTTTTTATTCTTAATTAAAAGACACTTATAATTTTTGGCCTTATTGACCTTGAGTAACAAAACAAAAAAATTGAAATAGCTTAAGGCGGAAATTTTAAAAATTCACCAAGACTTTTTATATAAATTGAAAGGAAATATACGAAAATAATTTTATAAATAAACTTCTCAATATATTAACAATATATAAGATATAAAAAAGAGCAACTTCAAAACGAATTGTAAAGAAACATGACATTTCATTTTTATTATTAAATTAAAACGAAAATTAGCTTAGGCTTTAACAATAGAAAAAAGTAAATAAATTCTTTTGCTTTTTTATGATTTATTCCATCATTTTTTATTGTAAATATTTTTCCCAGTTTTATGCAATAACGCTGGGGTGTATGTTCTAGTTTAGTTCTCGTTCAATTTTAGCTCAGATCTAGTTCAATTCTAGTTCAGTTCTAGTTCAATTCTAGTTCGGTTCTAGTTCAGTTCTAGATCAGTTCTATTTCAGTTCTATTTCAGTTCTAGTTAGTTCTCTTTCAGTTCTAGCTCAGTTCTAGTTCAATTCTAGTTCAGTTCTAGTTCGGTTCTAGTTCGGTTCTAGTTCAGTTCTAGTTCAGTTCTAGTTCAGTTCTAGTTCAGTTCTATTTCAGTTCTAGTTTAGTTCTAGTTCAGTTCTATTTCAGTTCTAGTTTACTTCTAGTTCAGTTCTAGTTTATTTCTAGTTCAGTTCTACTTCAGTTCTAGTTTTATTCTACTTCAGTTCTAGTTCAGTTCTAATTCAGTTCTATTGTCAGTTTTAGTTCAGTTCTAGTTTTGTTCTAGTTCAGTTCTAGTTCATTTATATTTCAGTTCTAGTTCAGTTCTAATTAAGTTCTAGTTCAGTTCTAATTCAGTTTTAGTTCAGTTCTAGTTCAGTTCTAATTCAGTTTTAGTTCAGTTCTAGTTCAGTTCTAGTTTTTTTATATAACTAAACTCTACTTAAGTTCTTGTTCATGTTCAAAATTTTGCAACCTTTCTTTGCATTTTCTTATCTTTGTATATCTTTTTTTCAAAGTAAGTAGATAATAAACATTCTTGTGATAATTTTTTTTAGTTTTTTCTATTGTCTTTTTGATTTACTAATAAGATGAAAACTTTTCTTGCTTTATTATTTTATATGGCTTTTATTTTTTATCTAAGTTTGTACAAGTATTTATGTACCTGATTTCCATTTAACCATTAAATCTATTGTTTCTTAACTTGGTCATATATAAAAGTGTAATTTTATAGTTGCCACAAAGAAAGTCTCTGGTGAATGCTTTTAAATTTATTTTCCTTTATAAATAAAGATCAACTTGCACACGCTTTCTAATTGTCTATGTTTATTTGTTTTATAATTTAAAAGTACTATTTAGTACTTGTGTTAAAATTAAGGTATTAATAACTACTTCAATTGATAACAAAATCAACACAAGAATATTTGAACAATAAATTTTATTTAATTTACTATAGGATTTTTTTATAACCAAAGAAATTGAGGTAGGTTATAGTTTGAGTATAAACTACAGTGTTCTTGTTGTTTTTATTCTTATCAGAAATTGTTGTTATCAAATTATATTGCTTTTTTATTATTGTCATTTTAGGCAGCAATTATTATTGATTTATAATTCATTTTCTACAACAGTTAATATTTACTTTCTGTTCAACATATATCTAAGGTGGACTTACGCTTCTACCAGTAGGTTTTTATCAGCATTTTTGTTTTGTTTTCAGTTTAAAATCATTTTATTGTTTAAATTGTTAATATTTGTTTGCTGTTTTGTACATATGAAAATTCATATATGACATTTTGTTATAATTGCTAACATTTGTTTTTCTTTATTAAATATTGACATACATTTACTTTTAAAAAATAGCAAGCATTCAATGGTTTTGTAGTTTTCAACAGATGTTAATTGCGAAAACGTGAATTAATAAAAAGAATTTGATAAACAAGAAAGCCAGTAAAAAAATTAAAATATTTAAATTCTAATTTAATACAATTTTAGGTTTTGTTAAATTTTAATTTCGTTATATTTTAGCTTTGTTTTATTTCGGTTTTACTTCATATCAATTTTTGTATTTTTTGTTTTTTTTCTTTTATCAGCAGAAATAGTAAGAAATGCTAAATATTTTATGACGTTCTTGTTATTTCCTTATCACTATAGCAAATTAGGCAAAACCTAAAGAAAATAGAAACCTCGATATAAATATACATGTGTATAATGCAAAATGTAATTCATTATATAGTTTTTATCAATGTCTTAATATCACGTTTTTCAAATTCTTTTTAGTTTTAAGATATTTTAGTAATAAACAAGTAAGTCGGTCAAGCCTGACCATATGATACCCTACACCATTGTGTATGTGCACCAGAATTCGGGGAGAGATCTTTTCTTAGACCTGTGACCACTTGTAGACCGATAATAGTATTAAGTGTAAAATAAAACATATGAATACAAAATATTAGATTTATATGAATTTATGCGCTTTTAGATGATTCCCGAAATTGAGCACTTTATGGGAATTATGGTAAATCATGGACTGATCTTCATAAAATTTGTCATTTGTACTTATATATACTTATACTTATACTTATATAAAACTTATTTGTGTCGAATATAAACTTAATACTAACATTTTTATGGGATTTATGCACGTTTAAGTGATTTTTGGAAGAGAGATTTATATGGGAGCTATGGTAAATTATGAACCGATCTTCATAAAATTTGGCACTAAGATTTATACTCATATACAACTTACTTGCACTGAATTTAATTATAATATTGAAATATTTAAAGAATTTTTGATCTTTATTCCGGGAAGATATTTGTGTGGGAGCTAGCTGAAATAATGTAACGATTATAATCACTTTCAACAGGCTTTTTCCTGTGCCAAAATAATTATTCGTGCCAAGTTTCATCAAGATATTTTCAAAATTGTGACATGTACTTTGTTCACAAGGTTTACGTGAACAGCCAGCCAGCCAGACTGACGGCGTTAAATCGATTCAAAATGTGATTCTGAGACAATTGGTATACTTAAAGGTTGGTCTAGGACCAATTTTTTGTGCGTTACAAACATCAGCACAAACACATAATAGTCCAACCACCGATGGTGGTGTAGGCTATAAATATAGATTTAAGGATTCTTTTTGACTTTGCAGTTTATAGCTTTAAATACTTTTTTTTTTATAAAGGTATAAACCACATATTATTCTATGGTATAAAGTATATAAGTATTAAAAAACTTTTTGTATTAAAATTATTAATAAATTACCATTTATGTATTTTTTCTTGCTATCTAGTTTCTTATTATTATTTTCTAGTAGGTATATTGTAAGTATTAAAAAATACTTTTTTAATAGTTTAACTGAACTAGAACTTATCTAGAACTGAACTGAAATATAACTGAATTATAACTGAACTGCACTAGAACTGAACTAAAAATGAACTGATCTAGAACTGAACTAAAACTGAACTAATCTAGAATTCAACTAGAAATGATCTAGAACTGAACTAAAACTGAACTAGAACTGAAGTAGAACTGAACCAGAACTGATCTAGAACTGATATAAAACTGAACTATAATTAAATTGCAATTGATGAAATAAATTACAGTTGAACTAGAACTGTACTCGAACTGAACTAAAACTGATACAGAAGAGATTTAAAATATTTTTCCAATTTTTTAGATAGAGATAAATGTTTAAATTAATGACTATAAAAACTTTCCAATAAAAGCTTTAAATTATTAACACTTTAATAAATTTATACTTTAATTGCATTTCAAATACCATGGAAAAAATTAACATTTCCATGTTAAATTTTTTTATTTTATTATTATACTTCAAAAACTGAAGATATAAAAAATTTTAGAAATATTTCATACAATAAACAAATAAAAATAACTTTGAAGCAGTGATGTCAGATTGAGGGAATTTTTGAAAAAAAAAAATTCAAGCGGAGGGAAAAAGGGAGCAAATTTTTAGTTTTATAGAAATAAAGGGAATTATTAAATTGTTTAAATTTTTCTCAATAAATGACTAAAAATAGGAATAAAAAATTAATTTTCAAACTTGGTATTTTTTGAGGTTTAAAAATATTTCTTTGTGATCGTTAAAATTAAATTATTTTTATGTAGTGTTTTATTTACACACAAACAAAAAATAAACTTTTTGTCAATTTTTTAATAAAAATAGCGATTTTAAGGAGGAGGGAAAATAAGAAGGAAAACAGGGAATTTTTTTTACTAAACGGAGGGATTTTTCCTAAGTTGTATCTGACATCACTGCTTTGAAGAAATAATTAAAATACTTCACTGCAGTTATAAAAAAATTCAAATCAATATTTATAATTTGTATTGTTTAAAACCTTTGTTTAAACATATTAAGTTTAAGTTTCTAACAAAACTTATAAATTTATCTTAAATTCTTTTTTTCTCTGCTTTTTTTTATTTCTTTGCTTTCAAAACACCTGTTTTTTTTTTTTTTTTTTTTTTTTTGTTTTTTTTGTTTGATATTATTTTTTTATTATATACCAATAAACCTAACGATATTATAACAATATCGAAATGATATCATATAGGTGATAAAAATTATCACTAGTGATAGACGTTTTCGAATCGAAAACAATAGTTTTTCGAACTAAAGTGTACCTTTCCTTATGATATTGTTTTTCCATGAAATTATGATATCCTTTTCGGTATCGTAATTTCCAAAAATAACGATACTAAAATCGACATGTACTAAATTTTGTTTCTAATACTATTTAATACCAAAAATAGTGTTTTTTTCCAATTAAATATACATATATACATAATTATATATCTGTTGAAATAAAACAAAAATCCTAAATAAATATAAAACATGAAAAAATCATCATACACGACAAATTTTTATACAAATATTGTCCATTATAATATTTGCAAACTTAGTTATTCCTTAGGCATATACATTTACAATTACATACCTAAAGAGATTTGTTGGACCAATAAAAATCTGGTACGTAAATAATTTTTTTCTATTTAATATCAGAATGTGTTTGTTGAAAATTTTTAATTTTAATATTTTTGTTTTGAAGTTTTTTCCAAAAGTTTATAATTTTTATTTTATTGGAAAGAAATATATTGAAATTTCAATATCAAAATAATATCTTTTTCGGCAATAAAGTATGATATTATATTCGACACTTAAGATGATATCGTTTTCGCTATCATATCGTTTTATGGTTTATTGGGATTCCTTGAAAACCATTCATTCCACAAATATTTAATTAAATATTTTTAAAATAATTTTAAATGAAACTTAAGAAATACAAATAGCATTTAATCAGACCACTGTATTAAGTGCATGTTCCCTGGCCATTAGATCAACCGGAAGCCAGTTCAATAAGGCAAAAAAAAAAAATTTTAATAAAATTTTGAAAATTTCTTAATTTAAAAGAAAATGTTTTCTTAATTATTATTAAAGAATGTTTAAATCTTAAAATAAATCTTTTAAAAGAAAAACCTTATTACATCCTCTTGAGTTTGTTACAAATTAAAAGTGAAATATTTTTTGTTTAAATATTTGAAATTCTATTTTTCATTTTATTCTACGTACACGCGTGTCAATATAGTAAACTTGGCCCATATCCAATAATTTGACCATAAATTACAAACTGCAAAAATAAAATTAAAAACAAATAAATGTGCAATATAATGTTACATGACCTAGACGCGGTGGTAGGCCTAACTACTAGTTGGCATGGCAATGAATGCAAAAAAAAAAGGAAATTCTTAAAGAAAACTTTAAAATAAAACCTTTAAGTAATTTTAAATGATTGAAAGAGATTTTAGAGAAATTTAGAAAAAATTCAAACATTTTTATTTAGTATGCATTTTTGTTGAATTATAAAACTTAACGAAATTATATAAAAATTACCAACTGTCAACGTTTTTTAAAGAGTCGTTACCTTTATTTTTCTGAATTTAAAATTGTATAATTTGTTTAGTTTAATTTAAATAAATAAATACTTATTTTCGGTCAATTAAAAAAAAATTAGCGAAACTTTACTCTCTAAAGGAAAAGTATTTGTTCGAATTTTTTTTTTTTAATTTAATTTTTAAATAAAATTAATGTTTTTTTTTAAGTTTAATTTAATTTAGATAAAAATTATTTAAAGTAAACAATTATTTTCAGTCAATTTAAAGAACTTAACGAAACGTTTTTTCTTAAATAAAAAACATCTTTTTGAAAAATGTTATTATTAATAAGCTTATATACTTAGTATTAATAAGCTTATATTGATTTGTAGAACAATTACTAACTTTTAACGATTTTTGAAACTTAACGAAACTTTATTTTTGTGATAAAATTTTAAAACTCCTAATTTTCTTTTAAAGTTAGGTTTAATTTAAATAACAATTAATATAATTCTAAAAGAAAAAACTTAATGAAACTTATATTCTAAACGAAAAGTATTTCTTCGAAAAAATTTTTACATTATTTATAATTGATAAATTAATATTAATTTCTAGAAGAATTATTAACTTTTAACGATTTTTAAAACTTAACGAAACTTTATTTTCTAAACGAAAGGTATTTCTAAGAAAACATTTTTAAAATTCATTAAGCATTGATAAGTTTATATTGATTTGTAGAACAATTAGTAACTTTTAGCGATTTTAAAAAGTAACGAAACTTTATTTTTATGATAGAATCTTAAAATTATAATTTTCTAAAGTGTATAAAACTTAACGAAACTTTATTTTTAAACGAAAAGAAAATTTTCTTTTAATATTCATTAAGCATTGATAAACTTTTATTGATTTTTGTAACAAATACTTACTTTCAACGAGTTTTTAAACTTAACGAAACTTTGTTTTCCTCATAGAATTTAAAATTTTATATTTTTTTTTTAATTTTATTTAAATTAGATAACAATTATCATAAAAATGAAAGAAATATCTATTTGTGGTCAATTTAGTAAACTTAACGAAACTTTATTTTCTAAACGAAAAGTATTTCTTTGAGAAATTTATAACATTTGTTTAGCATTTGATAAGTTTATTTATATTAATTTCTTTAAACAAAATTTGTTTTTAACGATTTTTTTAAACTATAATAAAATTTTATTTTTAAGCTAGAATTTAAATTTTTATTTTCAGTCATTTTAAAAACATAACGAAACTTAATTTTGTAAGCGAAAAGCATTTCATCGAAAAAGATTTAACATTCATTAAGCATTAATAAGCTTATATAGATTTCTGGCACAATTTATAACTTTTAACGACTTTTAAATTTTAAGAAATCTTTGGTTTTCTAATAGAATTTAAAATTTTATATTTTTTTTTAATTTCATTTAAATTATAATTACTACCTTTTAATGATTTTTAAAACTTAACGAAACTTTGTTCTTTTATAGAATTTAAAATTTTGCATTTTTTTAAAGTTTCATTTCATTTAGATAACGATTTCTAAAATTCTAAAAGAAATATTTTTTTTTTCAGCCGAATTAGAAAAATTATGTAATTCTTTTTAATAACAGATATTACAATTTTAAAAGCAATATCTTTCGGTCATTTTAAAAAACTAATGATACTTTATATTCTTAACGAAAAGTATTTCTTCGAAAAATTTTTAATAAGAATTTATTTAAAAAAAAAAAAAATTCTAAGTTTAATTTATATCGATTTCTGGAAAAAAATGTTTAACGATTTTTTTAAACAACGATATTTTTTTTCTAACGAAAATTTATTAAATATGTTGCTATTTTTAAATAGCATTGTTAGTTTAATATTTATACTGTAAAAATTTATTAGACTTAACGATATTTTTGAAACCAAATTACATAAAAGCGAATTTTTTTTTTATTTTTTTTAGACTTTTATATAAAATTTAAAAATTAATTATCTTTTTAACATTCTTCCTCCCTGTATTAGTTTCTTTTAAATTATAAAGAAATTTATTTTTTGTATTACACTTAAAAGAAATTTTTTATTTGAAATTAGTTATTAAACTTACCTTTTTTCCTCCAACAAATTCTCCGCCGTACTCAATCTTAAACGCACCGTTTTCATGCTCTGCAACGGGAATAGCTTACAAAAGGGTGTCAAAAACTTGGGACGCCAACAGTAGTGGGGATACTCTTTACACACTGTCCACAAACGTTCATTGTGCTCGAATAAATACGTATGACTTTTGCCAAAATTTAAGTAATCATCCATGTCGTTCTGATAATCACAGTAGAGTAAATTTTTAATATTCTTAATGGCCTGCTCCTCATCATCGGGATCTCTTATCTGTTTAATGCCAAAATTAAGCAATGGCTCATAGTGATAGAAATTGCCTGGCATTGCATTTAGTATATCACCCAAGAATGTGGAGCCAGATCTCCAGGTGGTCACCACTATACTACGTACAGGGGTGCCCTCAGTTTCGGGTGTTAAGTCTGACAACTTTTCGGCCTCAACGCCAAAACGTCCTGCAGGATATTCAAAGTTTTCCATTTCATTGGCGATTTTGACGCGTTGCTGGGCAATAACATCGTTAATGGTGGCCGTCATATTGTACATTACTGCTGTCTGCTGAGGCACGGCATGGCCAAAACGTTCTCCTGTAAAAACGGAGGCTGAACCAAGACCATTGCCTGCAGAGGAATAGCCACCAGAAGCGGTGTTGGCACCGCCACCACCAGCGTTTATATTGCCACTACCGCCACCTAAGGCACCACCCACCACACCGGCCGAAGAAGAGGCTAACGAGGCGGGTAGTGGTCTATGTTGTGTGGTGGCTATAAGCAACAGAATGCACAAGCCACTAACGCCACAAATACCTATAAGATTTGCTCTACGCGACATCTTACGACGTTTTGTTACCAAGCCACTGCGTTGATGATTTCTTGCCCTGGCTATAGACGATACTACCTTATTGTTGACCGCACTTTTAGAGCTATCGCTAGTCTCCTCCACCACCACCTGGACTCCTGTCAAAAGCGAAACAGTCGCTGAATCTGTTTCCTCATAGGCACTCATAAATTATTATTTCGCTAAAATTTTCTTTCCGCTTTATTTTCTTTATTTTGGTTTAATCTAATAAACTATAGGAATTTTTCGTAATTTTTCTATTTTTGTTGTTTGTGTTAATAATAAGCTTTTGTGTTTGCGTGTTTCGTTTTGTTTTGCCTTGTTTGCGTAAAAAATAAAATTAAATAAAAATTAATTCACGTAAGATTTTCTTTTTTAAATACACATTTTTCTTTGACATTTTTTGTTTTGTATTTATCGGGCACTATAACATTTTGTTATCAAAACTTTGTTCTATAAAATCCTTAATAAGAATTTATTTTTTTAACATTTTTCTTTTTGGAATGCAATTGTAGAAAAAATTCTTCATTCATTAAATCAACTCCCGTTCACCATTAAAACCCTTTTATAAACACAACCGACCACTTTGCGTGTAAATGTCAAACTAACAAAATGAAAATAATGGAAGAAGGAAAGAAGATAATGAAAGATAAACACATAAATAAATGCCGTTTTTACATAAATGTTTACAAAAACCAGCGTTGTCAACTATTTGTAACCAAAGCGCGGCGGAAAAATCCAAAAATGCGCTAAAAAGCGCTAAACTGAAGTTAAATGATAGAGGCACATTCATAAAATTAAAGTCAGATTTTTAGGATTCCAATGTAAAAGTGAACATTTGATTTAGCGAATAATTCTCTGAAAATTTGACAAAATTTTTTGTTTTCAATAGTAGAAACAGTTAAAATATATCATTAGTGTGTAAAAAAATATAAATACAATAAATTTTAAGAAATATAATTAAAAAAAAAAATTTAAATAAAAATAAAATAATAAAAATGTATAATAAAAGTTGCTTATAAAGGTAAGTAAGAATTAGTGTTGCCAGTTTAGCCTTCTTAAGACTAAATATAAACTTTTTATTTTGCTTTTAGGCCCAAAATTTTTGTTTTAGCTTCTAGCTTTTTTCTAACCTTTTTTGATTTTTAAATTTACCTTAAAAAGGCTAAAATCTTAGCATTTGAACAACAAAGAAAATAATTTCTTATTTGATGTAATTATTTTTGATGATTTAAATGGCGCAGTTATTATCTCCCAAAATGCAAGGTTGATTATTCTTGAGTCAAATGATGTCCAAATTAAATTTTTGATAGAACTGTGGTATTTTTTATATGCAGCTATAGTTAGAGAAATTATTATAAATTACTGGTTTAATATTTGTATTAAACATTTTTCGTTCAGAAAGTTGTTAATTAATAATTAATTAAATTGTATTTTTTATGGAAAATAAAATATTTTTTCAGGCAATGAAAACCCTATTGCAAATGTAGGAATAAAATAAAAACGGAACACATTTAAAAAATTTGCTAATATCTTTAGCATATCTTTAGTGAAGTCGAAAACAAACAGAGAACGATATAACTAACAAATATTTTTCGATATTGTTGAATTGTCTTTCTCGAAAATTTTATGATACAAGTTACTAGCATTTTTCGACCAGTTTATCTTATCATTATCGAATTGCAAGTGTTAGTTTTTGTGATACGATATCAATGTCGCAAAACATTCACTATTGATATCATTTTCAAACCTTCGAAAAAGAAGATTTTGTTTCCACAAGCTGAATGTCAAATAAGCCTTTTTACGATCGTTTTCTGATATCGATTTCGAAAGTTTTGTACGAGAAAACTTTGCATAAAATTCAAAATATAAATTATTTTCGAATACTTTGGTCAAGCAATTAAAATAAAGTTAAAAATTGATGTTTTAATTAAAGTAGTGAAATTTTACATATGTACATTAGGAAGATAACTATTTGCAATTTTTTGAATATACAAACTTATATAGCATAGCCGTATAGGCCATTGAAAAATATTAAGAAATTCAATATAACATTTTCGCGATTGATAAAAAAAAGTTTCCGCACCAAACGCCTTGAAGTTTCAAATTAGGAATTTTTGTAATATTAATGGATATCGCCTTTAATACTAATATTTAATAATAAAAAAACGTTAATGCAAAAATTTTGCTTTTTTTAAACTTTAATGAAGTTAAAGTCTTTAATTAGCAAATTCTTATATTTTTTAAATATTTTGCCAAATGATTATATATTTCAAATGGTTTTCATTCTATTCCGTGATTTAAATGAAAGTATAATAAACCTAGCTTAGTATTACATAAAATATTAAAGACAATGCATTTTTTTACACAATCATAATTAATACATAAAAAATTCCTGAAAGGTTTTAGAAATTTAATTCGGTTCGGTAGGTATTTGTATGACTTGAAAAGTGATTACTGATATTAGTATTGCCCATATCATGGTACCCTTTTCGCATTGATTTTGACGTTTGTTTTGATAAAAATTTGCCTAATGTAGACACTAAGTTAGAGAAACAGGCGGTAATTTTTTAAAAGTGTTGCCCACTTCAGCGGTTCATGGATAAAATCAGCGATTTTAAGTACTTTTTTTTTGGTTTCAGCGCTGTTTTACCAGTGTCTACATTTTTATCAAAACAAACGTCAAAATCAATGCGAATATATACAAGGTAACCTTAGTTAAACAGCTGATTATTATTTTGGTTGTTACAGTTGTAAAACTGCATATATAAAAAACAATAATGAATACGCCATATTGTTGTTTTTGTGCAACTGTTGCCACCTTCCACAAATTTGCCGTTTATCTTGATAGAAAAATCTCTAATGTAGACACTATGTTACAGAAACGAAGTGGGCAACATTTTGTGTTTATCTATTTTATACTGTTTTTCTTTGTTGCATTCTATCATTCGCTGTCTCATTCTATCATTCCAAGGCATGGATCAAGAAAATTTTGTTCGTTGACATTTGCATCGATATAGCGAAAATTAAAAAAAATATTTGAAAAAGCTGCCAAGGGGAGAAAGAAATTTATTAACGTTAAAAAAATGTTTTAATTTTAATGGTTCTGGTAATCTTGATTTGTTCATTAATTGTATACAAGAAATATATTCTAAATTTCCTTTTTAACTTACGTTTTTCTATTAACTTTCTTACATTTCTTTACTTCACATTACTTTCCGTAAACAAAGTAATAATGTTGCCATATTTTTAAAAAAGAACAGCTTAATTAATCGAATCAGGATAATAGAATAAAATCTAAATCTAAAACTTTGACATCTTTTTAAAAATTATATAATTAAACAAATTTGTGAAAAAAAAATAATACAACTTGTATGTCAATGGCCGTTACTACACTTAATGATTCTTATGAGATAAAACAAAACTTCCTTATCATTAAATACTGCTTTACCTACAAAACTTTTCAATTTGGCAACACTTTCACATTTCTGCACAATCGAATAACCGATTAAATACGTGCAAATGATACATCGCTGTTGTAAACAAAAAATCCCATTATGTATGTCAAAATGAGTAATTTTTTATTGTCAACTCACATGCTTTTTACTCTCAACTTCTCAAATACAAATAGAATATTTGTTGGAAAAATTAAAAGAAAAAATATCATAAATATAGCAATTCGTCGTAATTATTCGACTTCGTATGCAGATAATCGTCGTCGTCGTAGTAGTTTTTGTGAAAAAGAAGAGGTTGAATGTGTGTAATAATAAGTGCCGCCCGTCAAAAGAAAAATTTTCAAAGAAAATTTAAGAAAACTAAAAAAGTGTTTTTAAAACGTTTAATTAAATATAATTGAAACGAAGAAACAATATAAATTGCCATTAACAAAAGATATCAAGAAAAATGAGTTCAATTATTGTGCTGGATTCGTCCGATGAGGATGAGGTAAAAAAATTGTTAAAAATTGAAAAAAAAAATAAGAAAATGAATGAATAAAAAAAAAGAGGAAAAAAAGTTGAATATGTATGTGTGTGTGTGTAATTTTTGTGTTTAATTTATGGTTGTAGAGGTGCGCTAAAACTAAAAAAACGATTACTTTTTTTTAATGTCTGTTCAAGTCAAAAGCAATAAGAAGAGAGTAATTGTTTAGCAGGCTGCATTAGTGATGTGCAAGAAAGAAAGAAGGAAGAGTGTAAACAAGACAAGTGTTGATATGTTGTGAATGCTAAGCAAAACAAAGCATAAACAAAACAAATAATAATAACAAAAAATAAACAATTAAATAAATTTATTTTAAATTATTAAAACCTTTTGGATAATAAGTCTTTAGTTAAAGGAAAAGCTCATCGAAATTATCAAAATAATTTTCCTATGATTACTTTATCTAGTCTGCAAAAATCTAATTTCCACATCACTAATTGTCTCTCTTTTAATGTGTGAGCGCTCTTTCGTGGCTACTTTGTTGTTTTTGTTAATGTGTAGAAGTCTCCAAAAACCAAAAAATAAAAACAAAACATGTAAAAAATCTTGTTTTCCCTAGTGTTTGTCATATTGTGTACTATATGCATTTCTATACATATATCTAACACATACAAGCAAAGAGGGCTTTTTTCGTGTGTGTTGAAAGTGTGGCCGTATGTTTTTTTGCAGTATTTGCCTTTTATATTGTTAATTACTCTTTTGAGTTTGTTGTACAGTTTACACCAAAAAATTGTGATTGAATAACACGCAATTAGTTTTAATAGACGTATCTAGACCAAGTGTAGTCGTGCTAAATGTATTGTATATATATTTGTCTGGAGACTGTATGAAAACTCTCCACTGTGCTTTAACAGAGCTATGTTGATTTCCCGCGTTTTTATTTTTATTTTGTTGACATTTAAATTTAACATTAATATTTTTGATAGCGGATGTTAAAGAAAAAGAAATTGTACATTGTGTATATTTTATTAACAGGTTGTCTGGAGTTTTTTTTTTATTATGTTTATGTGTGATAAAAATTATAATAGTAAAATATAAATGAGGATTAAAAATGAAATGTGATTAGATGCAATACATACATATGAAATTTATGGAACCTTTATTGTTTTGAAACTTCATTTTTTTATATTAGTAAATTAAAGGTTTTAAAAGTAATTTTAAAAAAGTATCAATTCAAAATTAAACACATACGTAAATAAATGAAAGTTTAAAGTTCTAAAAAAATTATTTTATTTAAAAATTATTTAAAAAAATGCATTTTCAAAAAATGTGCCAATTGTCAAAAAACAACAATATAAAGAATACTAATTTAATTTATATTTCATAATTTTTAAAATTGAACTTTAAAGTAACAATTTGAAAAATTATTTATTTAAAAGTGCCAATATTAAAAGGTAATAAAAAAAAGTATCAATTTAAGGAAAATGTTGGGTTTACACAAAGTTCAAATTTTTAAAAATAAAAATACAATTTTCAATTGTAAAAATTTACCAATTAAAAAATATTTATTGATTCTCGTTTTTTTAAGATAAATCAAGATTAAAGATCCAGTGTTGCCATTTTAGCACTTTCATGCTAGATTTAGCGTTTAAAGAGGTTAAAATACATTGACAAATTTTAAAAATATGCCAAATACCTTTTAGAACTATTTTACAGTATTTTTAATAAATCAAGATTACCACACTTTTTAAATAATTTTTATAATGATTTAGTAGCATTTTAATTCGTGATTAAATGTAAAAAAATTTGCGCGCTCGCTCTTAGTTTACGAGTTATGGGCCTCTAAAGTCTTCATACATTTTTCTAAATATCTTTATTAATACATTTAAAACTACGTTCCAATACCTTTCTAATGACATATAAAATGACCACGTTCGTTAATTCCTGGGAGAAAATATTATTATTTTTTTTTTGATATACCGGCACTTAGAAAATTTTTTTGATTTCTAAAAAAAGTTTATTCACGAAGCCAGTGTTCGACATATATAGAGGAGAAAGTCCTTAAGCCCGGACGAAGGCCGGCTATACAGAAAAACCTAATATCAACTGTGTTGGTAATCCTGATTTGTTCCATTTTTTCGAAGCTGTTTTCTCTTAGAAAATATTTATAAATATTTGATGAAATATTTGACAAATCTGAACATTCCCAATAAGTACAAAAATTTTAAAAATTTAAGCCTTGTAAAATTTTGCTGGAATTCAACATGAACTCAATTATGAAAAATATTTTAAACATAAAATATGAACGAAAAAATTAAAAATTTTAAAGTAAAATAAATTTTACTTGGATTTAAATTTCCTTTTTACTGAAGAACTCTATTGAATTAAAGTGTAATATAAGTTTAATTCAATGCTTGGCACTGGATTCAAGGCTTGAAATACATTTGGTTTCAACTTGAATTTCAACTTTTTAATTAATACTTTTCTAATGATATTAAAATCTTTATAAAATGTTTATTTTATTTATTTACTTATTTATTTATTGCTTTTAATCAATTAATTTATTTATTTATATGTAATTAAAAATATAAAAGCCTTCAATTTTATTTCTTGTTACTTAGTTTCGAATTTAGTTAAAAAATAAACCCCCTTGACATAAATAAAATTTACATTTGTTTGTCCAATAATTTTATAGCTGAATCTCTTTTCGCCAAGGCGTTTATTAGGTTTGAAAATAGGAAGTTAAAAGTAATACTTATATTAGAATCGTAACATTTTATGTTTTTAAGAGCTTATGTTCTCAGAAATCGTATTCTTTTCGATTAGTTAATTTTTTTTGTTTTTAATTACTTAATCGTAAACCTCGTTCTCTCCAACACGAAAGTCTTTCTAAAGACGTTTCTTTTGATAGAAAGCACATGTAGATGCTTAGCTGAAAAAATGTTCATGTTTATTTTTAAAGGAAACAAACGATTTAGATTTAGAGAAAGTATGAAGAAAAGTTTTGAAATTATTTTTACTTTACATCATAAGAGAAAAAGCCAATTTTTTTGTTGTTTTTTCAAATTCAAATTAAAAACATTTTTAAAATTTCTTTCGAAAATTATTATCCATTTTAGTGTCCACCCAAAAAAGCCAATGTCAAATCAACATCAGATTCTGCCGCAAATGTCACAAATTCTTCAAAAGGTCAAAATGCCAAACAAAGAGCTATACCCAGTGGCATTACCATAACGCCACGTCTTAGTCCTACATCACTGGGTGCTAAAAGTGTTAATATGCAGTCCTTAAATTCCAGCTCTTTGGCAGCATCATTTCTAGCTCTTAATAATATTATTAATGATGAAAGACAAACACCAACACCGCCCCGAGGTACACAAGCTGCAACTTCAAATCAAAGAAAGCGTAAAACTCCCACACCGCCACAAGCAATGCCACGTTTAACAGCTAAAAACTATGC
Source organism: Protocalliphora azurea (assembly GCA_932274085.1). Classification (NCBI taxonomy): domain Eukaryota; kingdom Metazoa; phylum Arthropoda; class Insecta; order Diptera; family Calliphoridae; genus Protocalliphora; species Protocalliphora azurea. Next base: position 21,843,292 of record OW026520.1, read on the forward strand.
AACTATGACAAATTCATCACCAGCTAAAGCGGCTACTACTGTAGCTCCTCTACCGCCCATAATGCCCATGATAACGGGGGTGCACTCAATGGCAGCTGGGGCTACGCCGCCGTTGCAACTTATGGCCACACCGCCTCATAATTTGGGAACATTTATGGGTTTAAATGAACAGCTCATGATAAATCCTCATTTGATACCAAGTGGTTTGCCGCCCAATACCACTATAACAGCTCACCCAAATCCTAATCACAATAATATTAATAATAATTTCAAAATACATTTACCCTTTAATAAACCTATCACTACAACGCCATCACCTGCCGCTTCACCAGCCTCTTCGGCTCCCAAAACACCCTCACCCCAGTTAACGCCTTCACCCCAGCCAGGAAGAGGAGATAAAAATGCCCGTAGGATAAAGCCCACAACAATTTTGAAGTCTTCAGATGAAAATTGGCAAAGGCATAAACAAAGTGAAAAACCGGGTCAAAGGGGACCCATATCTCTTAATAATGATGTAGTAATTGAAATGTTGCCACCCTCTACGGAATCACCCAAGTCCATGTCAGCCTCCTCGTCCAGACATCACACACCCATGACATCACCCACAACACCAAAATCTCAAAAATCTCCAGATGTTATAATGCAGACAACGCCCACCTCCACCGATCATTCAAAAACTAAAGATTATGGTACTATTTTAGATCTAACACATTCACCGGATAAAGCAAAGAATACTCCTATTAAAGCTACAGAAATTGTAGATTTGGTAAATATACCAGAACAGAAAAAACAACAAATAAATGGTGATGACACTAATTCCAAGCCGGAGAAAAAGCCAGAAAAACCACCACCTAAACCTCCATTAGAACCGGAATATGAAGAATTGATAAAGGTTTGCCGTGAAGCAGATCCTTCTAAAGACATGGATAAATTAATTAAATCGAAATTAATTAAATACTATTATGAAGTTCATATTGATTTTGTTAAATCAAAAAGTTTTCGCAAAAATATACATAAGGTTGTGGAATCGATAAAAGCTAAACCGGATTTGGTTTATTATAATCTTAAGACTATTGTTGAAGAACTTAAGGTTAGACGTAAAGCTAGACTTGTGGAAGTCGCAGCGGCCGAGGCAGAAGCAGCAAATACGGCAGCGGCATCAGCAGCTACTACTTCGAATAGTGAACTAGAAAGTTCGGCTACTGATTTGAGTTCTAAGACAAATACCGATAAAAATACAACGAATTCAGAATTTAAAGCTCCTGCCACATCTACATCGTCTTCAGCGGCTGCCGATATATCAGCTACGGCCTCAACATCTACGGGTAATAAAAAGTTAGATGAACAAATAAAAAAATTAAATAAAGCCCTATATGTTTTGACCAAACGTATTGAGGTATTAGAGCAGGCCGAAGTTGATTGGGATGATGATGATTCCAGTTTTCTGCAAGTGGAGCGTTTTAAGAAAAGAGCTTGTCAGGTGAGTTGCTGTTATAAAATTTATAAGTAATACCACGAAAATTCTTTTTAGTTCTCTTCTTTAGTTCAGTTCTAGTTCAGTTCTGGTTTAGTTCTAGTTTAATTCAGTTCTAGTTCAGTTCTAGTTTAGTTTTAGTTCAGTTCTAGTTCATTTCTAGTTCAGTTCTAGTTTAATTCTATTTCAGTTCTAGTTCAGTTATACTTCTATTCTAGTTCATTTCTATTTCAATTCTAGTTCAAGTTTAGTTCTAGTTCAATTCTAGACAAATCTTCGGTTCTAGTATAGTTTTATTCAATTCAGTTCTGTTATAGTTCAGTTCTAATTCAGTTCTAGTTCAGATATGGTTTAGTTACAGTTCAATTCTACTTCAGCTTTAGTTCATTTCTAGTTCAGATCTAGTTTTGTTCTAGTTCAGTTTTATTTCAGTTCTCGTCTAGTTTTAGTTCAGTTCTAGTTCAATTCTAGTTCAGTTCTAGTTCAATTCTATTTCAGTTCTAGTTCAATTCTAGTTCAGTTTTGGTTCAGTTCTAGTTCAAATCGAATACAGTTTTAATTCTAGCTTTTGTATTAAAAACTAAGAAAAGTCTTGTTTTATTGTTATTTTTAATTAAAATTTATTTTTATTTGTTTTCCAGATTTATGAAAAAATTTGTGATTTAACGGGCGAAAGTAAAAATGCCCATCGTTTGGTTAAGAAACCCATTAAATTTAATGAGACGCGCATACCCCAGTTTAACAAAACACTACAAGCGTTCATCAATCGCACAAAGGAATTTCCCGATTATTATGATGTTTTGCGTATGCTGGAACATTGCAATCGTACCTATAATCTGGGTTTAGTTAACTTTGAAATGAAAAACATAGGTGAGGTGATATTAAAAAATCAATTATCTTATAATATCTAAAAACAATATGAATTCCTTTTTTAATATATATATATATATATATATATATATATATATATATATTTCTTTTCAATTTCTTTACAGCTGAAGATGCTTTTATTAAAGTGGGTAAACTACTGCAATCTCGACGCAAAGCAGACCTCTATGAAACTGTTACCCATTATGCGGGAGATGGTAGGGATCCGGCTAAAAGTGATCCGGCCTTAGCGGCTAAATTAAATGAAAATCTTAAAAATCACAAGAAAATCAGTGAAATATTGGAGAAATTTGCACGCAAACAAGATATGCCCGATGAGGAGGAAGAAGAAAAGGCTGAAAAGACAGAAAATGAAAAAGATGAAAAAGCAATAAAAGAAGAAGAGGATAATAACAAAATAAAGGTGGAAACGTTGGATTCGACGAAATCAACATCTGATGCTATTGATAATGAAGAGCAAAAGGAAAATGGAACAAGCGAGGTTTTAATAAAGTCTGAAAAAATTGAGAATACAACAAAATCTACTGAAAAAATGGAGGTGGATGAACGATTAGTAGAGGACGACGAGGATGATGAAGACGATGAGGAGGAAGAGGACGATGAAGAAGACGAAGTAAATTTAGATGAACAAGTGGAGACTTTAGCTAATGGTGACGTTTCAGATAATGAATCAGATAATGAAGCAGAGAGTCCGAAAAATAATGAAAATACACAGCAAAACACATCCATACCGTCGACTAGTTCTGTTAATCTTGAGGAGAGTATAGAAATTGTAGATAAAACATTGGACACATCAAACAATACCAATAAAGGTAATTTAACAACGGATTGCATAGAAATAGCTGATATTCCACAAGACATTTTAAAACCCAATGATACAATACAACATTGTAGTGATATGGATTCATCAATTTTAAGAATTAACAGTGAAAGTGATAGCTTATTAATTAAAAACAACATCAGTAACAATAATAATAACAATTTAGATATAACAACAACAAAGACTGTCATAAATACAAATATAACGCCATCTCCTGTTTCACCAACTATACCGCCTGCCACTATAACACCCACACCAAATGGTAAACTTAAAGATATTGATACACTTACACCAAATCATCTGCTCAATAATAACAATAATAGTGAAGCCAGCATTATAAATAACTCCACCGTTACCACAACCACCACCACTACTACGGCAGATTTAAAAATTGTTCATGTTTCTAGTCTAGAACCCGATAATATTACAGCTGGTGCTGCTGCGGATGCTAATGCTTCCTCATTAATAGCTAATACAGAGGTTGGTAGCACAGATTTAATTATTAAGAAATCTTTAGATGAAATTGTTATATCCGATGAGGAATCATAGTGTTTATTGGATTTATCAATGCCCAAACGATGATGATGATAATAATAATGATATAATAATTTGGAAGAAGCCTTTTATTTATTTTGATAGTTTTTTTTTTTTTTTTTTTGTTAAAATTTTAGAATTTTAACAATTTAACTAATTTTGGTTGTGTTTTGTTACGTTTAATTGGGTGAGTGTTATACATATATTTCTCTTTGAAGGATGAAGCAGAAAAAATTTTTGCTTTACTTTTTCCTTTTTCCTCTATTATATAAACTAATCTACAGTCTAGGTAATAGATTAGTCTATGGTCTAGTCAATAGACTAGTTTATGGTATTGTCAATAGACTAGTCTATGGTCTAGTCAATATACTAGTCTATAGTCTAGTCAATATACCAGTTTATAGTTTAGTCAATAGACTAGAGTATATTCTAGGCTGGTTTATAGACTATTTGCTAGACTGACTATAGGCCGTATTTTATACAATGACCTGAAGTGTAGTCTAGTCAATGGACTATCAAATATATTAGTCTATTCTCTAGTGAATGAACTGATATATCGTCTAATTAATGCATATTCTATATAAGGATCAAGAAACTAGTTTTTAAATTAGAACTAAAAAAAATCAATTGAATAAAATTAAGATTTTATTTATTTCTACTTTTTTAGTTTAAAATCTATTACTTCAATGTTATTATTTCCGAATCTAACTATATCTTTTTGAAATTCTTTCATGATTTAGCCTTTTAAAAAATAACTTAATAGAACTTTAGGGCTCAAAATACTATAACAACTAGAATTTGAAAGAGTTCAAAATAGGTTTAAAATTACTATTATATTTGTTGAAATTTCTTTTTTTTTTTTAATTATCATGATTTAAAAAAATTGAAAATGTTTTAATTTAATTTTCTACAAAATGTACATCATGACTTCATCCTTTAAAAAAATATATATACAATATCAATGTTTTACCTACCATATTTATAATAATTGTATTTCGTTAATTATTTATGTATTTATACCTTATATATAAAAAAGAAATTAAAAAAAAAACTTGTTTTTGGTTATTTATATTTTTGTTTTCCTTTTTTTCATTTTATTTGCTTTAACTTTATTTAATTATTACTTAAATAATATTTTAAAATTTAAGTTTAAGCTTTGTAAGCTGTATATATTTATATATAATAAAAAACAAATATAAAATAATAAAATTCCTAATTAATCAATAATTAATATTAAGAGAATTTTAAACAGAAATTATAATTAAAATATGTATCTAAAAATCCTTTTGTCCCTCCCCCCTAACCTTAAAATTTAAATAAGCAATTTGTGTAAATAAAGAATTTATAAATTATTATAAAATACTTATAATAAAATTTAAAATTAAATAAACAAAAACGAAAAAACTACACACACTTTAATTGAAAAAGTTTAATTAAATTTTAAGTCATTGTGTATTAATTATTAATACTTTATATAATTTTGTGTAAAAAAAATAAAATAAAAATTATAATGATAATGATATAGAATAAAACACAAAACACTTAATTTAACAAGTAAAATTAATATAAATAAAATTTATATTTTTTAAACATTTCATTAATGTCAAACTTAAAAAAAAAACTTAAATGCATTTTTATTTGTGTAAATAAACTATAATTAAAGAAATAAAAAAATTAATTTGATTTTAATAAGAGAAGATAAAAAAAAATATTAATTTTCAAAATAAAATTAATAACACGCTGCAACAAAATGGCACTTTTTATTTCCAATCGGAAAACGATCTAATGTTTGTTGTAGACCTTTTGAGGACATCACAAAACAATTTAAAAAAAAAATTCGAAACCGTTTTTTGATAGTTTTTGCACTATAGACCTCATAGCTTCATAAATTTTAAGTCAAAGCAGAAAGACGTATCCTTTTAACTATATTACCATCTTTTATATATATATTCAAATTAAATAATTATTCACCATTTTTTAATTTATTTCTCTTTTCTTTTTTGAAATTTTGACCGATGTAAATTTTTCTAATTTTTTCTAAAAGACCACATATTTGTTTACATAATATTAAATGCTATTTTGTAATAGCTGCTATCTATGGCCCTAGTTTTGAGTGATTTTCTTATAAATAATATAATAAGTGCTGTTACTAAAACTAAGGATGTGTGACCACTTAAATTATGAAACGTGAGACCATTCAGTTTTATATTGGTATATTTTTGTTCTTCGACATGTTGTTTCAATGCATCAATCTCTTTGCCGTGGTCCAAAATGTAGTTTTCTACTGGTAATGGATACATAATCAAGTGGATTTATACTCTTTATTATTTGTGGTTTCAAAGGAGTCATTTCACAGCTATTCGTATTGGCATCAATTCATGCTGTATTTTCTTCGCAAACCATTTGATTATTTCTTACAGGTATCAGAACGTTCTGCGAAAGAAAGTGAAAGGCATCTAATTCGTAGCTATGCGCCATTTAAGGAGAAGTTATTTTGCAGCCATCACATGGTATAGGAATTACTTTATAAATTTATGCTGATTGTCGGTTAAAAAGCGGAATTTGCAATTCCACTATTAATTTATTGCCAATTAGGGATCCTGAACCACTGAGAAAATGTCAGATTTCTTTGAGTTCCGAACCTGTCGTAGCATCAATATATCCGGAAGCAGATCCCGAATTTTATTAATTTATACTTTGGACTGCTGAGGACTTATGAGCACTGGATGAATTTTTCCATTATTTATTTATGTTGAGCAATAAATCGGTGGTTTCCATTTTTACTTTACTACACTCATCAATAAGATCATGCAGCTATTTGGTTACCCGATACTCAAAGTGCCGTTTCTTCATTGTAGAGCTTATATTTTCGAGTTTGGATTTCATATCCGTAAAATGCATGTTGACTTCTATAACTCTTTTGAGAAGGTTAACGGTTGAACCGACCACATATGTCTGTTTTTTAGCCAGTTCCTTTAAATTATGTTGACTATCTAATAAGATTTTCATGTTATTCTCCAAGGCTTCTCGGTAATTTTCTTTTATTAATCCAAATAGGATGTGCTTCTTGTCTCTTACGTGTGTTTTTGTTAAGAATTAGTTCATTATTATAATTTTTATATATTATTGATAACTGACTGACACTGATATTTAAATATATCAGGTTTTGGACACATTCCTCTGGATTGTTTAAGTAGTTCTGTAGCTCTCTGCAGAACTTCAAAATATGGTTGCATTTCACAGTAAATTACTACATTCTACATTTATCTGGTTGAACTTGTCCTGTTTCTATATTGTTATAATTTTTTTCCCCCATTTAGATCTTTGTTGTAAAAATGATAAATATACAATTTTCCACTATTTCCAGAAATTAGTTTAAGCTTTTGCAGTAGTTTCTACCTATCTAAGCAGCTAAATTTGTTGTCATCAATCTTTTCGGGACTCTCATTCATAGTACATCCCGTTGTTAAAGTTTTAATGCTTTCAGTGTTATCAATCTGATTTAAATGCCTTAAATTAAAAACTGTTTCGATTTGCGAAAGTAGAGAGTACTCAGTTCTTCGAATAATAGTTTATTCTTGCCTATTTTTCTTTTCAGATGATATTTCATGGATTTAACAGCTGCTTCCGAAATACCTCTGAATTGAGGACTTGCCACTGTATTTTATCTTCTTCCAGTGTTGGGACAATATTTGAATTATTTTTAATTGCTGCAACGTAATCTTTGTCGTGTTGTCTTGCAGCTCTTTTGAAGTTAGTGCTGATATTGGAATAAGTGTGATGACTTTTGCTTCCTGTGGCAAAAAAACGCTTAAGTGCTGCGAGGAAAGCTTCTGTTTCTTAAACTGCTTACTGCTTCCAAGTGAACTGCTTTTGTTGACACACATATGAACACTGCTGCATAACCCTTAAAAGATTTTTGCCCATTAGCACATTTAATTTCGATAGAACCGTCATAGTCTACTCTACAGTAGTAAAAGGGTTGAGAAATGTTTCTCTATATGTTGGAAGTTATCGCATCAGCTGGTGTTGATTTATTACATTTTTTGTTGAATCGAACCATATATGCAAATACACGCTTCAGTTTACGATACGATGAAATTGCTAATTACTTCGTGGAATAGCAGTGATGGGATATCTTTGAAACTACTTCAACAACATTTTCTGGTTCTTCTGATACTTAAGTATTTCGATACTTTTTCAGCCAATCGGGACCGTACCGTCACAGACGACAATTTTCTAATTTTTCTGGATAAATTCCTCTGAATCCAATATCAGCGGGATTCTCTTTCAATTTCACAAATCTCCATTTTACGTTTGACGCTAGAAGGGATATTTTGGGAACTCTAGTCCTTATGAACTTTTCTTTGTTATACGAGTTTCTTATCCATAATAGAGTAATCATGGAATCACTATATTATTTACCTTGGCCAAAAGTTAAGCTACACACAATTCGAGTTTGGGTAATGTTTTCTTGTTTTTAACTAGATTGATTGACTTTACTTTTTGCTGCTATCTTTTTGATGTTTTCTTTTATTTTGATATATATAACTGCAGTGTAAGCTTTTTCTGATGCGTCTGCAAATCCTTGGAGTTGTAAAATTGAGCTATGTGTATTTTGTAGCCAATGATTTATTTTTATTTGGTGATTGATATTAATTTTTGCGTAAATTCAAGCTATTATTTTTTTCAGATCTTCACCCAAGGGCTTATCCCACTCAGATTCAATTTTCCAAAGATGCTGAATAAACAATTTTGCTGTGACTGTAATTGGTATTAATCATCCAATTACATCAAATGTTTTTGAAAAATATGACAATACCAACCATTTTGTTGCATTGGTGTTACTTGCGGATTGCACGTTGAATGAAAGATATCTTCCGTCTCCATAAAAGACCCAATGTTTTTAGGCACTCATTCTCTCTCTACAATTTCCAAAACTTCATTTTTTTGCAACATTATTAATGGATTTTCTTACATTCTTTAATTGTATAAGCTCCCATTAAAAGGTCAATCATGTAAAAGTCGTTTTTAATAATATTTAAGATATATGGCTCATTACACTTGTTACTAATTTCTTGAAGTGTTCTTTTTGCTAAGAACATTGCCGAAGCCGTACCATATATCACAGTTGTAAGTTTGTATCCTTCTATGGGTTGATTACTATTTTCTCTCCAAAGAATCTACTTGGTGCCCTTCTACTACTCTAATTTGTTGAAACATTTTTTCAACGTCTGCTGTTATAGAAACTTTTTCCATGTGCCTCATAACGACATATTCGTTTATGAATTTTGTATATTCGTCACGAAAATGACTGTTTGCGTTTAGCTTCTTCTCTAAGCTGATGAACCGTGCCATTGCTCTCTTGTATTCATCTCCCAGTTCTATATATTCTATGAGTACAGTGAATCTTCAATCACGGTCAATAACAGTGATATTTGCATAATTTGGCATGTAGCTGCCATCCAATGGATCGTCATCAGATATTTCTTCTATCTTTCAGAAACGCTCAATGTTTGTTATTACAGCAGATATAAGACTTTTAGTAATCTGGCAAACACATAATATACCTGACAATATTTAATCTAGTTTCGTATTCTGTCCAAGATTTTTACTTTTCTGCATCGATGATTATATCTATTCTTCCAGATTTATTAAAACTGGGATCAGCTAGAATAAAGTTATCATTCATTTTCATTGTATTTGAAATATTGATCTGGATACACCGAAGCCAGAGATAGTAGAATTAACACAGTCGTTTTGAAAATATATCTGTGATTAAACCTAGAATATATTTCCTGCTTTATTTTTAACTTTGCAACACCTACAATCGTATCACCAAGACCATATATTGTAATATTCGCTTTCGATGTTGTCTGTGATCCCTGATACATCAGTGCTCTAAAGATAATCAGTTCTCCGTGTAATGATTTTACTCTAACTTGGGTTGTTGCGAGTAAAACTTTCTGTTGTGCATTTGTAGACATAGTAATTGATGCTGCTTAATCTATATATGTAAGATGGTGTGGTATGTTTTATTGCACTTTAAACATCTGCATTTTGGAGTGCACCTTTTCTCGGCTTTGTGGCTTAGGCAATTGTAGTACACTTTGGAGGATCTTGCCCAAGTGACCCTTTCTTTAGCTGGTATTGGTAACAATTTTCTGCAAGCAAGCATTGCAGTTGATCCATCTTTGTACCGAATGATAAATTATTCTGAAATTTTTATTTAATAACTCGATCGTTTTTCATTGAGCTGCTCTAGTCCCAATACTGCTGCTCCAGAAACTGCGTCAAGTAATCAAGTTATTGAATTTCTTTTGGTCTACATGTAAACTGCTAATATTGAAGCAATCCGTTGTTATGTCTAAAAGATTTTTTAGACTGGATGCTGATGAACTATTTATATTAGACTGATTTAATATTCTGACCACTAATCTTGTGAACAAAACTCTCTGATTTCTACATCTTTGGGCTGCTACATAGTTGTTACCGGTTATCGGCAAATAATGCACTCACTTTAGTGCTTCATCATTTAAATTTGTTTTTAAATAATATAGTTTTAATTATTTTCATCAAATGGCTTCTTAAATAAATTGTACATTGAATTACATTGTTCTACTTTTCCACTGAAGCACGGTATTTCAATTCTCATTAATGCGACTGGTTTAGTTTCTTCGCATTTCTTCAAATTCATCATCGGCTTCGTATCCCTTTAAGTTATTAACGGATAGCTTTGAATGTAGTTGCTTTAGCTCATCCATTTGCTTCTCCCAAGATGATATTTTCTTCTGATTTCTACTACATCATCGTCCTCCTTAAGAGCTTCGCCCAAATTGAATATTTTCTTCTAAACTGATGAAGTAACGCACCTGTTCTATCCGACGCTATGTTCTCATTTTTTCTTCTTTCTTTTTGCTCTTCGTTTTGTTGATGGCTCTTTGAAATTTCAAACCTCTCAAAATGCTCTTGAATTTGTTATTGCATCTGTAGCTGCATTTGCAGCCGCATCCCCTTGTTGATGTCCGCGTAGTCACCTTTTGATTGAACTTCCTTTTCTTCCGATATCATTTTTAATTCTTTCAGTGCACTATCTACATTTATTTTTATAGTTTCAAAAGAATTTACTTTAAAGTATGGATCATCATTGATCCTATGATCATCAATTTATTCAATTTATCATGGTTTGTCTTAAACTTTTAACATAATTTTATCAATTTTTTCTGGTTTCCTCAATTGCAGTTTTCTTTCTTTTTTTATTATTATTATTTTTTTTTTTTTTTGAACTTTAAAAAATAAAGTGGCGTAGCTACTCGGCTAACAAAATATCAGGGTAACAAATCCGAAGAAGCGTCTCCGCAAAACTTCAACTCGATCTATACCTTCATGTAGAAAGCTAGAGTTCCCGAATTCGGCTTCCTGAGTTCAATGGTCTCCACCAATATCAATCTCAGATTTATGTGGTACTACACCAAATCCAGTCTTACAAAAGTTAGGTTAACAAATTCGATTGCATGTGACAAATGTAAGCTTCGAAGAACCATAACACGGTACAGTTATGCGACATCAACCACTTAGTCAATGCGGGGGTGAGACGCAAAATTCTCGAAGGCCAAAAAACAAAAACCAGCCTGACTCTACTTAAGAAGTAATTACGGTAACACGAGAGTTGTTCCCCAACCCAGAACCACTTAGCGAATGCTTGTCTCTTATCTCTATCTTAAACACATATATTAAGGCCCAACCAGTGAACAAAAAATCATCGTATCGCAAACAGCTATTTCAACCTGTTTATGTACAGTTGCGAACATAAAAAATGCAACGCTTAATGATGTGATCTTTGTTCGCATATATTTTGCTTAGAGCGTAAGCCGATGAAAAAATTGTATTGTATATTTTTTGTATATAATTTTTTTCGAATATTTTTGTACATAAGTAAAAATTAATTTTTAGTAAAAGCAATTGTAAATTTGAGCGAGCATAAAAAGTGCAATTCTAAACAATCAACATGATTTTTTAAATTTTGATAAAAATCGTCATTGGAAAAGGTTGGAAACTACAGTATTGTTAAATACCATGATTTTCTATTCTTACATATAAACTAAAATACATGAAATCTACGGATAATATAAATATTATCAAATAATTCCATTTTCTATCAAATTTTGCTATTTTTATTTTGGAAAATTTTCCATAGAAATTGATATTTTTGTAATTATTGTTTATTTTTTTTATTAGATTGAAATCTTACAAAAAATTCTCTATGAAAAACGATCAAATGTTCATGATAGTTTGGCTTAACTTGATAATTCATAATTATATAAGAGCTTTGGACCAGTTTCAATCGATATTGTGATTAAACTAGTTTGCAATCGTATGGAATACGAATCGATTGGAATACGTATTTTCCGTGCCGCTATGCAATCGTAAATTGCCTTGTCGTCTCTGTTTGGCAGTACCAAAACAGAGATTCTGGACTATAATTAGACACCAGCAGACATCATCAGCATTTCTGGTGTCTTATCCATTTGGGTTTCGTTGAAACCTAAACAGTGATGGAATTAACAGCTAAATGTAATTTTTTCGCAATTATAGGTCATTATTTAATGCCCGATAACGCAATAATGTTCAAATATCCCTTGATTTTGTTCTTGGCACAAATTCTAACACAAGTAAAGACAATTAGAAATTATGCCTATTTTAACATACTTCCTATGTCAAATAACTAAATTTTCATCATTCGTGATTATTGGTCCGTTTCACTTTTCTGTTATTGGGAACTAATATTTAAGGAAATTTGTCTCTCTAGGCATTCTAAATTCGAAATATATTCTAAACGTATATCAAATTAATTCATGTTGTCGTAATAGGTTCTCATTTCCATTAAACAGTACTGGTTAAAATAATAAATAACCTGCCTCTAAAAGTAAAGGTGCTAGTTTGATTTTAGTAAATAATATGTGATATGTTAGAAGGGTTTCCCGTTACCATATTAATATTATTAAATCAACGATTGGTGGCAGTAGTAGCTTTAAATGGCCACATGTGTTCATTCGAGTAACATCAAATATCTACGGTTACATAACTTGTATTGTGTATTTAAGATAATTTTTAAGAATCCTCTTATTAGAACTACACATCAATATTACTTCAGTACCATCATCATAATGTTATTCTAAAGTATCCCTAAATTCTTAAAAAAAAAAATGGAAAAAATGTTTTTTTAATATGTAGTTAAAATTACCTTAAATTTATGTATATTGGTAGTAGTTGATGGTAATGCAATCAAATTATAGTTTTTAGCATTTTTCAATAATTATTTTTATCAAAATTTAAAAAATTCCTAATTTTTTTGGAGTTGCATTCTGATAAAAATCATGTAACCTAGCGTTGCTTTTTTCTGCTCGCAACAGTAGATGTGTGTAAGTAGCTTTTGACACAAAAATTCCAGGTAGCGTATCGCAGAAATCTATAGAAAATAGATTTTTACGTGTTTCACGCTACTTTTCTTCATTCTACGTTGCGTCGCATCGTGTAATTATTTTGTTAGTGTAAATCTAATGCACATAATGTTGAAATGCTATGAACAGAAAATGAGTAAATGAAGTAGAAGAAGGGTAAAAACAAGTTAGAGCACTATATTCGGCTGTGCCTAATCTTTTATACCCTTCACCACCTTACCGACAAATAATAATCTTTACGCCTTAAAGTATGCTTTCATATATTCACATTTACACTTACAAAAATAATCTACGTTTTTTTCCAAAGTACAAAAATATAAAAACACAAATTTAAACTATCATAGCCAGCGTTGCTTTCTTGAAAAAACAACAATACTGATAGCTTCTGATGACTACTCGTATTAAATGTATATATATATATATGTTTGTATGTAGATACACGCTTATGCAAAAAACAACACTGAGTCATTGCAATGCGTCTATTTTCAACTAAAAAACGTCATAAAAAACATACATAAAAAACAAGTAAGAAAGATAAAGTCGCTCAAGCCCGACCATATGATACCCCTCACCATTATGAAGGGGTCTCATATTTCGTGGAGGGGTCTTATATTAGATATGTGGACAATTGTGGACCGATACTTTTACTAAGTGTAAAATAAAATATATGAATACAGATTATTACGTTAATACTAAGATTTATATGAATTTATGCCCTTTAGGGTGATTCCCGAAAGTGGGTTTATATGGGAGCGATGGTAAATTATGGAGCGATTCTCATAAAATTTGTCACTATGATTTCTACATATATAAAAATTATTTGTGCCGAATATAAACCTGATACTAACATTTGTGTGTGATTTATGGACGTTAAAGTGATTTTCGGAAGAGGGTTTATATGTGAGCTATAGTCAATTATGGACCGATCCTCATGAAATTTAGCACAAAGATTGAAACTTATACAAAACTTCCTTACACCGAATTTCATTAAAATATTGCTATATTTAATGCATTTATGATCGTTAAGCCCCTATTCCAGGAGGACATTTGTATGGGGCTAGGAGAAATAATGGACCGATCATCACCAATTTCAATATACTTCTGCAACTTGTCCTTGTGTCATGAAAGTCCATTGAATTATCTTCAAAATTGCGACCTGTACTTTGTGCACAAGGTTTACATGGACAGCCAGTCAGACGGACATCATTAGATCGATTCAAATAGTGATTCTGAGTAGATTGGTATACTTTAAGGTGGGTGTTGGATGATTTATTCTGTGTGTTGCAAATATCAGCACAAACGCATAATACCCCATCCACCTATGGTGGTGTGGGATATAATGATTGTGTGTATGCATATACAATCAACAACTACTACTAGCTTATAAAAAAACCCCGAAAGTCATTGCAATGTTTTTATATATGTTTGTGTGTTTATAATTTTAATAAATTTACAGATTTTTGCTTAAAGCCAAAATTTTAGAAAAATATTTGCAACATATTTGTAAAAAAACGAATTCGGAAGCTTATATAGAAGCTTCACAAAGTCCATAAATACGTTTTGACCGATATCTAAGTTAATAATGAACCGATTTTATTCATTTCTTCTGCAAAACATTCCAAAAAGAAAAAAACTCAGAATTTTCAGTGAATAGAAAAGTCGAAAAAAATACGTTATCGGTTTTATGGTGATATCTCGGCCATTAATAAACCGATTTTGTTGATTTTTAAGGAATATTCCCTATAATTTGATGTATAAAACATACATATCCGATAACTGGTGTTTTCTAAAAAGTGATTTCAACAGACAGACGAACATCATTACATCGACTTCCCTATCAATAAGGATCCGGAAAATATATACTTTGGGGTCTTAAATGAATATTGTAGAAGTTAGTAATCGAACAAAATAAAAGACAAGATATTTTAGGCCATATAATACAACTGAGAGGCACTTCGAACTAAATTTTCAAAAAATTACTCATTTTTTTAAAAACACAAAAATAATATATAAATGCCTAAATGTATTTTGTTGTTGCATGAATTAGGTTTTGACAATTGAATCAGTTATTAATCTATGTTTTAGGCCATCAAAATTAGGCGAACAAAATAAACCTCGAAATTAATGTCAGTAAAATGACATTAGCGTGTAACCCGTATACATCCTTTTAAGGAGGATATGTACCATTTGACACATAATTACTTTCTGATTCGATTTAACGATGTCCTTTGGTTGACTGCACGGCTGGCTGTCAGTCGATCAGACCTTGTGGACAATCCTATAGAAATTGATTATGATTGGTCCATTATTTTACCTAAATTCCGTACAAATTTTCTCTCCGAATAAAATATATAATTTTTTCAATAAAATTCGGTATAAATAAGTTTTATATAAAACTAAGATCCAAATTTCATGAAGATCGGTCCATAATTGACCATATAAAGTCCACATCCAAGAGTCTATTTAAAGTCCATAAATTAATTAATATTTGATTATACAAATAAGTTTTTATAAGTAGAAACAACTGTGAAAAATGTCACGTCCATCAGTCCATGCAAAAACCATAGCTTCCATCATATGCTCGGGCTTGACGGACTATAACATTCTTACTTCTTTTTAAATTGCAAAATTCTATATTTTTCCAATAATAAACCTTTCGTTAAAAATTTCACTTAGTTTTCTGTTGTCGATTTAAAATCATATACAATAGACATTTTCGAATTCTAAAACATAAATAATCCTGAAAAATGCATGAAACAAAATGAAATCGATTGAAACTAAATTTTAAAAATTCATAGCACAAAATCAGTGAAAATTTTGAATTACACAAGAATATGAAATGTAAAACATTATAGTAGGAATTATGACATACTATTGACTTATTTTATTTCAATAAATAATTCCCGCGAAATCATAGTAAATATTACCACTTTAGAGAAACTTGGTGGAGTTCAGAATTATGTACTCATTGAACATTATTTAAGTTAGTGCAAAAAGTACCAAGATAGTTTTCAAAAAGGCCTGTTCAAGTAATTTGAACTTGTTTGGTTTCTTTTTTGCTCAAGTTATTTAATAATATTGCTACTTGATTTAGTTGCTTATCAGCTAACGAAGAGATCACTTACTGTAGACGTTGTTCTTCTTGTATTTTAATCTCGTTGTTTTGTTTTTGTTCTTAAGATTGTAATGAATGTGAATTTAGAAAGGGAATATTCCCCTAGTTTATTTACAAAACGATTTCAAAATTGTGCTAAACCAGATGACGAAGTTATAAAGAATTTTATAAAAGTTTCAGAAAATGGTAATTAAAAATATATAAAGACTTTAAAATCAAAATATGAATTACTAAAGGGAAGGTAAAATTAACTGTATAAACATTTACGTATGAGGCGAATCTTCTACAAAGATTAAATTTTTTCTCGAATTTATTAAATATTAATAAAAACTGTAATTTCCGAACTTACAATAAGAATTTTTAATTTCCCTTTAATGCCATACCATTACAATATCCTATTATTCATTATTTCTATAACTGTTGGAAACAGCTTTAAATTCCTTAATAATTTAATTACAACAATTTTTGTCAATTCTAGAACAGTATTTTTATTTCAAATTGTTTTAAAAGTGTGGTTTTGCGTTCTAGTGTTTTACAATTAGTTTTATATGTTACTTCCACAACATTTCTCTAAAACGTAAACTGTTTCCCATATGGATTCATAAAACTGTTTCTGACATAGATTAATAAATAGATTTTTATGTGAGAGAAAAAACCTGATTCAATTGTTAAAAACTTAATTCATGCAAGAACAAAATACATGTAGTCACATATATTTTGTTTTTATGTTTTGAAAAAAATTAGTATCTTTTTTTGAAAAATTAGTTTGAAGTGCCTCTCACATAAACTTCTAGTTGTATTCTATGGTTTCTGACTTAAAACTTGATAGTTTGTCAAAAAAATAAATGATAAAAATTTAAAATTTTCTCTTTTCATCATTTCGAGGCCGATAACATCGAAAAAGGCAAAAAGAACTTGTTCCCAAACTGTCGTAAAAGAATTATTGCCAAGCACTTCAATGGAACTAGTTCATAGCCTCAAAATAACAAATAAAAAACATTAATTCAAGATGCTCAGAATATTCCATACAATAATGACTGTCTTGTTAGTGCTTTCGAAGGACTATTGAGTTCTTAGATGGATTACAAATTTATATTTTAGTGCTCAATTGTTTGTAAATTAAGGAATTAATACTCTATTAAAGTAAGCATATTTTAAGCCTATGAATTAATCCGTTATGAACGATTTTAGGAAATGATAATCGATTTTGAAAAGATGAATTAAAGAATTATTTTTAATAGTTTAAGATTATTTCCTACTTAATTTAACTATAAGTAATTGTATGTGTTGTTATTTTTTGTCTACTTTTATGAATTAATTGGCTTATAAAGTTTATCAGTAAATACCTTGCAGTTGAATACTAGGTCAATAAAATTTTCCTCAAGATTAGCGCATAAAAATAATTTTATTAATTTGATTTGTATTGTTCATTCTCAATTAAAAGTTTTAAAACAAGTACTTAAACAGTAGGTATGCCGAACGGGACTAGATTTTGTAATATTAAAAAAAAAAACAGCAAATAAAAAATTTACAGATCAAATAATACCCTATAACAGTTGTTGTACAACTCCTATTCCCTCTAAGAATTAGTAAGGAAATATCAATATAAACTTTACTTATACCTATAATTTATAAACTAGTCACATGTAAAGAAAAAATTAATGTTTGAGTTTATGATCTTTACAATCATAATAATTTTTGAATTATTTTTTACCCTAATATGGTCACTCAATCATAACATTTTTTATGAGTTGGTTCTCACAACCATACTTCATTAACATAACATGATCCATTTTTTTAATTTTGTAATACCCCTAATAATACAGAGTATATTGGTGAAATATAATTTTTTATTTTATTTGAAATATAAATTTGCAAACAATAAATTTAATACAAAAAAAGAAAAAGAAACATACTGCAGACTTCACTGGATGCAGGCCATTTGCACTTAAGATAATCCATCTTTGTTATGCACCACATTCACACACCTAAAAGAAAAATTGGAAGAAATAAATGTTTTATTATTGATGTGTCCGCTTTTATACATATAGCATACATACATACATACATACATATATGTATGAATACTGATTTCCATACTAACCGGAAAATTCTTTCAATCTTAATTTTGGTCATTGACGCTTTACTCCAGCTGCACTCCGTGGATCTCGTTTATTGTTAAAGATTTCCTTCCGCAAAATGCCACTCCGATAGTAGAACATTGCGGCAACTGTAGAAAATCTTCTCTTTGATAATTTATTAATGTTTATATTTGTGTCGTTCATGGTTGTTATTTAATATAAATTGTAAGGAAAAAAATTACATATATTTAGCAATTCTATTAATTTATAGGAAGATTAAAAGCACACACTTTATAAATAAAAAATTATTATTATTTTTTAATTACAAATAAACAGATCACAAATTGTACAATTAAATTTTATTATACACAGAAAAAAGTTTGTACATAAATATAAGAATTTACATTCATTGATTTTAGTTCATAATATAGAAAAATAATGTCTTAAATATTAACACTTTTTTCATTTTTTAAATGAGTCCAGTCAAGAACACTTAAAATAAATTGTTTAAATTTTCATTTATATTTTCAATTTGTAAAAAAAAATTTGAAATTTTCTTCGGAAAATTTTAGGTTTTTAATGATTTTTAGCTACATTACCTCAGGTCTACAACTGAGATTAACGCTGATATAATATGTGAGATAACGCCGGCAGAGGAGAGTAAACATTTTGTTTATATTATGTTAAATCTTAAATAAGGGGTACACGTATTCTAATAAATCCTATAAGATATTATTATTTTCAATCAGTTGCAGTGTAAACATGTCCTTTTTATTTAAGCAATTCGCACTTTTTTAACACAATTTTTATAAAAATGATTTTTAACATTTAAAACAAACACTAAAAGGAAACAATTTTACAAAATAAAATTGTTTTTCAGTAATTTCCAAAATACACATGCACACACACAAGCAAACTTTCGTGTATGTGTAATTTTTTGACAGTTCATCTTATAAGATGGTTGTGTAGAGAAATCTCATCACAACAGTCTCATAATACATCTTATAATACTAATATTTGAATCTACACGTGAAATAATTCTCTCAGAGAGCGAATTTGACACTCTCTGACACAAAAATCTTACATATTATGTTACGTCTAGACGGGCTGTTAACTAGTGTCTACATTACACAATTTTTTATCAAGAAAAACGTCAAACTTATCTCGAATTTGTGGAAGGTGGCAACAGTTGCACAGAAACTACAGTATGGCGTATTCATTATTGTTTTTTATATATGCAGTTTGGCAACTGTAACAACCAAAATAATAATCAGCTGTTTAACTAAGGTTACCTTGTATATATTGGCACTGATTTTGACGTTTGTTTTGATAAAAATTTGCCTAATGTAGACACTAGGTTATGTAAACAGAACAGAAGCGTTTTCATCAAAATAATGTGCTGCAGAATACGAGTGAAATTGTGCAAATTTCTAAACATTATTTTTTTTTTTAATTTTCCTTGGAATTTTACCATTTTAAGGCTTTTATTGGTATTATTTTCATGTATAACTATTTTCATTTACCATTTGCAATCAAATGTAATGAAATTAAATCAAAGATTTAAGAAAATTTTTGCAAAATTGCTAAAATTTTCTTTATGAACAATTTAATAATATCTATGAACAAAATTTTATTTTCTATGAAAAAAGTTTGAAAAAAAGTCATGTTCGATTCATAATATTTATGAATAAAAAATTCAAATATATGCATCTTTTTTCTGTGTATTAATTTTATTAACTTTTTCTTCACATTCGTCTGTCATAATTAAGATTTTATTACTAAATGACTCAGTTAATTTAAAAGAGAGACATTAATAACGACGAGAATATTATTATCACACTTATATTAAAATGTAGCATGCAAACATTAAATAATTTTAATGGAATAATATATTACTATGAAACATATTATTTTTTTAATACAGCGTCGTTTTCAACAATGTAATTTTTGTTATAACAAGTATATTTTCTAATTCACTAGTTACACTTATGTATATCTTAGGGAAAATTTAACAAACGAATTTCATTATATTTTTTTTAACAAATTTAATATATTTATTGAATATAATATTTACACACTTTAGACTTTCATACTTACTAATAATTTTATTAGTTTTTTTTATATAGAAAATTTCGATTTTTGTATATTGTTTTGAACTACGAATCAAACAGTTCAAATAGCTAATAAGAACTGAATTGTATGTATCAAATAAAATTATGTTACGATTGTTATTATTATTTTATATTTGAAAATTCAAACTATTTTGTTGTTGGAAACATCGACGGTTTCAAAAAATATTTTCTACGATTATATTTATTTGAATTTTGTATGTATTGTGTGAATACATTTTAAATATATATTTTTTGATTCAATGAAATTGTTGTTTAGTATTTTTTCATCCGATAAAAAAAGTTGTAAATATATATCACAAATAACATTTATATTTTTTATTTCGATTAAAATGAAAAAAAAATATGATGGATTTTTATTATTTTTGAACACAAAAGATTGTTTTTCGTTTGAAATAAAAAGTTGTTTTTTTAGTATTAAAATCCGGTTTCTGTTAAAATGATCAAACCAAAAATTAATTTATTGGGCTTATGTTTTATGTTCTCATTGTTAATTTTCTTGAATTTTAATAACTCTGTGTTCATGATAACAACGTTTTTGTTTAAATTTTGTTATTTAATGTAAACATTCAATAAAAATTTTTATACGGTAGACTGCAAAATTATATATTTTTAAATATCTTTACCAGAAATAAAATTTTTTTAATATGAAAAATATCATTACTTCTAAATATTTGTAGTCTTTTTCCTTGATCTTAAACAATTTTGTAAAATATATTAACATTATTATTCCCATGGCAATAAAATGTTTCAAATGTTTCAAACATAATGCTTATCCTTTTCACAAACTTAGTTGAAAAATTCAATACTTCTTTGCTTTTGAATTAATTTTGTTTTTAAAGTTTGTTTTTTCATTATAATTCCCATTTAGTTTATATATGAATACATATAAATAGAGAATTGATTACCTAATATTAAAGGGTTTAGTTAAAAAAACATATCTTGGATTTGAACCACACGTGGTGGTACAAATGAATATAATTAATGAACAAATAACATAAATATTTTTTTCTCTATTATTTTCAATAATTAATTTATAAAAATAGTTTTTTATTAATACGTTTTATTTTAATATATGATAAGATGGAATAATAATTGTCAAAATGAAATAATAATATGATAAGATTGGATAAATATATGATAACATGGAATAATAATATGATAAAATGGAATCATAATATGACAATGAGGTATAATAATATAATAAGATAGAATAATAATATAATAACATCAAATCATAATCTGATATAATGGGATAATGTGTAGTAAGATTGTTCAATTATAT
Source organism: Protocalliphora azurea (assembly GCA_932274085.1). Lineage (NCBI taxonomy): Eukaryota > Metazoa > Arthropoda > Insecta > Diptera > Calliphoridae > Protocalliphora > Protocalliphora azurea. Next base: position 21,865,079 of record OW026520.1, read on the forward strand.
GTAAAACTAGAATCATAACATGAAAAAACAAACCATAAAATCGAATACAAAATGATAAAGTGGAATCATAATAATTATTACTTACAATCATTTCTATTTTCATCTGTGAGCATATGTTTTAATCATAATATGTTGCTCTTGGTTTATGATCACTATAACTATATTTTTTCTCTGCGTGTGCACTACTTATGAACATCACTTAATTGCCGTGAGTATTTTGGAACCATGTTTTTTTCTTTGCATGCAGGGTTCATAATATTTAAGATTTTGATAGTAGATCTTTAAGCTTTTAATCACGAAAGGATTAAACTTATTTCTAGTCTTTCTATTTATACAGCTACCAAATTAGCCCGTGAGCAATATAAAACTCATTTGGATATACGTTATGGTGGAGAAAATGATAATCAATTGTTGGATATTTATTTTAAAGATCAAGAAGAAGGTAATTTATTAATTCTACCCTAAAATCCCATTTAATATTTACACAATTCTTTTTTCCCAACAGGTACCCCCATATTTGTTTATATTCATGGAGGCTTTTTTCAATTGTTGAGTAAATCCTCCTCTGGACCTTTAATATACACACTAATTGAACATAAATATCGCATACTCCTAGTAGATTACAACTTATGCCCCCATATATCATTGCAACAAATTGTCGGACAAATTTGTAATTTCTACAAATGGTTAAAATTATATGCCACTGAAACTAAAGCGCCTAAAATTTCTATATGTGGTCATTCGGCTGGTGGCCATTTAAGCTGTCTAATATTTAAAGAAGAATTTTTGGAACCTTTAAAACGTCTAGAACTAATAGATCAAATATTTTTAATAAGTGGTGTTTATGATTTAAGAGAATTAGTGGATTTAAACTGTGTTAATTCGAATAATATATTAAGTTTAAATAAGGAGAAAGCTGTAGAATTATCGCCCTTGCTTTGGTCGTACAATAAGGATTTGTTGGAACAATATCGAAAACAGGGCGTAAAGTTTCATGTTTTAGTAGCGGAAAATGATAGTGAACGTTTTAAAAAGCAATCGAAGGAATATTATAATAAACTTAAAGAATTAAAGCTGGAGGCAGTTTATAAGATGTTTGATGTTTATGATCATTTTGATATAATAGAAGAATGTGTTAATCAAAATTCAGCGACAAGCCGTTATATACGTGAAAGTTTAAAGATTTAATAAATATTTTTATTTCTTTTATTAAATTAAAATATTTACTGTTAATAATAAAGTTTTGTTTAAATAGTATACTTAAAAGTACTGAAAATTAATAAAGAAAAATCCTATTCTATTATATTTATAGAAAAAAATTATTTACATTCTTAATTAAAATTAAAAATTTGACTGAAAATTGTTAAAAAAGCGTTGGTTTCATTTTCTTATTTACAAACACCCACTCAAAATTAAGAAAAAAAAATTATTTGTTTACATTTTTTTATTATAACGCTACAAGCAAAATAATACGAAAGTGATACGAATTCGCATTGCTTAGAAGAAAAATTTTATTGCCGCAATAATCATACACGTATTGCGGAAGTTTCCCCCATCGGGAGAGATTGTGCATCACAGGCGATACATCTAACAATAAGAAATCAATATGCCCGGAAGAAAAATAGGCAATATTGCTAGATAATACCGCAAGATAATCTTTTGGAAAATGTAATAAATATGTAGAAAAATTATCACCAAATAAATTTTGAAATAATATAATAAAGAAAACTTTTACATCTTGTAAAGCTCGCACATAAATGTTAACATCATAAAACACGAAAACTACAACGCTCAAATAAAAAGTTACGAGACAAAAAAATTTCTTCAATATTTTTTTATTTTTGAACAATTTTGACTGAAAAATAAAAGTATTTATTAATTTCTTCCAGATAATTTACTGCGAAGGTAATAATATATATATATATATATATATATATATATATATATATATATATATTACTTTGATGATTTTCGCCCAAAAACAATAAGAAGATATTACGTAAATTTATTTCCAAATTTTTTAGGGAATTATTCTGTGAAGCATAGAATGCAACTAGAAGTTTATGTGAGAGGCACTTCGAACTAAATGTTCAAAAAAATTACTAATTTTTTTTTTGTTGTTACATGAATTAGGTTTTTGACAATTGAAACAGATTTTTTCTCCCACATAAATATCTAGTTATAATCTATGCTGTGAAGTAAAAAATAATACAAAAAAATATTTGTAGAATATCTAAAACCGAAATCGAAAACCGGTTTCCGGTGTTTTACAAACGCTGGCGGTTTCGGGTTTTTTTTTCTAATTTTCGGTTTTATTCGAAACCGGTTCTTTTTAACAGCATTGCATTTAACTTTCTATGTAATTTTACTCAGAAAGACTTCAAAAAAGAGGAATAAAATAGAAAAATTAAATGTCTAAAAATAGAAATTGCGTAAAAATAAAAATTACAGGTAGATCATTTACTTGGGCAATTCTCTTTCAATAATTGAAAAAAAAATCGAACTATTGAGTGCGCACGAAAAAATGAGTGCCTTAAAATTTTTGCTTTATAAGGTTTGAGGTGCATTGAAATTGAAATACATTTATCAGTATTAACCATGATCTTGTGTATGTGCCAAAGGAGCCGAATTAACCAAATTGTCCAAAACTCCGATCAATGAAAAGGTATTGGGCCTTATTCAAAAAATATTCAAGGGATACTAAAAGCTTAAAAGTACACACATTCCAGCATAAAAGTTTTCGAATACACAGTAAAAAATTTGCAGTAAAGCTTACAAGTTTTATTAAAATCCAATAAGAAATAAATTACTTATTATTTCAAATTTAAAGCTTTTTTTTATAAAAAACATAAACCATCTATTATTATAATTATTATAAACAGAATTTTATGCACTTGCTTTTTTGTGCTCATTTTTTAGTTTTTCCATCACAAAATAAATTTTATTTTATTTCATAATGATAAAGAAATGTAATTAAAAGTAATAAATAAAAACAAAGTATATTTCAAATTAAAAAAGAAATAATTTCTCAAAAAGTTATAAAGTGAAATAAAAAAACTAACTTTGAAATTTATATTTTTTCAGTAATATATTTTTTTATTTTTTCAGAGAAAAACTTATAATTTTTCGGTTAAATCGAAAACCGGTTTTCTAAAAAAGTCGGTTTTTGAATACTCTAATTATTTGTTTACATCAGTGTTGTCAGGGGACTTCTTTTTGGAAATGGGGGTGAAAATTTTGGGTTGGGGATTAGGGGATTTATTGGGGTTTTTTATTTTATTTTTATAATTCTCTTTTTAACTTAAGAAAAATTAATAAAAAAAAACATAATTTTTCGCCGAATATGAAGTTTTTAGTAAGATAAACCTATATTTATTTCAATAAAGTAACAATTAATTAAAATCTCCGCAACAAAATTATTATTGTACGGATTGGCTGTGAGAGTATTGTTTGAGCAATTGATGATCCATTATTGTTACTGCACTAATAAGCAATAATTTAAATCCTTCAATGAATAGTTGTTTTGAAAGTTAAAGGAAGTGTATCAAAAATAATTAAAGCAACGGAACTTAATTAATCATACTTTCATACCTTTGAAGGCGAAATAAAAACGTAATCTTCGGTGTATGCAATAACTATAAAAATTACGTATATTATTTATTGACGCAAAAATTAAGATTTCCATAAAATCTTATTTTTCTTAAAATCCATAGGAAATTGTCTTTTTCACTACTGACTATTTAGGTAAATTTATCTACCTAAAACTGCATATCTACAAAGAAAATGGATTAAGTGTAAATAAAAAGAAATATAGTTTATACTATCTCTGAAATGAAGGTATTATTTTAGTGGGGATTTTAGGGAATGAAAATTTGCCATTTGGGGTATGGCTCGAAAAAAAATCTGGGAACCCTGGTTCCTTATATTAAATTTATTAATACTGACATAAAAAATATAATATAAACTTTATCTTAAAAGATTAATATTAAAGAAATTGATGATTATTAATTACCAAACAATTTTATTTTATTTTTTACTTATTTCAATTCACAGTAATATAAAAAGCCTTTGTTTCCATACTTTTTTTCCAGTGTATTTTGCACTCTCAGTAACGACTAACCACAGGTCTACAACTGAGATTAACGCTGATATAATATGTGAGATAACGCCGGCAGAGGAGAGTAACCATTTTGTTTATATTATGTTAAATCTTAAATAAGGGGTACACGTATTCTAATAAATCCTATACGATATCATTATTTTCAATCAGTCACAGAATAAACATGTACTTTTTATTTAAAAAAATCGCACGTTTTTAACACAATTTTTATAAAAATATGATTTTAAATGTAAAACAATCATTAAAAGAAAATAGTTTTACAAAAAAACATTGTTTTTTTAGTAATTTCCAAAATATATAAGCACACACACATTCAAACTTCAGTGTGTGTGTATTTTTTGACAGTTCATCTTATAAGATTGTTGTGTAGAGAAATCTCATCACATCAGTCTCATAATACATCTTATAATACTAATATTTGAATCTACACGTGAAATAATTCTCTCAGAGAGCGAATTTGACACTCTCTGACAGAAAAATCTTACATATTATGTTACGTCTAGACGGGCTGTAAATGAAACAGCGAAAGAATGCGTGTAAACTCAGCAAACACAATTGCGCTATGAAATTGACATCCTTAATTTACACGTATATGGCATGAAGATCATAACAAACAACGCCTGAGAAACAGGGATTTGAACATTTTTATTTAATGCCAAGTTCGGATCGAAAATGTGCCAAGAAGGGTTGAAAAAGGCCAAGTATTTTTTTTTTTTTTTTTTTTGAAAATTAAACCAAATTAAAAACAAAAGAAAATATAAAATACAAATGCAAATTTAAGACAAAGTATTTAAGGAAATCAAAATTATGAATCTTTAATCTTTACACAATTCTTCTTTCCCAACAGGTACCCCCATATTTGTTTATATTCACGGAGTCTTTTATCAATTGTTGAGTAAATCCTCCCTGGACCTTTAATATACACACTAATTGAACATAACTACCACATACTCGTAGTAGATTACAACTTATGCCCCCATATAGCATTACAACAAATTATCGGACAAATTTGTAATTTCTACAAATGGTTAAAATTATATGCTATTGAAACTAAAACGCCAAAAATTTCTATATGTGGTCATTCGGCGGGTGGACATTTAAGCTGTGTAATATACTCAAAATAATTTCGCCTTGGTGTTCTAAATTCCACCATTACTGAGAAACAAGAATTTCATTCAGTCGCTTGTTAGCTTTCAACAGTTTCATTTGGCTCTGTTTTTTCAAAAAAATGGTATACTGAGAAGATTTGACAAAAAAAGAAACTATGTATTTGCGTATACTTATTTCAGTTCATAAAAAACAAATATTGCACAAATAAGATTTAAATTTGTGTTTTGTAAATTTTTTCATCTATAAATGGATTTTATTTTGAATAAAAATGTTTTTTTTTAGTATTATAACACGAATCGTTTCTTACGTTATTTTTCAGGTTTACATAAGCACAAACGACTTCGTTTATTAGTTTTTTTTTTTTAATTTTCCAACTCACGTGCACATTCTCAATTGCAAAAATTAATAAGAATTTCTTACAGTACAAACGCATCAATTTATTATCTTAAAAAGTAAGAACTGACAAATACATGTACGTATAAGGTGTGTTCACAATTCACCTATCCTATATTCACCTATATGAATAAAATAACTTTATTTCAAAATAGTTTTTATAAAATTATAACGTTTTAGGCCTAAAACAAATGTAAACAAATTTAATATTAACCTTAATACATTAAATTACCTATGTACCTATATCATGTTCAATTCTTTCTATAATGGAAAAGCTGCTAGCAATGTTTTAAAACTAAAATCTAGGATTTGCCGCTGTCATGTAAATCAAATGTGTATGGAGGTTTGTCTAAAGGCGTGAGCTCCTGTGTTAGCGCGTGTGGTCATATGCTGCTTGGAGCATCGTATCGAATTTATTAAAACTTTTATTTAACCTCTAGTTCTTATATGAAAGTATTACAAGCAATTCATTCTCTAGCTCTTTTATTTATGTTTCAACTTGAAGATTAATTTTAAAACATTTATACAAAAATATAAAAATAATAATGTTACCTTTTAAGTCTTGCCTTCTTTACAGCTATCTTGATTTAAATCTTATTTGGATCATCTTCATCACAAGTGCCCTCCCAAACAAAAGTTTTATAGATAATTTTTGGTTCCTCGCCTCCGGTAACTGACTTCATCGAAAAAGGCAAAAACACACAATTTATTAACAGTAACCGATAAGCGCACTTTGATGACAAAATCTAAAGGATTAATTTTTCGAGCTCTTGGATAATATATGGTCAACTCCTTAACTAGTAAAGTTTCCAGCGAATAATTTTTTCTGCTCAACAATCATTGGCAAATAGATTTTTTAATAAAATAATAAATAGATTTTTAATAAAATAATAAACTACTTCATCTGTTTAATGTTATCACTTATCCACAGATTCAAAAACATAGCCAGTAACAAAATTGGCGGCTATTTTTATTTAAGACGAAATTTTTAAGGCGGTGGCGGTTTTTAAAAATAATCGCCGTCTCGACTCAACTATCTGTAAAACCGTTTTCATCTTGTCCCTTCATTGACACAATGTGTTAAAAGCCACAAGAGGGGATGTATAAAAATCTGACCCGAGACACTGGGTCTATATTGACAGCTTTGTGGGGATATTAATCCAAGACAACCTATATCTTCATGTAGGAAGCTGGACCGCCTAGATCTCTTTATTTAGGAGGTTGTCAATCCGAGTTCCCCACGACCTATATCTTCATATAGGAAACTGTAACACTCAGATAAAAGCACGCTGTCAATATAAACGATGCACAACTTTTACATTTATTCGTTGTAATACACTGCACCGGTGCGAGCGAGACGCAAAATTTTCATAGGCCAAACAACAAAAAACCCGCTTGAGTGTTAAAAACACAACACAGAACTACTTTACGACTCCATCGCAGTTCTCCGGTTATACAGCTATCTGTTAACTAACATTTCTGTAATCTCTTTATTTGACATTTCATTCTCACACTGAACATACTAATCTAATATTGTTGACATTTTAACACGTCATATATTATCGAGTAGAAAAATAATAACTTTTAAGAAACGTTCTTTAATATTTTACACAAAACAGGTTCGTTTTATTTTTTTTACGAATAATTAAAAATATTACAAATCTTTTTATTTTAGCTTACAAAAACCATGAGTAAAATATCTCAAGAAGAAGATACCAACTCAACATTGTTCTATGCCCGCAATGAATACTACATAGGCAATTTCATGGGTTCTGTCAATTTTGTATTGCCAGAACAGGGCACCGCTGGAGCAGAGCTATTGTCCTACATGTATTTATCCTATTTGGCAATAGATTCGGGTAGATTAATAGCTAGCGATATTAAGGAAAACGATAACACTCCCTTGTTGGCTTTGCGTTACATTAATGAGGCCTTTGAACAACCCGAAAAGATAGAGGAAATATTGGAAAAGCTTACCGATAAAGTAGCTATAGAGGAAGATGATACTAATATCTGGCATATCGCTACTGCTATTGTATACTGTTATGATCAACAATTTGAAAATGCTTTAAAGATCTTGCATGGCTCTAACAATTTGGAATCTATGGCTTTGTCAGTACAATGTTTACTACGTCTCAATCGTGTTGATTTGGCTAAGCAATTGGTTAGCAAAATGCAAGAAATCTCTGATGATCATACCCTAACACAATTAGCTCAAGCTTGGGTGGCTTTATCTTTGGGCACGGAACAAATGCAAGATGCTTTCCATATCTATCAAGAATTTTGTGAGAAGTATAAGCCTACTCCCCTTTTGTTAAATGGACAAGCTGTTGTTCATTTGGGTTTGGAAAGATACGAAGAAGCTGAGGCTGTTTTAAGAGAAGCTTTAACCAAAAAGCACAATGATTATGATACATTAATCAATATGATGGTATTGTCGCATTTGACAGGAAAATCTCAAGAAAGCATACAGCGTTATTGGGAACAGTTAAGACAATTTTATCCTAAAAGTGAATTTGTTAAGGATTTTGATAAGAAGTCTTCAGAATTTGATAAGCTATGTTTCCAGTATTCCTTAGAGGGAAAGGCCTGAATTAGTTTTTATAAATGTTTTGCGAAAAATCACTTACCATATATTAAATCCAATAATTATTATATGTTCAATAAAAATTAAAAAAGTATAATCTTTAAGAAATTCTTGAGTTTTTTTTTATTAAAAAAAGAAATTAGGCCAGTACAAGAAGTTAAAAAAATAAATGCTAATAGCTGTAAAAAGAAATAATTAAAACGTTTTAAAACTGGCAACAAATTAGAAATATTCAAAACTTACTTTTGTTTAAACCCATATTTTTTTCGCTCATAAAACAGATCCGTTTTGGAACTACCCAAGTTAACAATTTTCGGACAGCCATCCCTCTAGAATTAGTAAAGTTTGCTGAAACCCAATTTTATGTCAATTTTAGGGACTCACTTACATCTTTTTCCTGGGTGGTACACTCTTTGCAGTAATACGCATCCGATACTCCCGGACCACCGCAAATTACACATCTGCCTTGATAGGAGCCATAATTACATTCATCGCATATACGCACCAAGGTACAGGGTCTGACATATGAATCGCATATCACACATTTGCCATCACATTTCTCACACAAACGGCCAATGGCTGTCGGCGAAAAGTAATTTAATTTTCCCAATTTATTTAATAAAAACTAGCTTAATTTACCTACTCCTGGTTGTTTGCGACAGAATATTAAATCGGGATGATGTTTGGCCATTATTACTTATCAGGTTACTTTTATTATTAAATAATTTGTAAATATTCTACGAAATTTGCAAAAATTTAACAAAAAAAATTGTTTGTTTACGTGATGCTGATTCTTTTTCTACAGGCATTCACTTTAAATTAATAACAGAGATCAATTTAATATTTGTAATTTTTCTAATCTATTAGCGTTAAAATATCATGTTATATTGATGTTTGGTACTTTAAATTTCTTCTTATTTTTAAAAAAAATGCAAAATTAAATAGACATCTGTTAAATTTTTACTAAAAAATGGATTTGTTTTAATTTGAGCTGATTTTTTCTAGAGATGTTCACTTTGAATTGATAACAAAGAAATCATTAAGAAAATAGTGACTATTGTTACGTTTTTGCTCTTCAAAAACGTTTATTTCCTTTAAATAAATCGGGGTCCTTTTACATGTAAATAATAAGACACTACTGTTTTGCTTAAAACCCAAATACATGGCACTTTATTTACGCCTTAATACACGCATTAAATTGCACAATTGAACATTTATATAACTTACACACAATGACTCAGAACTCAAGTTTAATACCGGCAAATGAACTAAATCCACAAACAACATCCACATATGGCGAAATGAAACAGGTGGCAGTAGTTTTAAAAAAAGACGCTAAATTGACACGTTTTACTTTAATGATATGTCAATTAGGAACATGTTTTTTACATCCCTACTAACTAATAAAAAAATAGTATCTTACTTAGTGTCTACATTAGGCAAATTTTTATCAAAACAAACATCAAAATCAATGCGAATATATACAAGGTAGCCTTAGTCAAACAGCTGATTATTCTTTTGGTTGTTACAGTTGTCAAACTGTATAAATAAAAAACAATTATAAATACGCCATATTGTTGTTTTTTGCAACTGTTTTCACCTCACACATATTCGCGTTAGGTTTGACGTTTGTCATGATAAAAAAATCTCTAATGTAGACACTATGTTAGGGCCTGTGTTGAACGGTAGAAATTTATTCTTTTTAGTAAATTTTAGACGGCTAAGAGATGCACAAAATTTTACTAGCTGATAAGGCTAGAAGAATTTTTGATAAAATTATATACTTTATAAAATTAAATGTTATAAAATATTGAGAAATATTATAATTAAATTTTATGTTTTATGATTTCATCACATTACATTCTTTAATATGCTTCATATGCATTATTAAATATCCACTTCTCAAACAGAGTGTGACTAAAAATTTGTGAAGTAATAATTTTTCTCACCAAAGTAAAAACATTTTCTACCATAGAACATTATTATTATTATTATTATTATTATTATTATTATTATTATTATTATTATTACTATGTACTTAAATTTGAGCGCTTCTGTAATAAAATTACCAATTTAAAATTTTATTTGAAATATAACTTACTATTTCTTCTGGTTAAAATATTAAAAAATATACAAATAACAAATATGGACCTTATAATGTTTACCTTTTGTCTATATTAGACAATTTTTTATCAAGATAAACATCAGAATTAACGCGAGTTGCCAAACCTTAGAAGATAAAAATAAAATAAATCTACCTACTTCAAATATGTTACAAACTTCAAAATTCTTAAATCGTTATTTTAAATTTATAAAACTAATTATCCTAACAATATGTATTTAATTTTTAGTTTTTCTTTTATATTTTCTAATGTTAAACCAATTTTTATGAAAAATATAAAATAACAATTATATTTATTTACAAATGGCAACTTTGTTTATCCGGCTAATTCTCTCAAACAGGGTTGTTATTATTTACACGTGTTTTTGACATTTATTCCAACCGATTGTTTACAAAAGTGAATTTGTTTTAATTTTACTAGTTTTTTAAATATTTTATAATAATTTTTTTAAATTAATATTTAAAACACTATGACAACGTTAGATAGACAACCGAAAATAAAATTAGGTGACTATATAGTTATCCAACGACAAAAATATACCAAACTGCAAAAATTTGGCAATTTAGATGCCACAGCCATGCTGGGCAAGGATCAGCTAGAGCTGAAAGCTTTACTTGATCAACCTTATGGTGCTACCTTTAAAATGTGCCCCAAAGAAGATTTGGGAAAATCGCATAGAGGTCGTCAAAAGTTAAACTCCTTGATATTGTGCAATGAATTGGAAATGCGTAATATTCGCGATGTATTGGGCATATCCTCAAGTGGTGAAGACAATCGTAATATTATCGATGATGGTGATTCACAGGCTCTTAAGCCCGAAGATATTGATAAGTTAAGAGATGAATGTAGTGAAAGCACAAAAATTATAGAGAAAATAGTAGAAAACTCCAAGACTTTTCATAATAAAACAGAATACTCACAGGAAAAGTATTTGAAGAAAAAGGAAAAGAAATACTTTGAATACATACAAATCAGACAACCCACCATACGTTTGATAACCGAAATATACCATCGTCAAGATGCTGAAAAGGTAATGGGCTTAAGAGTAGATACTTTGTCACAACTAATATCCTATTCGGGCATTTCTGCTTTTGGCAATTATTTATTATATGAAAGTGGTTCTAATGGTTTATTGCCCGCCGCATTTCTTAACTCTATGGGCTCTAACACAGAAGCCCAACTGGTACATATGCATCCGGGTAATGTGCCACAAAAACAAGCTATTTTAGCTTTAAATTTACCCGAAGAACAATTACAAAGATGTATTTCAGTGAATATTTATTCGGTTTTAAGAGAATTTTATCAAGGAGGTGAAACTGTTACACCAGAAACGCCAGAAATTAGTGAACCTAGTTCTAAAAAACAAAAATTAAATGAAGAGGATAAAGGTATTTTTTTTTTAATTTTGATATTTTAGAATTTTTTTTATTATTTTTTCTTCAGATTCTTCGGAAACTTCTGCTGATTCGGTTAAATTGGATGATTCCTCAAAATCTGCTGTGGTTTTGCAAAAATGGCAATTGGAAAATAAACGTGCTGTGTATTTAATGCATCAAAAGTTCGATTCTTTGGTTATAGCGGCCAAAGAACATCCCGCTAATTTGGTTAAAGAATTGTTGCCTTTTGTTAAACCTTCACGTCCTGTGGTGGTATTTAGTTTGTGCAAAGAAGTTTTAATGGAATTATATGTAGATTTAAAAACTAGCTCTAAGGTAACAAATTTACATTTGACTTCAAATTGGTTGCGTATGTATCAAATTTTACCCAATCGTACACATCCTGAGGTAAATATGCAGGCAAACAGTGGCTATTTACTGACGGGTATTACTTTAGGTTAAGAGAATTAATAAAATAAAGATGTAAAAAATTTTAAAAAGAAATTTGAAACGAAAAAAGTGAAGTTTATTTGTAATATTTTCTATTTCCCAGAGTAACCTTGTCTATTTTTTGAATGAATTTCTTATTAAAGTCTTCAAATAAATTCATTAATTTATTTATTTTAATAATTTCTAATTGTTCAATTAAAAAATTTCCAATTCTTTTATAAAAGTATAACATTTCAAGTAAACCTTTCAACTTCTTTTAATTTAAACCAATGACCACATTCGCAACGTTTTGGACAATCTTTTTCCAGCCACATATAGTTTACAAAACGATTATCCTTGCCTAGAAAAAATTTTTAATTTTTTAACAAATTTTCGAGTTGGTAAACTTTTTCCTAGGGAATAGTGCATAATCCCATACATACATATACATCCCACTATGCGTCCACTAAAAGCCGAGGGTATTAAGGTGGGATTTTCTTTAGTGCCACTACCCCTTTTTAATACTTTCATGTGATAAGGATCACAATTACCCTCCATATACGCTTCGATTTCCTTTTTCTGTTGGCCCGTGCACAATTGTAAGGGATCAGGCATTTCTTTGGGAATTGAAGAAAAAATTGGAAAACATTTCTTTTAAAAGAATATTTTATTACCTTGCTTTAGGCTTTGAGTCTGTGTTAATGATCTTTGTGGTAATAAAGTTGTTTTAAAAAGACGGCGTAAAATTAAGGACATTCCTAAAATTTTTAAAAATAATCTTGAAATTTTTTTTAAATATTTTTTTTATTTAAAAAATGTCTGGAAATTCGTGGATAATTCGATTTTTTAGAAAAAAGTACACACAGAAGAAACAAGGCAACAATTAGACGAAATTTTCAAGCCTATATTTACACTAGGCAATTTAATTTTATAGTTTTTGTAGTTTTCTTTAGGTTCAACAACAAAAAATTTATTTAGACAGGCAAGTTTTTGATTACTTTTCCTATGAATTGTAAGTTTTGTATGGAGACAAGTTTTGACTACTATGAGAAATATTGAATTTCCAAGCGTGCATTCATACTAGGCAACTTTTGTTTCGCTTTTGTAGTTGCCTTAAGGTTCACAAGCAAACTTTCTATTTAAATAGACAATTTTTACTCCTTTGTATTCCCTTATACTCTCCTAAAAATAACGAATTTCTGTAAAAAAAATTGCCCAGTGTACAGTGGTTCCAAAATTATTTTGTTTTTTAATAATTCTATAATTTTTTTAATTGTTAGATATATTTGAATGAAATTTCACATGGCTAATGCTGAGGTGTTTTTCAACTGGTTTGGAGGAGCAGGAGTAAAACCTTTTTTTAATTGCCAAAATTTCATTTATGATTTTATTGTAAACAAATTTTACACACATATACAAAAGGAATATTTATACCGAAGAGCATATATATATATATATATATATATATATATATATATATATCACTTTTTAGATAAATTGATGTAAGCATCATATAAATATGTATATAAATTCAATGAAAAGTGATGTTATTTTGAAATTTAAACTTTTAAAAAATACTTTCATTTTAAAATAAATTTTTTTCCGAATTGTTATAATTGTTTCATCTTTCCGAAAGAAAATCTAACATAAATGCATGTAAAGCAAATTCGGAGGTGTTTCTTGATTACATACCTACATATTTGCTAAACACATAAAAAATATTTTATGAACAACGCTCCTGCTAATAATTTTAAGAACAAGTTTTTCCCGTGCTGGGATTTTGGCACAAAAGTGTGCGCTTTTTAATTCCCTAATTTTAGGACAAGTTTATCTATATTGTGCCAAAAACTCATTAGAATATCTTTACTTGTTAAAATTTTATTTCGGTCCAAATATGAACATTATATCTCAAAAAAATACTTAAAATTTAAATTTTAAGTTGATTTATTGTTATTAGTTATAATTCTCCATTTTGTAAAGAATTTAGGGATTATTAAAAAAAAAAAAAAAATTAGAAATCAAACTGTGCCCGCCAAGTTAAAAAAACAAGATACCCAAGGTTACTAACTTTGAAGGTCCACCCCCTGCTCCCCAGACCTGCTAGGAACCTATGCTCGTACAAACCAGTTGAAAAACACCCCTGCATTAGCCATTTCACATGTCAATTATTTTTTTATTTTAATGGAAAATTAAAACCTTAATTTAACTCCTTTTTTCTTTGCAGTAAATAAATTATAAATCCATAATCTTCCAGGTGATGTTATTCATTATTCTTATTAAATACCCTTAATTTAAAGGATTTTTCGTAACCTCTTTAAAAATATTCCAAATTGTTAAAAACTTATTTTTGTTCTATTTTGTGTAATAGCTTTCTTATTTATTTTAATATTTATTACTTATTTAAATTAAATAATTTAATAACGCACACTTGCTAGCTGATATTAGAATAATTATTTCAACGATCCCTTAGAAAGTTTGTCCAAAAAATAAGTCATTGTTGGGATAATTGTATTACTTTATCGTCTTTTTTTATGTTTTCATTTGTTAATTTTTTTTTTTTTTATTATTTTTTGGACTTAAACATAACAAGCGTGTTCTTTATTTCATACAATTGAAATACGTGTAGTGTATCATTAAAATTATGTCCTAGCAAAAAAAGCCAATTTTATAATTGATATATTGATTTTCCACTAAGAATTTTAAAGAAAAAAGTAACCTACGAAAATCTTTATAAGAAATATAATTTCTTAAAAACATGTTTCTATTAATTGAAAATAATTTACTTTTTTACGTTTTTGGTTTATGTTTATTTTGTTTTAAGGTTACTTTTAACTTAAGTTTTTTTATTTAATTATGTTAAGTTTTGAAAACAGAACGACATTTTTTTGTTTGTATATGGTGTGTACACAAGGGTATTAAATTAGACGGGGGCCTTTTCAACCAATTTGAACCAATGGCCGCACTCACAACGTTTGGCAGTACCCTTTTGTAGCCACATCCATTGCACGTAGGTTTGATCTTCTTCGCCTAGAAGTTAAGCAAATAAATGAGATAATTAATATCGTTTTATTATTTGAGCGTGAATAACAAATGAAGTCTTACAGATGCAACCCACAATACGGGCTTCGAAAGCAGAGGGTATCAGGTTGGGATTTTCCTTGGTACCAGCACCACGCTTAAACACTTTCATATCGAAGGGATTATCATTACCGGCGGCTTTGGCCAACAATTCACGCTTCTCAATACCGGTAGCGTGCTCCAAGGGGTCGTTCATCACTAAAATTAAAAAAAAAAAAAATAAATAAAATAAAATTTTTAACAAAAATATTTGTATAAAAAAATATAAGCGAAAATATTTAATCAAGCTTCAGGTCCAGCTTGATTAAATAATTTCACCTTTTACAAATCAATTAGATCGAATCAAAATAAAATATATTATTCAATAAAAAATGTTCTATTTCAAGAAAATTGATAAATTACTTTCTAATTATAAAAAATTAATTCCATTAATCATTTATTAAATCAAGAAATAAGTGATAACGGTTAGTAATTGAAGTATGCACCTTTGATAAAGAGGCCTATAACAAATAAAATGCTAAGGGAATGTGTATCTTTATTGAAAAACTTTATACAGCAAATGTAAGCTTAGCTCCAATTTATAAAAAAAATATATTTTGACCCTACTACCTTCAAGAAGTTTAGATATGATACCTAAAATAAAATATAAAAAAAATCTGAAACTTATTTCATCGTTTCCACCCAGAATTTTGGAAAATCATAGCGTTTCAATTCATTTTTCACAGGAAAGTTATTTCCAAAGAATAATTAAAGTTTTTGAAGCAAATCTGCGTAGTATTTAACCATTTAATTTCTGTTTTATTTAAATTTCATAGAAAACTAAAAATTTATTATGTTTCAATTCCACTTGCCATAGAAACATGATTTTTTTTAATTTTTGGAAATCCATAACAAATTAATAACTACCTAAACATGATGTCCAGAAATGGAAATATTTGAAAATTTGAAGTCATTTCCATTTTTCAAATTATGTTTAATTTCCAATTTTGGTAGGAATTTTAACACAAAACAATAATATGCAAGATGTAAAGCTTTACATTTTAGTCATAAAACGACATTTTAAGGAAAATTAGCAAACTAATAATATCTCAATTCCATTTTTCATAGGAACGCTAAAATAAAATTTGAACTTTTTTAAATTTTCTTATATTTTTAAATTATTCTTTTAAAAACAAAATTTTTTAGAAAATTTTCAAAAAATTTAATGTTTCATTTCCAATTTTCATAGGAACATTACAAAAAAATATAAAATAGTTTTTCAAATAAATCATTTTAAGAGAGCTTAAGCAAATTTATTTAAAAATGATTAAAAAAATTGAAATGTTTCAATTCTATTTTTCATAGGGAGATGAAAAAAGAAACTTTAATAACATCTTCTACTGAGTGTAAAATGTAAAGACCTTTATTATAGAGCCACCTAACTGCTAACAAATCTTCAAAATTTGTTTTTGTTTTAAATGTAAGTTAGACGAGTCGTTTTTGCGCTCGTGTTATAAAAACTGGCAGTAAAACTGTTTGTGCGAAATGTTTTAATTCGATAAAATCTATGTTCATAGTTTGTCATATTAGTAGAGCAAAATATTATTTTTTATGCGCTATGATTGATGAAAAAATGTGTGGTTTTTGTCAATAATAAAAACATTGTTTTTAATGATTGTTTGTGTGTCTCATCTGATTTGAAAACCCTCGCAAATCAATACAGCAACAATAAGTGCAGAAGTTAAAGAGTTGAAATTGGGGTTCAATGAAGTTTTTAAAAATAATCAAATTGTAAATAAACAAAAATTAGTTCTCCATAAAGCCGATGATGTTGTTTTCAGTGATTAAAACAACGAATGTGCCTCTTCAGTTACATCTTACTCTAGATGTCGAAAGATGTCGATGTGAATACACTTAAGTTTGTCAACATTAAGTTGGGTGTTACACCATTATTCTATGACGAAATAATTAAAGCTTCACTTTGGCTTGCAAATATTAGAATTTGCCTTTTCGTTTTATTTCCAAAATTTCAAGAAGTTTAAGTAATTTTTTTATCAAAACGTATGGTATGCGTAAGAAAACAAATGTATTCAATTTGTTTAAGTCGTCTAGGATTGTAATTACTGAAACTTGGATGAATATTTTGATCCTTATTCTGTTTACCGTTGCAGTACTCGTTCTTTAAAGGAAAGAGGTGCTGGAATTCTTATTGCCGTTAGAGCTGATTTTAAAACTGAACTTATTTCTCTAATTTATACTTGTAATATTGAACAACTTTTGTATAAAAATTACAATCATAAACAATTCTTAAATTTTTATTATTGTTTCGTATATTCCTCCTAATAGTGATTTGATATATAGTGATACATAGATGTCATTTAGAAAATATTCAAAACATAAATGATAATTTGGAAATAAACTAACATGTATTTGTATTAGATGACTTTAATTTGAAAAATATTTCTTGGAAAATGGAAGATATTTTGTTACCTTTCAATGTTTTAAATGATATTGATGAGTTAGTAACTTGCTTTTTCTTAACTAATAATTTTACACAATTGATGAACTGCTTTAAGAATGATATTGAAAGAACTTTGGATTTAATTTTTGCTATCGATTATGTAAAAACATCTTGTAATTTGTCTTCTAATACGGTTTCTGCTAATACTGTATATCATAAGGCTCATGATTTCAACTTTTAGTTTTTCACTTGTGATAAAGATTTGGCTAAAATGATTCCTGAATATAATTTTAGTAAATCAAATTTTTGCGGTTTAACTGAAAATTAAAAATGTGTGGATTGGATATCTAACTCTGATGATCCCAATTTCATTTATTCTTTTATATGTGAATTGAAACAAATTTAAACAGGAACAGGAAGAATAAAGCTTACAAGAAATTTAAAAACTCTGGTAAAGATATATCGGCCTTAAATATTTTGAATTATTGAGGAAAGATTTATTTTTTTTTTTTAATTTTCTTTATAAACAGTATATATCCAATATGGAAAGAAAAATAAAATATGATTCTTCCACTCTTTGGTATTTCATTCATAACAAGAAAGATTATAATAGTATTCCCAAGCGCATGTTTTTTTTTTTTTTTTGGAGAATTATCTTCTAATGGTCACAATGGACCGGGATCGGTCTCTGGGTGGAGGTGTGGTACTATCTGGTATCACATCTACCTTCTCTATCTATCTATCTATCTATCTTCTAATGGTAATCAGGAGGCTTCAAAGCACTTTTACTAAATCTGATTCTGATAATTACGACTATATTTGTAATTCTCATAATTTTCATAGTTTCATTATTTATGTAGATGTAGTTAAAGCTATAAATTCCTTAAGTAATGATACTAAATTATCAGTTGGAAACTATCAATCTATATTTTTTAAAAAGTGCTCTAAGCATATTGTGGCACCAATTTTGATTTTATTCAATTCCTGCAGTAAACATGGCCAATTTTTAAATGACTAGAAATCCTGTTCTGTAGTATCTATCTATTTTTAAAGTAAGTGATTGTAGTCAAGTTACTAATTATCGTTAAATAAAATATTTTGTTCTCAAATATATCAAATATAATTGACTGTCAAAAACTGCAGTCCGATTAAGATCGTTTGTCCCAATGTTTTGATAATTATATTAAAATGAATATTCCCAAGTGTTGTATAGTTTCTTTCACACGTCGTTTGGATTATATTATATTTAATTATTCTTAAATAACACAGCTGTTAAGCGTGATGTTGAATTTAAGGATTTGGTAGTTATATTTGACGTTATCATTTAATCATCATATTGATTACATCAGTTCTAGAGCTTATACAATGATTGATTTTATAAGGAAAAGAGAATTTAGTCACCCCTTTACACTCAAATCATTGTAAGATTCTTTAGTCCGTAGCATTTTAGAAAATTGCTCAATAATTTGGTGTGCATTTTATATAAAAAAAAAATCTGATCGTTTAGAGTGCATTCTAAAATTTTATACAAAATGGTTTTTAAATTATTAAGGGCTATGATGCTAGGGGAAAGTTATTTGGTCTTCAAACATTATATGTCCGTAGATCTATATATGTCTTATAATCTTTTGTCTGGTCAAGTAACTTGTTCCAATTTAAACGATTATGTCAATAATCCACTAAGAGACCTAAAAAGAAACCGTATATTTGATGATATTCTTCATAATACTAAATGAACCAATTACAAGATCTTTAAACTTATGTAATAGCATTTCTCCTATTTTAAATCTTAATGTAAATAGATATGTTTAAATTAAATTTATTTATGTTATATATTTACTTTAAGTAATCTGTAAGATTAAATATGAAGATGAAATAAAATAAATAAATAATATTTTAGTAAAACTAAACTTATTAAAATGTTGAATATTTTAAAATGTTAAAGAAGTTTTAAATAGGAATTCTTAATTATTGGATACAATGACGATGCTTCAATTCCATTTCTCATAGAAACACTAAGATAAAATTTTTAAGATATAAAATTTTGCGACATAAAATTTTATTTAAAAATATTTTTAAAATTATATATATTTTTAAATTATATATATATATATATATATATATATATATATATATATATATATATATATATATATATATGTATATATATAGTTTTCATTTTTTAAGGAACACTTTTGAAATTTAATTAATATTATTTGATATCTAAAGAAAAATTTTCACGTTTCAAATTCATTGCAGAAAATAAAAATATTTAATGGTTCCATTTCTTAAAGAAACACAAAATATAAATAAGGAATTTATAAAATTTTTTTAAGAATATAAATAGATTTTGTTCCAGAAAATAAATTTTTAAAAATTTCATGTTTCACTTCATTTTTTTTTTTTTTAATTTTAGAGTAAAATTTTATAAACAATGTAATTTTTACAAAAATAAGTCATATTGAAATGTTTCTATTCAATTTTTCATAGGAACACAAATTTTATATTTTAAAATTTTACTAAAATGGGTGAATCTTTAAGATTCTAAATAATTTCTTACAATTTGAGATTGTCTCATTTCAATTAAACTTTAAAAATTGGGAATTATTTATAAATTACGAGGTCTTATTTCAAATTTATGATTTTTTCTTTTAATAAACAAAATATATTTTTACATTATAAATGCTAAAAAAGGCACAATATAAAAAAATTAATTTCTAGACCGCCTTTAGTAATCTCCCATTTTGTTTTTTATTTTAATTTTTTGAAAGGAATACATAAATAATTCTTAAAAATTTAAGAATCATATGAACAATAAAATTCAAATTAAAAGCAATTATTTATTTATTTTTTTAATTATTTAATATACTGAAATTCTTAAAAATGATCAATCAATTCCACTTTCAACGACTTCAAGTTTCAAAGAACAAAATTGAATTCTTTGAAGTTTTCTTTAAATAAAGTTCAATTTATGATTTCTTTTTATTTAAATTGAAGGTTCAAAAAGTCGATGATTATCTGAAGTTGGTTCCTTATATTAGCATTAAAAGTTTTTGTAGCTAAATAGGCCAAGTAAGACCTAAGTTCTACAGTTCTTGAAGCTATTTATAAAGTTGAAAGGAATTTGAAATATATGTATCTACGGCTGAGTTGAAGTCTTGCTATGTGTCGAAGGGAACTGGGAAATGGTTTTAATTATTTTTTTTTTTAAATTCTTTATTAATTTTAATTTCAAAAATTTAAAATTATAAAATGAAATGCAAGATTGTTTATTTATTTTTTTGTGACCTGATTTAAGAAACAAAAGGTTTTCCACATTTTTAAATTTGTACCATAAACTAAAAACATAAACTGAAATTCATTTCGGAAAGCCAGTAATTGTGGGGTACAAACAAATTAATGACATAATGTTGAATATTTTAAAATTCCAGAAAATATTGCGGAATAAGATTAAAATAAAAAAAAATAGTTTAAAATATTAAAATCATCCACTAAATATTAAATATTGTTATTAGATATAACAAATGCTTCCAAACTTTTATATGAATCCAAGAAGAAATTTAACAAATTGCGTAGTTTTTGTCATAAATATTTTTTTTATCACCTAAAACTGAAACTACTAAATCATTATGAAAGTTTGATAACTTATACAAAAAGTTATAAGTATTACTAAGAAAATGACATTAACCCCCAAGACCCAAAAATAGCTGCAATTATACATCATATGAGAGAGGAAATACATTGAACAACTGACTAAATGACGTTTAACAATAAATAGCATAAGACACAAAGGTTACATAAATGTACAAACACAAAAGCTGCACCCAAAGAAAAAAAAAACATCAATTAAACTTTTGGCAATTAAGCAAAAATTTACAAGAATTCCTAATAAAATTAGAAAATAAAAACGCGCAATAGAAAAAAATAATTTTTTCAAGAAAAAAAATGTAGCAACCCTCTTCAAAATTTCTTTTTTTCACTTCTTTGGCTTTTAATGAAAAAGTGTTACATAAACAACAAGACAATGAAAATTATTGACCAATCTTTTTAAAAAAATATATTTGCCACTTTCTAGGAATATAACAATTCTTCCTAAATTATGTAACCTTTTGACCAACACTTTGTCAAAGAACTGTCAAAGTGAGGGAGCCTCGTTTTTTTTTCACTTTTTCTTACGGGAGCAGAAAAAAAACGTAACCTTTGGGAAGTACAAAAAAAAATAAGATTTTGGAACTTACTTTTGCAGAAGCGAACTGGAGTGTATGTGACATTTTGACGTGCAGCGGCACGCAAAGCCATGCGTCCACAAATTGAAGCCATTTTTTGGAGTTTATGTAGTGGGTTTTTTCAAATTTTTCTTAATAAAACT
This sequence comes from Protocalliphora azurea, assembly GCA_932274085.1. Classification (NCBI taxonomy): domain Eukaryota; kingdom Metazoa; phylum Arthropoda; class Insecta; order Diptera; family Calliphoridae; genus Protocalliphora; species Protocalliphora azurea. The sequence goes on from OW026520.1 coordinate 21,887,104, forward strand.
AAAATTTCGTAGTTTCCACACACGGCGGCGATGAAAAAATCACTCATTCGTTTGACTAGCAGCGAAGTAACAGGACAGGGTTGTGTATAATGAGTGCTAAAAAAAGTCATATTGTTAGGTAGGGATGTATTTTAAAGTATTACAAGAAAAGCAACTGTTTCTTCGAAACAAAACAAAAATAGAGTTCTCTAACAGCCCGTCTAGACGTAACATAATATGTAAGATTTTTGTGTCAGAGAGTGTCAAATTCGCTCTCTGAGAGAATTATTTCACGTGTAGATTCAAATATTAGTATTATAAGATGTATTATGAGACTGTTGTGATGAGATTTTTCTACACAACCATCTTATAAGATGAACTGTCAAAAATACACATATACGAAAGTTTGTTTGTGTATGTGCATGTGTATTTTGGAAATTACTAAAAAACAATGTTTTTTTTGTAAAATTGTTTCCTTTTAGTGTTTGTTTTACATGTTAAAAAACATTTTTATAAAAATTGTGCTAAAAAAGTGCGAATTGCTTAAATAAAAAAGACATGTTTACTCTGTAACTGATTGAAAATAATGATATCTTATAGGATTTATTAGAATACGTGTACCTCTTACTTAAGATTTAACATAATATAAAGAAAATTGATACTCTCCTCTGCCGGCGTTATCTCACATATTATATCAGCGTTAATCTCAGTTAAGACTTTCTAATAATCGAGCAATTGACTTCTTGTTGGAAAAAGTCGAAAAGAAAAATGGTCGGAATAAGTCGAAAAATTTTACTTTATTTCTAGGAAACAGTTTCTTAATAGTTTTTATCTCAACTACATGATCTAAATTTTTAAAATAGCACCTTATAGAGCATTCAAACTTGCGCGAAATTACATACTTTCGTGATTTCAGCTGAAATTAAGTTAAAATTACGTAGTTTTTCATATATTTTGACAGTTTAAAATTTACATAAATTTTGTGTACATTGAAATTACGATGCTCACCTCTGTACATGATTGAAAAAATATTTTTTCAACTGTTTACAACATTTTTCAACAGTATATTGTAAATAAAAACAGCTGACAGCTTTTTTAATGTCGAAATTATGAACGAAATTCAAACGGTTCATACTGGCTAAATGATATTTGATGTAATTTCACGAACAGCTGATACTTTTTGTTTACATCAATTTGTTGACATATTGATTAAAAGATATTGTTTTTGCCATTAAAATATTGTTTTTTGTATATAAATTAACTTTATTTATGTTCATTTTTTTGCTCTTTTGTCATATTTTCTCGTAAAAATTTAACAAAATTTTTCAATTTTGCTTATATTTTTTGTATATGTGAAAAAGCAGTCAGCTGTTTTTTTTTACATCTCACTGTTAAAAAATGTTAAACAGAATTAAAAAATTTATTTTTTAAACCATGTTCAGAGTTGCCGAAGTTACACAAAATGATGTAATTTCGCAACTGACAAAATGTATGGGAAATTACGTAATTTCAATTTGACTTCGGCCGAAATCACAAAATTACGTAATTTCTGACCGGTCTGAATGCCCTATTACTGTGTTATAAATATTTTATATTTCTAAAGGCTTTTACGACAAATAATAAAAAGAGACGAAAATATCGTTTAAATTGGAAAAGATAAGAAAAGCGACTATTCAAAACTCAAAAATGGAAAAAATCGAGAAATCGATTATTTTAAAATTGAAAAGAGTCGATAAATCGACGTAAGAATTTAAATTTAAAATTTCAATAAAAATTATATTCTTACTAGCATTTAAACTGCTACTTGTTGAACTCCTATATAGGCCAGAAATAATTTTGGTAGCTTTAGTGTTGTTACAATTAATTTAGGAAATGAAAAACTTTGTTTGCACTAATTCTACCCGCCTTTATCGCTAATTCTCAAACACTTATAAAAACAAAAGTCTAAATTTCATTTTTCTGGATTGACTTGCCTAGAGAAAGGTACAATTTTTACTCCTTGAATGTTAAAATTTCCATAACTCTTGATACCTTCGTGATAAGAAAACAATGAGATTAAAAAATATTTTTATATTTAATGGCTTAAAATGTTTTTCACCCCCTAAACGTTCGAATTTCCAAAAAATGTAAGAAAAAATTATTCCTACCTGTTTGGATTGAAAAAAAAAACTATTTAAAACTTTGTTTTCATATTTCACAGTTTAGAAGATATAAAAAAAATAAAAAAATTTTTCGACCCTCTTTTACCCCTAAGTATTGAAATTTCTAAAATTTTTGGAGTTGAAATATCTAAAGTATAATTTCTGTCATTGTATCGGCATTAACAGCAATAAACTTTTTATATATTTTAGTTAAACACGTACCAAAAATTAAAATGTATATCTCTTATTTTCCAAAAGTTTCAATGATATGTTTCGAATATTTGTGATATGTGTGGGTTTTGGTTAAAAAGATCCGTAGGGAACAAAAAAATAAAAAAACAAGAACAACAAAATATTGTTTTTTTTTATGCAAAATTTTTCCCTATATTTAGTAAATAAAACAAAATATCACTTTTCTACGCCCTAAACGTTCGAATTTACGAAAAAGTACTGAATACTTATCTGACGCTTTTTTGAAAAGAAAAGTTTACGATTGAAATGATATTTCTTTATTTATTGATTTAAAAAATACATAGGGTTCAAAAAAGTACCAAGATAAAGTTTTTTACTCTCTAATCATTCAGATTCTTAAAAAGTACCAAACATCTATCTGAGAAGAATGTGATTAAATTTGTTTTCCTACGCTTGTGGGCTTAAAATATATGAATAGTACCAAAAAGTGTCACATCACTCATTTTGCTCCCTTAAAATTCAAATTTTTAAAAAGTACAGAATAATTATCTACTCTTTTATATACAAATTTTTGAATTTTGTTTTTACATTTGAAAATTAAAAGATATAAGAAATACCTGTTTTACTCTTCTTTGTCCTTTTTACCCCTTAAAGTTTTAACCCTCTTTTTAGCCACAAAATCTAAAATTTTTCAAAAATGTAGGAGAAGATAAGTGTACAAATTTCATATTAACAAGTTGTGTAATAATAAGTTTAAATTTATTTGAAAAAATTTACCAAAAAGATAACATTTTTTAAACCTTTAAATTTTCAAAAATTACTAAAGACGCATCTGATACTCTTTAGATAAGAACATAATGCAATAAAAATTTTATTCCTATCTTTTTTGGTTACATAGGGTATTAAAAATGTAAAAAAAAGTTTTTACGCGTTACGTTTTTCTCTCTAATCGTTTCAAGAATAGAAAAAGGATGTGTGTTAATTTTTTTCTTAAAATTTTTAAATCGAATTTATATATATATATATATATATATATATATATATATATATATTAAGTCAATCATTTTTGATAAAAGACGTATAGTAAAAACGTAAATTTAAAAAAGAATTTGCCCATGGGTCTGAAATCAAAACCTAGCCCCTGCTAAGTGGCATAAAAATTTTCAAATCTTCCTATATCAGAATTTCAAAAAAGGGCTTCTTCGGGACACTTCACAATGCAGTATTTTTAATACCTCAAACGGAAATATTTATATCTCTCGGCGGGAGATAGGTTTTAATTTTAGACCCCTAGATAATTAGGTTCTAGGTTTACACCTTTTCGCTTATTTCTCAGTCGAACAAATAAGCGTCATAATATATATAGATAAATTTTTTACTAAAAATTAGTTTTATTACTGAAAATAAGATTTTTTCATTAAAAACTCCACTATTTTTTAAATTAGATTTTTCAGTAACAAATCAATTTATTCACTAAATACTAGAATTTCGATTTTGCGATAAAAAAAAAATATACTTTTTAGTTATGAATAAAATTTTGATTTATTACTAAAAGAATTGATTTTCCTTTTAATTTTTTATTAAAAAAATCAATTATTTACAAAAGTTATTATACTTTTTACAAAAAAAAGTTTGTTGTGGGTTTTTTTCAGAAACCACAGAATTTTTACTTTAAAAAATTAACAATTCGATTTTTTAAGTAGTTTGATTTCTATCAAATCATTTGTTTTATGCCAAAATATCAAATTTATAGTGAAAAATTAACTTTTTATTTTTCAGAATATGAATTTTATTTTTTGAGCAAAAGGGAAACAAAATGAAAATAATAAAAACGGAAACTAAAAATCTTGCTGTTTTTTATTTTTGCCATTTTTCTAATTTCAAAAATAATAATTATTTTTTCTATCCTTGTTATTATTACTTAATATTAATTAAATTTTTTTAGAATGAACGCAATATTTAAAAAATTTTACAAGTAATTAATTTAAAAACTGCTGCAGCAGCGCAAAAACAGGCAACACCTTCAAATTGGCTTTCATGTATATTTTAAGTGCATTTGACGGTATTTGTATCTTTTTTGTTTCTCATCAAATTGTTAAGCATTGAAAGGTTGTAGACTTAGATAAATAGAAACATAAACAAAAGATTGCCGACTTAGATAAGTTAAGGCATTAAAGACACAAGTAAAAATCATTGCCAGCTTTCAATTCGCCAGCATCATTTGCAACAATTTGATGATAAACAACATGGCGCTCGAAACATTAATTTCTTATAAAGACGTTAAAAACTTACAAAATGCCAGGTTATGAAATACCGTCAAATGTACTTAAAATATATATGAATGCCAATTGCTATATAAGTTGGCAACGGTAACCTAGCAACCGAAAAAAACCGGCCATAACATATAATTTTTGTGATTTTAATAATAAATAGAAGTTTTATGTGTAAATTAATGAAAGTTTCTATTAAAATTATTAATTTTTAAATAGTTTGTCTTCAAATTTTAATTAAAATGTCCTCAAAACCTGTTATTTGTTTTGATTGTTCCAAAAATGAACGCTTTCAAATATCCGATAATTATAAAATGTTACATCGCAAACTAAAATCTCAATGGAATATAGAACAGTGAGTGGGTATTGCAAAAAATAAAAATCGAATTACTAATTCTTTATTTTTTTCTTTAAAGAAATGATCAGGAATTGAACTTGGGAAAGTTAACGAAAGTAAAAATATTTATTTTGGCTGGGCCTCAAGATCATTTTACTGAAGATGAGTTTCAGGTTTTAAAAAACTATATAGAAAGTGGTGGCTCTTTGTTGGTGATGTTGGGAGAGGGTGGCGAAAATGAATTTAATACTAATGTAAATTTTTTTTTGGAACAATATGGGATTTATATAAATAGTGGTAAGGGAATCTATATATATATATATATATATATATATATATATATATATTAATATATATATATATATATATATATATTAATATTACTATTCCAGACACTGTCGTACGCCCTCACTATTACAAGAATTTACATCCCAAAGAATGTTGTATAGGCGGGGGTGTGGTATGTGAGTCCATGTGGCGTTATCTGCTTAAACAATCTGTAGAAATTGTGGATTATGATTTTAGTGATGAAAAATATAAATTACATTTTCAATATCCTTACGGAGCCACTTTAAATGTTTCCGATCCGGCAAATGTTTTAATGTCTACAGGTCCTGTAGTATATCCCTTCAATCGCCCCTTAATGGGTTATTATTGTAATGATAAACAGGGTAAAATATTGGCCATGGGTTCAGGTTATATGTTTCATGACAAATATTTGTCTAGCGATAAAACTAATGATGCCATATTGGAGTATATTGTCAAGTTATTGGGTAGTGAAGAGATCAAATTTAACCATTTGGATTTTAATGATGTAGAGGTAGATTTCTTTTTACAATAATAAATATTATTATTTACTAATTTTCTTTTAACATTTCAGCTTAATGATAATAAAACCTTTAGCGATATAGGTTTTATAGCCGATTTACCCAAAGCCTGCTTAATTGATTCTATAGGTTCTGAAATCCCGGCCGATTTTAAACAAATGTTTGATATGACTTTGTGTGGTTTAAGTAATAGTTTGCTAAAGGATGTTATTGCTGCTTATCGACAGTTGAATGTCATATATGAACCTTTAAAGATTATAAAGCCACAATTTGAAATTCCTTTGCCTCCTTTGCAATTGGCGGTAAAAGTTTAATTAAAATTTTAAAAGAAGGTAGAAATTGTACTAATATTTCTTTATTTCCAGACTTTTCCTCCTGTGTTTAGTGAACCGGCTGCTCCTCCTTTGGAACTCTATGATTTAGATGAGGTTTTTAGTCCACCTAGATCTCAGCTGGCCAATATGACCGGCCAATGTTTACAAGCTTTGCAAGCTAAAGATCCTCATAAGCCTCCCAACCTGAAAGAATTGGAGAATTATATTAAGGAATGTGCCCGCATAACGGCCATTATAAATGAGCAACATGATATGCCGGCGAGAGAGATATTAAATATTGTAGCCCAACAAATTATAAGTTATCGTCCCTATGAATAAGTTTTATTAAACAAAATATTTTAATATTTTAACTGAACTTCGATTAATTTAAACTGTTGTTTATAAACTTCATTTAGCTGAAAGTTTAGTTAATTATTAAAAAAAAAAAAAAATCAAATGAAGTTTAAAAATGGCTACACACTAAGTTTTGTTAAACCCGGCAATCAATAAAAATTAAAGTTTAACTTTAAAAAAAAAAAAAAATAAATTTGGAATTCTCTAGTTTTTATTGAGAAATTCTTTTGGGGATTTTGGAGATTTTGGAGAAGAATTTCGATTAATTTAAACTATTGTTTATAAACTTCATTTAGCTGAAAGTTTAGTTAATTATTAAAAAAAAAAAAAATCAAATGAAGTTTAAAAATGGCTACACACTAAGTTTTGTTAAACTCGGAAATCAATAAAAATTAAAGTTTAACTTTTAAACAAAAATAAATTTGGAATTCTCAAGTTTTTATTGAGAAAATTTTTTTGTGGAATTTTGGAGATTCTTCGCGCTAAAGATCTATAAAAAATCTATAATCTAGTAAGAGTTTATAACAAATAAAGTTATTTAAATTTAGCTGGGTTAGGTTAGATTCAGGGGGCAGCTGTCTAATCCAGAGGAGACAGCTCATTTGCGTCCAATTTGGTTCCATTGTGAAACCCTGAGGGATCATGTGTTACTAAACCAAGTGTCAATAACTGATTTGGAATCGAACTAGCCCGACTTATGTATGAAATAATTGATCTATGTGATTTTAATATCAGAGAGATCTGATAATAATATATGCACAAATGCACTGCCAAAATTAGCAGTCTTAATCCCAGTGACAGTTGTCCTCAAAAGTAGTAGTCTCCTAGCAAGCGCACCAGCAATCCAATGTCCTGTAACGACGGCTACCAGAACTCGTAACCAATGCCTCGGTAGTCCCATGATGAAGTTAGATCGAAATTCATCACAATGGAGCCATATTTACCTCGAGGTTGTGCATGTGGATTCATTTGTCATAACTTAAACTTAGTTAACCAAATCAATAATTTTGTATCTCTAAACCTAAAATTGTTGCGAAATTAAATAAAAATAAAAATTAATTTGCTTTATTTTCAAACAAAGCACTACAACAAAGAACTTTATTTTTCTAATATGCTGCTCTAGGCACATTCTTTTAAGTCGTCATTTAGGTGCCTTAACAAATATTACAAACATATAAAATTTATTTATATAAAAAATAAATATTGCAGACTTTTTTTTTTAGCCAATTCAACAAAATTAAATGGCATTTTAATTTTGTAAATCAATATGGTTTCATGTTAACATGATTTGTACTCAAATTTAAAAAGTGTTGAAATTTTAAATAATAAAACGGTTAAACATAATGAGTCATAAATTTAAAGCTACAAAAGGAAAAATATTGAAAAATTAAAAATTTACCTGAAAAATAAAAGTGTTAATTCATTCATTCTTTTCTTGATTTCAGGAATATTTAAGGAACTTGAACTAATTTTATATTATTTATATGAAATATTGATTTTTGAGGAAAAATATAAGTGTTCACATAATTTTGTTGTTTTCTTGATAGACAATTTTATGTTTCTAATAAAATATTGATTTTTGAAGAAAAATATAAGTGATTATTAGGGAATGCATCACGGGATTTCCCGACCCGGGATTCCCAATTTTTTATGTCCCGCTTTCCCAAGAATTTCGTTCGGGATTATCGGGAATTAAATGGAAATAATTTAAATGGAAAAACTGCGTGTATGTAAAAAAAGAAACTTATATATTTTAGTAATTTTTAAAAGAAAATTAATTTTTAAAAGAAAATTTGAAAATGGGCACTATCTCTTAAAAACATTTCATCAGTAAATTTGTATTTACATTTTATTAAATGATTTATAAGGGATGAATCTATGGCATGCATTCAATTAAACATCTTAATAAAATGTCCGCACCAACAAGTGGAAAAGTACAACTGATTGAAAGAATCTTGTAGGTATTTTAAATACACGTTATTAATTTGTCAGTGATATAGACAACATTAAAGACAAAATTCTTAATTGGCTTCCTATTTAATAAAATTTTTTATTTCGTTTATTTTATTTACTTAGAATAAAAATTATAAAAAAAAATAAAGGAGCACTAGTATCTAAGGCTTTCGGCTTAAATTTCATAAAAATATCAACAGTCGTTTTAGGAATTTGAAATTTGGTCAAGATATTATATACTTATGATGTCCTCTTTGATAATTTTAGTTACGTTTAACCCATTAGTGAACGAAATTCTCCGACCACTTTCCTTCAATAATTTTCACCAATTATTAATAAAAATGATGTGATTTATTCGTTTTAAAAAACATTTTATTAAGAAACTCTTATAATTTTTTGGAGTTATGGATCGTCCTTTATAACGGACACTACGCAGTAGTTACACCAGGCGTATGATAACTTTTAAAGCATTCTTTTGGGTGAAACTCTTTTTCACATTTGTTGTAAATAAATTTTGTTTTTTTTTCCGCAATGTCCACATCATTTATCAATTTTGGAATATTTAATAAGGTGGTTTCTCCCATCATAGTGTCACAGATATGATGCATTTAGGTGATTTGTAAGAGGTCTCAATTTGTAAAGGCGATCCATATCATCGATTGGTAAGGTTGTTATTTAAATGAAACTTATTTAGTATTTGTTCAAAGCTCTTTATTCTCATGCTATAGCAGAGCAGTTTAGGAACATCAGATATGCTTGACCAATACAATCTTTTATTGGGATATTTGGTATATCCAGACATGAGAATACCTTCTAAAAATACTTTCATCTCGTCCAATGTAACTTCTAAATGTATATTCTTTTGGAGACCGTACAAGTTTATTTGCTCCTCAAAATATCTTAAAATATACTCGGAGAAAAATAGTTCAAATAATTCTATGGGAGTTGTGCATAACTGAGCTTTAGCACTTGGTGGAATTATTTTACATTTAAAATTCTGTTTTTTGAATCTACTAATGTAAAAACTCATATCCTATTTGAGTTTCAGTTGTTCAACTAATGAGTGTAGAGATAAGTAGTTATTAATCCGTGATACCGGGAATCCCGGGAAGTCGAAAATTTTTTCCCGTTGTCCTCGGAAAATAAAAAAGTCCGGAAAATTGCGATTACAGATTTTGGTAATTTTTTTCATTTGGGAACTATTTATGAAACAATTTTATTTCTCTTATATAAAATCTTGAATTTTGAGGAAAAATTTAAGTGATCACGGCTTTACGTTATTTATTTTTCTCATATAAAATATCTATTTTTGAGGCAAAATACAAGTGATCACAGATTTTTATAATTTTGTGATATGAGGCCTATTTGAGGAATTGAAGCCAATTTTATGTTTTTCATATCAAATATCGATTTTTCGCGAAAAAATAATATTGATCACAGATTTTCGTTATTTTGATGATTTGAGGCCTATTTGAGGAATTGGAGTCAATTTTACGTTTTTTATATAAAATATCGATTTTTGCGGAAAAATATAAGTGATCACAAATTTTCGTTACTTTCTTAATTTATGATCTATTTAAGGAACTAGAGTCAATTTTATATTTCTTATATAAAATATATTTCTTATATAAAAAAATACAAGTGATCACAGATTCTTTGTATTTTCTTGGTTCGAGGCTTTTTTAAAGAACTAAATCCAATTTTATGTTTCTCATATAAAATATAAATTATCGATTAAGAATTTAAATAATCATTGATTTCATTTCATTCCTCATTGGGGACCTACATATTTAAGGAACTAGAGCCAATTTTATGGTTCTCATATGAAATATTGATTTTTGAGGAAAAACATAAGTGATCATAGATTTTCATTATATTCGTGATTTTGATATTTAATGAACTAGAGCCAATTTTATGTTTTTCATACAAAATATTAATTTTTGGGGAAGAATTTAAATAATCATTGATTGATCACAGATTTTCGTTGTTTTCTTGATTTTAGGTCTATTTAAGAAAATAGAGCTAATTTTATGTTTTTCATATAAAATATTGATTTTGGAGGAAAAATATAAGTGATCATATATTTTCGATATTTTGATGATTTGAGGCTTATTTAAGGATCTAGAGCCAATTTTACGTTTCTCATATGGAATATCGTGTCAATTTAGTTTTTTCATTTAAAATATAGATTTTTAAGGAAAATTATAAGTAATCACAGAATTGTTTTTATTTTCTTGATTGATCCTTAGAGACTTTTTTATATTCTTTGTTTTTTTTTAATATTTTATTAGATTGTATTAAGAAAACATTTTTTAAACAAGTAAAATTTCCCCTAATTTAAAATTAACTTTGACATTATACAACAAACTAATTCACACAATCTCAATTACTTCTAAACAAGATCATTAAATTAAACACCCTAATTTTCCGAAAAAAAAAACTAAAAACAATTATCTCACAGTATATCCTCTCTTCCAAATGTTATTAAACTCCCTAGACTGTCCATAATTTATGTTTAACAATTTGTCAACACATTATTAGCATAATGAACTGTGTATGTTTTAAAGGGGATCCCTCTAAATAACCAGAAACCACTTAAAATATAAACATTATATTCCAAAACATTATATTGTTAAACATCCCCTATTCCCTTAAAAACAGGCGCTTATTTACACACAAAAATATTGTAAAGATTTTTACGGAAATGTCAAGTGGTTTTTGTGTTAATAAATTTAATTTATTACTTTCAATTTCTCTAGAAATAAAAGTACTATTTTAAAGCTCAAATTTCTAAGGTAGTCAAAAATGTTTTTCTTTTTGTGTTTTGTTGAAAAATTGTGTGAAACTCTTTTTTTTTTCTTTTTGTGAAAAATGGAAGAAGACATTTTATGTTTTTGAAATATATTTGATAGATTTATTTAATATTTAAATACAAAATTTTAATATTTAACAACAAATTTCCCACAAGTTTTAAGTTTCCGGTGTGTATTTTATAAACAAATTTTTATTTATTGTTTTTAGTTTAAGAAAAGAAATTGAAAAATTGAAAAAATAAAGAAATTTACTTGGTCAAATTACTTAATTTGAATTTAAACAATTAATATTAAAAGTATACAAATGAGTAATTTTATAGATTTATTTAACTCAAAATCTATTTAAAATTAAGTTTTTGTTAAAATATTAATGATAAATATGTTAAGCTTAGAAGAACTTAAACATTTCTTTCTAAAAAAAAAAATGTCATTTAATAAAAATATTTACAATTGTCATTTAAAACATGCTATCATTCCTTAGTGAATGTTTTGTTTATCAAAACAAACCAAATATATGTTTATTCCCTTTATTTCTTAATTTTTTATTCAATTTTAATATTTTTTAAATTGTCGCGCTTTCTGTTAGCCATAAATCATCTAATATGTTCATTAAAACAAACATTTATTTCATTATTAATAAACAAAAACTAAATTTTTCTATTCAAACTCTCTAAAACTTAACTTACAAACACACTTATGGCCCATAAATTCCCTTTAAACTCTGTAATGACGCTATTTTTTCGTATTCTTATATAAATTATTTTAGGAGCCCAGCAGGTGTTCTTTGTGACACTTAATGTTTAACATAAAAATCCCAAACAAAAGACAAATAGACACAAACCCTTTTATGGTGGTCGAATTTATAGCTGTCATGACCAATAAAGGTGTTTTTCTTTGTTTAAACTTTATGACTTTTTTTATTTTTCTCTGTTTTATTATGATTTTATTTGTTGTTGTTTTTTTTTTTTTTATTCAAAAAAGTATGTTTTTATTTTATTTTTTAAAGTTTTTTTTGTTTTTTAAATAAGTAAATTGATTTAAAATTAATTAGTTGACAGTTAATAAAATTAAACAACACAAAAGCAAACATAAACTTTTGATCATTTCATAAAAAAGAAGAGTCAAGTTTTTGTAAACAATTTTATGGTTTTTTAATAAAATTAAATGTAAAATGATTTATTACTTTATAAATTTTATTTGAAAATTTATGTTTCTTTAATTGTCAATTAGTTTTAACTTTTTCATCAAAAATTACTTAATAGTTTAACAAATGTTTTAACAATGGCGATTTTTTGTGCCAATTTGTCTTGAATTGATTTGTTTTCAAATCTGGTAACAATTTAAGATTTATAGTTTTAATATGGCAATAAGGTAGAAGTAATTAATTCAATGTGAATGTTTAAAAAAATAAATCCATATTTCATATAAAAAAAAACTAAAGTTGGCCCCAGGTTCCTAAACGATTTTTTTTTTCGGAAATGGTAAATAGGTTCTAGTCCTATAAGTAGACCTTCAATAAAGAAAATCTCTGATAACTTCAAATTTGATTAAAAAATCGATATTTTATATGACAAACATAAAATTGGATCTAGTTCCTTAAAGAGGCCTCAAATCAAGTAGATAATGAAAATATATAATCATCTTAATTTTTCCTTAAATACAGATATTTTATTTGAAAAAAAAAAAAAAAAAATTGGGTCTATTTGCTCAAATCATGAAACCAATGATAATCTGTATTAACTTATGTTTTTCCTTAAAAATCGAAGTTTTGTAAGAGAAACATAAAATTGAATCTAGTTCCTTAAATATGTCTCAAATCATTTTTCCTCAGAAATCGACAAATATAAAAATGACTTCAGCTCCTTAAATTAGCCTTAAATCAAGATTATAACGAAAATCTGTGATCACATATTTTTCCTGAAAAATAATTTATGTGAAAAATATTAAATTGTCTCTAGTTCTTTAAACAGGCCTCAAATCAAGAAAGTAATGCAAATCTGTAATCACTTTAAATAAGGTCAAACACTTTCAAGTTGAATTTTTGTTTTCTTAAACCTCTGCCACTTTCAAAGTCATTTAAATTAAAGCTGAACAATTAAACATTAATAGCTCTGTTTTATTTTGCTCTTTAAATACTTAAAAGTCAATAATTGCTAAAAGACTACTCTCAAATAAAATATTTCAAACAAAATTTGCCGCCTAATGTTAACAAATTTTTGTAAATTGTCAAACTTTGTTTATTTTACAATAGAAACAACAGCTGTAAGAAAAAACTAGATAACCGTTAAAAAGTCAATGGTCATTAAAATTTTGCAGTGTTTACATTCTCTCACATACTCACACAAACTGATGTATGCTATTCAAAAGTAGATCTTTTTAAATGTAAACAAACAAGCAGAGGAACCAGACTACAAATATTTTTATTACATTTGATGTTTTTAAGTTCATACATACATACATACAAATATGCCTACAAACATGCATACATACATACATGCATACATGCATATGTACATAAGTTTATGAATGAAAATCATAAGAAATCCTACAACTGTCAAAAACAAAAAAATTTTTTTTGAGCCAGTAGTAGTCGTTGGTGTTGTTGTGGGTTTATAAAGTGCAGAAAGAAATGCATTCAAGGTAACTTCCTTTAGGTATTGAATTACAAAATATCTTTCTTTCACTTGGCAAATATACAATGAAAATTTTCAATAACTCTATTCACATATATAGTAAATACAGATGTTTGTATGTAGATTTATACATATATATCTATGTAAGTGTCTTTTCATTCATGTTTGAAAGAGTCCAAAGAAAACAAATAAAAAATTAGAAAGGTAAAAAATAAACATCTTAATGTTAAATTTAAAATAGAAAATTTAAAGACAAGTACAATTTTGTTAAAAAAGGAAATATTGAAAGAAAAAGACTTCCGAAATTAAAGTAAGAATAAATAAATAAATAAAAATAATTATGAACCATTTACGTGGTAATTTAAAATTATAAATAAAATTATATAAATCAATGTTTTTTTGTTAAATAAAAATTTCCCTCAAAGGAATCCAAAGAAATTTTGAAGAATTGTGTGGCAATTAAAAATGCTCAATGAATGTAATAAAAAATTTTAAGTTATATCTTGTATAGTAAAAATTTACCTTCAAGGGAAATTTTTTACTTAATGGCAATTTATACAACTAATATTCTAAATTAATACTACACGCAGAGAAAAATATAGTTGTAGTGACCATAGATAGAAATTATTATAAGTAATTATTATTATGATTCCATTTTGTCATATTGTGTCCGATTTTATGGTTTGTTTTTCATATAATTGAACAATCTTACTACATCGTTACCCCATTCTATCAGATTATAATTTAATGTTACTATATTATTCTATTTTATTATATTATTATTCCATTTTATCATATTATTTTCCCATGTTACCATATAGTTATAAATTGTTATCATATTATTATTTCATTTTGTTAGAATTAGAATAAAATGTATTAACAAAAAATTATTTTTATAAATTTTTTTATTGAAAATCATAGAGAAAAGTGTTCATTTGCCACAAAAAAATAATATATAAAAAATAATATATATATATATATTAGTTGTCCATTAATTATATTAATCTGGAGCACCAAATGTGGTTCAAATGCAAGATATGTTTTTTCAACTAAATCTTTAGTTAATCAATATCTTGTATTGCTTGAAGTATACCAAACCTTGTCTATTTATATTTATTCATATATAAACTAAATGAGAATTACAAAGAACAAACAAACATTAAAAACAAAATATATTTAAAAACAAACAAGTATTGAATTTTTCCACTAAGTTTGTGAAAAGGATAAGTATTGTATTTATTTGAAATATTTTATTGTCATGGAAATAATATAAATTTAAAATAGAATATGGAAAGACTGCAAATATTTAAAAACATATAATTTTTGCAATCAACCATATTAAAATTTTTATTGAGTTTAAACATTAAATGACAAAATTTAAACAAAACCATTTTTATCATGAACACAGAGTTATTAAAATTCAAGAAAATTAATAATGAGAACATAATATTATTGTAGTGATAATGCTGTAACCATGTTTTTTCTCTGCGTGTGACATTGAATGAAATATAAAACGATAAAATATAAAGTTATATCTTGCAAAATACAAAATTTCCTTTATATGGAGAGCATTTTGAAAAATCTTATGCTAAATTATTACTAATAATTAATATAATAAGAAAATTTAAAATTATATTTCGCATAATTTCCCATAAAGGGAAATTATTTATCTACAAACATTTTATTCTAAATTATTATTGATATTTAACATAATATGGAACAATAAAATTTAAAGTTATATGTTATAAAATAAAAATTTCCCTTAAAGCAAAATTTTTTTAAGTTCGGGAAATTGTTCAAAATTTTGTAAAAGCTTTAAAATTGCAATGAATATAATATAAAACAATAAAACTTATAAGTATATCTCGTTTAATAAAAATTTACCTTTAAGGAAATTTTTTTATTTAGTGGAAAATTTTCAAAATTGTATTAAAAAAAAAAAAAAAAATTAAATGAACGTTATACGAAGCCATAAAAATTTAAGTTATGTCTCCTTGAACAAAAATTTCCTTTTAAGATTTTTTTTTAAATTTTGCTAAAATTAAAACAATAATAGTAATAAAACTTGCATTGAATGTAATATGAAACAATGAAATTTAGTTATATCTTGCATAATAAGAATTTCCCTTGAAGGGAAATTTTTTGTTTTTGAGAAAATTTTCAAATTTGTGTATGAATATTAAATGTGCAACTAATGTAATATAGAGATTTAACATATATAATTATATTCCGTATAAGTAAAATTTCCTTTTAAGGGAGAAAAAATAAAAAATTTCCCTAAAAGGGAATTTTTTATTTTGAGGAAATTTAAACAAAATTTTTTGAAAAGCATAAATATGAAATGAATGTAAAATAATAAAATTTTAAGTTTTATTTTGTATAAAAACTTCCCTTTATAAGAAACTTTTTAATCAAGGGATATTTTCCAAAAATTAAAAAAAAAAATAATAAAATAAAATAACAATAATAAATAAAAATTTGTATTAAATGTAATATAAATCAATAAAATTTCAAGCTTTATCTTGTGTAACAAAAATTTCCTTTCAAGGGAAATTTTTTATTTAGCAGAAATTATTTAAAATTGTGTAAAAATTTTAAATCTTTAATCAAAGTAATGTAGATCTTTAAAATTTAAAGTTTTATCTCGTATAACAAAAATTTCCTTTCAAGGGAAATTTTTTATTTAGAAGAAATTTTCCAAAATATATGGAACAATAATATTAAATATTATATCTGGTATAACAAAAATTTCCTTTAGAGGGAAATTTTCGCAAAATGTTTAAAAATTGAAAACGAATTGAATGTACGAGTAATAAGGAAATTTATTTAATTTTTGTAAGTATAAATATGTAATCAATGTAATATAAAACAATAAAATTTAAAGTTTTATAAAAAAATTCCCTTTATAGGAAACTTTTTAATCAAGGCATATTTTCCAAAAATTAAAAAAAATAATAATAATAATAATAATGTTAAATAAAAATTATTTATTAAATGTAATATAAATCAATAAAATTTTATGTTGTTCCCTTCAAAGCAAATTTTTTATTTAGAGGAAATTTTTTTAAATTGTGTAAAAATTTTCAATCAAAGTGTTATAGATCTTTAAAATTTAAAGTTTTATCTCGCATAACAAAAATTTCCTTTCAAGGAAATTTTTTTATTTATTTTGTAAAAATTTAAAATTTTTTAAAAATGCTATATGGAACAATAATATTAAATATTATATCTGGTATAACAAAAATTTCCTTTAGAGGTATATTATTTTATCTAGGGAAATTTTCAAAAATGTTTAAAAATTGAAAATTTACCATAAATGTAATAAGGAAAGATAAAATTTAAAACTATAACCTCGTTTAATTAAAATTTACCTACAAGGGAAATTATTAAATTTAAGGGAAATTTTCAAAATTTTGTAAAAATTTAAAATTTATTATTAATATTATAAGAAACAATAAAAATGTGTGTTATATCATATAAAACAAAAATTTCCTTAATGGTATGTTATTTTAAAATTTAAGCTTTTAAAATTTCATTAAATCTTAACGAAATTTTCTTTATACTTAAAACATTCTTTATGATTAATTACTAATTTCCGTTTAACAAAAATTTAAATAATCTTCTAGTTATTTAAAAAAAACTGCTAACACTGTTTAATAAATTTATTAAAAACCCTCATAAATTCTTAAAGAAAGAACAACTTTTCAGAAAAGAATAAAAATAAAAACCCCCTACTAAGTTTTAAAATAAATGTCCCCAAAAAATATAAATGAAAAAAAAAGAAACTCAAAAAAACACTAACAACAAAACATTTCCCCAAATTAATGCTTTAAATTAAACTAACGAAAAAAAAGAACAAACAACGAATCACCTGTTCTTCAATGAAATTCCGGGAAAGTCCATGATTAAAACAAACGAATGTTATACATAATTTCATTAAAATTTAAGAAATTAATTAAAAAAAGTGTAAAATAGTCCCACATAGTCTTCTAACATAAACATGCAGCCAGAAAAAAAGATCATTTTTAAAATATGGTCCAACCAGTAATCCATAACATTTTATGTTTCACTTCATTGTACAAAAGTGTGGTTAGAAAAAAAAAAAAAAGAAAAGAGTCACCCATCATGTTGTATAGAGAGACATAAAAAAAGAAGAAGCATTGACAAAAAATACACACTCCAAAATATAAAGTTGACAAAAACAAACTGTCAAACACTGTATGTAAAAACAAAATATTTTGGGTTACCTTACTTCTCTCACTTTCTGAAAACCACAAACAAACAAAAATTTTACTTAATTCGAAGAACTGTAGCAACAACCCAGAAAACACAAATGTTTGATATCAAACTGAGAGTGATATGAAATCAAATCTTTTCCCAAATGTTAAACGTTTGAGAATTATTTGAAAATAATTTGAAAATAATAGCTTTCTCAACAAAAAAGGAGAATTAATTGTCAAATTGAGAAATGCTATTATTATCAAATCATTGTTAAATGTAATTCTCAAACTTTTTTCAAATGTGGATTGTGCCAACACGTGGAACATAAATAAAAATAATTTGCAGATTTAATTTTTTGTGAAATTTTCTTTTTCATGGACTTGTAATTTTGTTCTATTAATTCACTAAATTCACTAATTGAAAAATATTTGGTTAAATAATTTTATTTATTAATTTATTTATTTGTATATAATATTTAAAATATTTTATTAAAATATATTGTTTCAAATAACTTTAAGCCTTGTTCAGACCGGCGCGAAATTACGAAATTTCATGCCGAAATTACGAATGAAATCTAGAGTGTTCATACTGGCTAGATGACATTTGATGTAATTTCGAGAACAGCTGATACTTATTGTTTACATTTTAAATTGTTTTAGGGGTAAATAAAGTATTTTGAAATGGAAACAAATAAGAAACAATTTCTTATTAAATTGGAAATTATTAATTTGCAGCAATTAAAAATGTAAAAATGATAGGTTTCATTTTGCAAAATCACTTTAAGAATTAATTTTAAGATTTGTGTTTAAATTTAAGATCAGCTGTGAATTGTTTTTTTTTTCTTCTCACGGTTAAAACATACCATGCACAGAGTTGCACGATAATGGTCATGGCAATTTCAATGTAATTTCGCCGAAATTACACTAAATTATGTAATTTCGCAAGTGTCAAAATGTATGGGAAATTACATAATTTCAACTTGATTTCGGCCGAAATCCCGAAAGTACGTCGTCGGTCTGAATGCCCTATTAAGAACGGTTTGATAATAACATTTGATATCAAATTGAGAAAATAACATTTTTAAAATATTTGTTAACTTTTCTCTTTAGACTTATGAATGATTTGATAATAATATTTAATATAAAATTAAGAATATACTCTTTTTCAAATATTTTTAAAGTTGTCTTTAGGTTTGAGAATGATTCAATAATAAAATTTGATATAAATTTGAGAATGTACAGTTGTTTAAACGTTTTTTTTTTAATGATTCTCAATTTAAAATCAAACTTAAAATTCAAACCTCTAGCTACATTTGAAACAAATTTGAGAAACACTTTCGATATCAAACGTTAAAGTAATCATATTTCAACCTATTGACATCGTGTTTGCTGGGAAAGAGTTATATATATAAACCTTTTTCTGTAGTTGTTGTTGGTTTTTAGAAAATAAAAAATTATAATCACCTGAATCAAAACGAAAAAAAAGTGAGAAACCCCTACACAAAAAGACAAGAATGTAACAATCAATTAACAAGCTTAAGATTTATATTTAGAAGAAGATTGTATAAAAAGACAACAAAAACAACAACAAAAAAACTGATAATAAAATGACAAAACAACAAGATTTTAAAGATTAAAATCATATGCACAATGGAATTTATCTTAAACTCTTTAAATATTGGTTAAGAGAAAAATTCTTTTAGTTTTACAACATAAAACCATAAAATGTTGATTATACATAATCTTCATTAGAAAATAACTTTTCCTCTTAACCAATATATTAAAATCTGTTTAAATTAAACTAACAGTTTGATTTGTTTTAAGCAATTTTTCTTTCATTAACGAAAAACACAAGGTGGTATTTAAGATCATCTACAACAATAACAAACATTAAATATTTATTTTGACATATCATTTGGGTGTTGATTTGCTGTATAATTTCTTGTCTATCACACTCTTTCTCTGATGATCTTAAAATGTTGATTGCTCTACAACCACATCTATCTCTAAAACATCTTATATCTATGCATGTATCTTTTCAGTTAAGATCGTAACATTGATGATGATTATGACGATCGTGCTGCAATGATTACGAGAGCATTTAAATTGAAAATCATTTAATGTCTTCGAAAATCTTGATTGTTATTGCTGTGATTTTTATGGTTTTGAACACAATTTATGAAGTTCTGAGTCTGACTGGCGTTGTAGCTTAAATAGACGTGTGTCTTGTTTTCATTTGATGATCATGTCGTTGATGGTGTTTATTTGGATTGACATTTACAGCTTTTTAAATTGTTGGAATAGAGAGAAGAACAATAATAACCATAAAGAAAAGTATATTAAAACAAAACTTATACAAAATACCTAGTGATAATGAACAAATTTTTGTTTCTTTAAAGCATAGAGGGAGGGGGAGCTATAAAATAAATGATCGTAGATGTTTAATAAAATTGTAGGATATTAAAATTAAATATTTAAAATAAGGAAATTTAAAGAGTATAAAAAACGATAAAGGTAATTATAAAACAATATAAAAATTTAAATATTAAAGGTGATGATAAGTTGGATCAAGAGAACATATTCTTTTAATTTGTTGGAAAATTTCGATAAATTTATTTTAAATTAAAATGTTAAATTAAACAAGAATTGACCCGAAACTAAACAAGAACTGAATTAGAACTAAACTAGAATTGAACTAGAATTGAATTAGAACTGAACTAGAACTGAACTGGAACTGAAGTAGAACTGAACTAGAACTGAAGTAAAACTGAACTAGAACTGAACTCGAAATGAACTAGAACTGAAGTAGAACTGAGTAACAATTGAAGTAGTACTAAACTAGAATTGAACTAGAACTGAAATAGTACTGAAGTAAATCTCAAATAGTATTCATTAATTTCTGAATTTTTTTAAATTAGACCAAGTTTTCGGCCCAACCTTTCAAACACCAACCAAGGGACATTTTACTATCCCAATATCAATGTACTAATTATTTTCCTTCTCAACTTTCTCATATACTATCCTTATTATTTTCACTGCACCATGATAAATTATCATAAATTAATAATAAATAATTTTTTTTCCAATTTCTTGTACGTGTGTGTGTGTGTTTTATACTTAATTTATTATTGAAAATTATTAAAGCACTAAATAAGTAAAATCCTCAATATCAAGATAAGATTGTTTTTTTTTTTTTCAAACTGAAGTCTCACAATTTAAATTCTTTATTCAAAACGAGTACACAGATATGTATTCTTTTGCCAACTTTTTTCATTCTTTCTGATTTAAAAACAAAAGATTCGTAATTTGTTAAAAAGGGAAACAAACAGAAAAAAATTTGTCACCAAATGAAAAACATGTTTAACGCCAGTCCTAACATAACTACAACACCATTAAAACCAAATCTCTAGCACAAGCGACATGTATAAGAAACCCCTCAAAAAGTGGCAATGTTATGTGGAGGAAGCTTGAAGAAAATCAACAAATAAAGCACAAAAAAAAAGAGAAGCCAAATTGCATAAAAGCTTAACAACAAGATAAACCTACAAATTTTGAACTGCTGGTGTTAAAAAAAAATCTGAAGTAAAAAAAGGAGTTTGTATGAATGGTTTAACAACGATTATCACGACGAAATGCTAACTAAAGTGCGAAGACAACACTAAAAGACATCATGACAAGAACATAGACGTTGCAAGGGAAAGAGGAGAGAATAAAGGATAATAAGAAATTTTACCTTAACTAGAACTGAATTAGAAATGAACCAGAACTGAACTAAAACTTAAATAGAACTGAATTAGAACCGAACTAGAACTGAACTATCATTGAAATAGAACTGTACTAGAACGGAACTAGTACTGAAGTACAACTGAACCAGAACTGAACAAGAATTGAATTAGGAATGAATTATAATTAAACTAGGATTGAACTAGAACTGAACTAGAACAGAACTAGAACTGAAATCGAATTGAACTAGATCTGAACTAAAACTGTATTAGAACTGAACTAGAACTGAACTCGAACTGAATTAGAACTGAACTAGAACTGAAGTAGAACTGAAGTATAACTGAATTAGAACTGAACTAGAACTGTACTAGAACTGAACTGGAACTGATTAGAACTGAAGTAAAAGTGAACTAGAACTGAACTAGAACTTTAAGCGAACTAAAATCGAAATAGAACTGAACTTGATCTGAACTAGAATTGAACTGGAACTGAACTAGAATTGAACTAGAACTGAGCTAGAACTGAACTAGAATTGAAATAGACCTGAAATAGAACTGAATTAGAACTGGAACTAAAACTAAATTAGAATTGAACTATAAATGAACTAGAATTAAACTAGAAAAAACTAGATCTGTATTACAACTGAACCAGAACCAAACCAGAACTGAACTAAAACTAAATTAGAACTAAACTAGATCTGAAATAGAACTAAACTAGAACTGAACTGGAACTGACTAGAACTGAATTAAAAATGAACTAGAAATGAACTAGAACTGAATTAGACCTGAACTAGAACTGAATTAGACCTGAACTAGAACTGCATTACAACTGAGCTAGAACTGGAACTAAAACTAAACTAGAATTGAACTAGAACTGAACACTAGAAATGAATTATAAGAAATTTGACCTTAAAATTAGTGCAATTTCAAAACTTTGATGGAAATTAAATTTGCTTAAATCTTACGACATTAAAATGCATTAAATTAGCATCAAACTTAAGTTTTTGTAGAGCTTCAAATTAGCTTCAATCGTAGGTTTAATAGAAGCTCCAATTAGCTTTAATCTTAACTCTTTGTAGTCTCAAAATAATTTTCATATTCAGATTTTTTACAGATTTAAATTGCCGTCAATCTGAGGTCTCTATAGAGCTTCCAACCAATTTCAAACTTAATTTTTTGGAGCCTCAAATTATCTTCAATTCTAGGTCATTCAAATTTGCCTTCTATTTTGGATCCTTCTAGAACATCATATTAGCTTCAGTATTAACTCTTTATAAGGGTTCATATTAATTTCAATCATATTTGTTTTCACTGCCCCAAGTTAGTCTCAAATCCTTACATAGATCAACAAATTAGCTTTGATCGTAAGTCTTCAATCTTGTGATTTGTAGATCCTAAAATTAGCTTCAATCTTAAGTCTTTATAAAACATGTAATGGGCTGCAATATTAGATATTTGCAGCCTCAAATTTTATTTAATATTTGTTTAATTTAGCTTTTATCTTGGATCTTTATATAGCCTTTAATTAGCTTAAATTATAGCAGCGGCGTTCAGAAAAAAAATAATAATTTATATATAAAGCTCAGACTAGCCAATATACAATTTATCCCTTTAAGTCTTTATTAAGAAAATCGTATTCAAAAAACTGTTTACATTCAATATTAACTAATAAACTGTTTTTTGTTTGAGTAGGCAACTCTTCTCAGTTTCTCTCTCATTTATATTGTCAGTGTTGTGAATAGTTAGAATAAATTATTCGTTAACTGTTTTATTCTATTATAATTTTTGATGTTCTAGTGCGTTTTTGACGATAAATAAGTTTTTTATTTATATTTAGCTTATGTTAAATAAATTTATGTATAAATGAAATACTTTTATTTAATTTTTGTTGGTTGTAATTATAAGTATCCGAATAACGAATATTCTATGATAAAATCAACATCACTATTTCATTTTTGGTTTTGTTTACATTATTTTTGTTGAAATTTTGTAAAAATTTAAGTATTTTAATAATTTTTTCTATTAAACTGCATAATTTCTAATCCGGAGTTGACACATTAGATTAATGGCACCTTAATCTAAAGTTTGTTTATATTAATGTACTATTTGGAGTTATGTGAAAACAGTAAACAAAGAAAAAGTCACACATACATATGTGATTATGGCGAACATTTGGTTAACATGCGGGCAGCCGGAATATTGGTATTTTAATTCAAAGCAGGAAAAATAGATTTTTTCCAGAAAAAATAGACTTTTTATTCAGGAGAAATAGACATTTTCCTGTTTATGTTTATGATTTTATTAAAAAATAGCTCAAATTGATCATATTATATTGTCCCGGA
Organism: Protocalliphora azurea; assembly: GCA_932274085.1. Taxonomy (NCBI): domain Eukaryota; kingdom Metazoa; phylum Arthropoda; class Insecta; order Diptera; family Calliphoridae; genus Protocalliphora; species Protocalliphora azurea. The sequence goes on from OW026520.1 coordinate 21,911,201, forward strand.
ATTTAGTTTATACGTTTTTTTAATAGCTATATTGGCGCATTTTTTAATTTCGGAACGAATCTTAATATCCAGAAATTTAAAAATGCGACCTTGTGATCTTGTTTTTATAGAAATATGTATGTAACGAAAATAGTCTTAAATTAACTTTGAAGTAGGGTCGAACCTACCTTAAAATATTTAAAGTTAACAATGGCTTACTCAAGGTACATTAAGCGAATCATCGTTTTTGAATACAACTTCAAGGAATTTTACTTAACAATGGTTAGTAAAGCTATATTAAGTTTCTTTGTATACTGCTGTAGATCTCCATAAAACCTCAAATTAGCTTCAATCTTAGGTTTAATTATGACCTTAATTATGCTTCAATCTTAGGCCTTAATAGAGCCTCAAATAACCTTCAATTATAGCTCATTACAGGCTCAAATTAGCTTTAATTGGGCGTCTTTCTCTAACCTTAAATTGGCTTGCTTTAAATAAGATTTATTCTAAGCTCTTTATACAACCTTAAATCCTGATAATCTACCTCCCTGTTTAAGATTAAGCATTTAGTATTTGTTTATTTATTTGTTGCTTTCTTTCTTTTCTTTTTTATATTGTTATAATTGTTGTTGTCTTTTGGAATTGACCATTTCTGTTACGGAGTAGTATGTTGGGTTGTAGTAAAGGAGAGATAAGGATCTTGTACGACAAGTTGTATTATGGGCTGTGTGTGCATGTTCATTTAACTGACTGCTGGCTATAGTTATAGCAACCAACATCAGCATCATCATCATTTTAACTGTTGACTCTACTCCATAAGTCTTGTTACTCTTCATTCTGTGACTAAAAGCCAATCCAATAAGGCTGACGGGATGGATGTTTAAGCCAGTATGACTGGTTAGTTGGTGGTAAACATACAGGGGGTATTCAATTTGTTTTTTTTTTCTGCTGTTTATTCAAAAGCTGTTGTTGTTAACTCCACATCTACTTTATCTACTTGCATGTAAAAGTATTTAACCAGTTAGTCAGTTATTCACTCAGTCAGTCAGTTTATTTAGAGTTTGTTGTTGTTGTTGTTGGCTTTCTTAAACAGTCTGTTTAAAATGTTCATATTTATGGCATTGCGTTAAATTGTTGACTTGTTAAATGGGTGTTCCTTTATGTTGGAATTTATATACTTAAATAACAACAATAGCAACAAATAAACAATATTTGTTTTTTTCTCTGTTTGCACATTTCAATAATAACCCAAAGAAAGAACAATATACCCATATAATACTGGCATTGTCCCAGCAGTCAGACAGACGACAACCCAGAGAGTGAGGATCATAAAAAAGAAGCTGTAAACGTTTAAGCTGTTAATCTTTAATGACAAACCATTGTCAAATAAGACATAAATTGATTTTAAGTACTACATTATTTGGAATGAGGTGAAGAATAGAAAATGTTTAGAAAAAAATAATGTTTCAATTGGGGAAAAATGATTTCTCTTTAAAAAAGATTAATATAAATAATAATAATAATAATAATAATAATAATAATAATAACAATAATAATAATAATAATAATAATAATAATAATAATAAAGAAATATAAAGCTTTATTTCTTTAAAGGTTTTTTTTTTACTATAAAAATTTTGTCTTTCCAAAATTTTTTAATTACTTATTTTGAAAATGGTTATCTATGTTTAGTTTATTAGCGCATTTTTATAGATAATCTTGAAAGCAAAGACATAGAAACATTTGTAACAATTTAAACTAAATCATGGCAACACACGCAATACTATTTTGTAATACACTCAAAAAAACTTTAAGACAGAAAATATTTCTTACTTACCCAACAAAAACTTTGCTTTCCTGATAAGCTAGCAGGTATAATTGGAAACAAAAATAAACTACTTATTTTTTGCCTGAATAACTAGTTATTTTTGTTCGACTTGCCCATAAATTCAGGTAGTTATTTTTTAACTCTAGGGGTACTCAAAAATATGTACCTAAACGAAAACAAAAATAAAAAAGAAAACAAAAAAATTTTGCCGTCAGTGAGACTCGAACTTGGACACACATTAACCAATCGTTTTTACTAACTAACGTCTTACTCAGTACACCATTTCGCACATAGCAGCCTAAGCGACAAATACTCTATTTAGTTTAAAATCTCTTTTTAGACATTTTGTTATAAAAAACTAACAGCTTCAGAATGGGGTTGAACCAACAACCTTCTGGTTGTTAATACGGAGCTCTAGCTAACTCATCCACGTGATTGCAGTATTACTGCGCTATTATACTATTGAGTACTTATTAATGTAGTACAGAGTAGGCAAATAATAATGACGCCTCATTACCAAGAAACTACTTTAATAAGTAGTTGTTATTACCGAAAACCAAAAAGTTTTTGCTGGGTAGTTTTTAATTTCTTCCATTGAAGGGACTTTTGGAGTTTTACAATATATTCAATTGAAGGTTTTTATATTGTTGCGAAAAAGCTTAACTCCAAAATAGCTTCAGATATAGGTCTTTTATAATTCCAAATTAACTTAATTTTATAAACCTAAATTAGCTTCAATTGTAGGTATTTTTATGATCACAAATTAAATCCATTTACAGGTGTTTTAAGTACTAAGATAGCATTAATTTCATAGTTCTAAATTAGTTAAAATTAAATGTATTTTTATAACGCAAAAATATCATATTTTTGTAATCCAAAAATAGCTTTATTTATAGCGCCTTTTATAGCCCAAAATTTATCTTCAATTGCTGATCTCTTAATAGTGCCAAATTAGCTTTAATTTTTGACATTTTTAGTGTTCTAAATAAGCTTAAATTTTAGGTAGTCTTTTAGTTAAAAAAATAGCACTAATTGTAGACATTTTTAAATTTTTCATAGAACAAATTATTTTTAATTGCAGGTCTTTTTAAAGTCCCAAATTAGCTTCATTTTATAGTCCAAAATTAGTTTCAATTTTAGGTATTTTTATCATTTTTAAATTAGCTTCAATTATAATTAATTTTATGTATCAACTTCATACCAACTGTGGATCTTTATATAGCCCGCCATTAATTTCAATTACAGCAATTTTTATAGTCCCAAAATAGCTTCAATTTATAGTCCCATATTAGTCCAAAAATAGCTACAATTGTAAATACTTTTAAAGTTCAAATTTAGCTACATTTAATAGTTCAAGTTATTTATAATTGCAGGTCTAATTATAGTCTCAAATTAGCTTCATTTTATAGAACCAAATTAGGTACAATTCTATGTCTTTTTATAGTTTCAAATAAGATTCAATTAAAGGTATTTTTATAGTTTAAAAATTGTTACAATTGCAATAATGGTAAGTACTACTATATTTCTAAATAAACTTTAATTGTAGGTCTTTTTATAGTTCTAAATAGATCTTTTTAGATCTAGATCTTTTTATAATACAAAAAATACATTGAAATCTTGGTACTACTTAGTTTTAAATTAACTTAGATTTTCGCTATATTTATAGTCTAAAATGAGCATTACTTGTAGCATTTTTTAATGTCCCAAATTGTATTAAATTTTAGGAATTTTTATAGCGCTAAATTAACTTCAATCATAGGTATTTTTATAGTCTCAATTTAGCTAAAATTGTAAGTATTATTATAGCTCCAAATTACCTTGAATTATAGGTCTGTCTATAGTTCAAAAATAGCTTCAGTTATAGGTATTTTTGTAGTGCAAAAATATATTAAATTTTAGGTCTTTTTATAGTTCCAAATTAGCAAAAATTGTAAATATTCTTTGTAGTTCAAAACTAGCATTTTTTCAATTATAAATTAGCTTAAATTATTAGCTATTTTTATAGTCTCAATGAGTTTTAATTGCAGGTCAAAAATTAGCTTTTTATAGTTCCAAATTGGTTTCGATTATACAACTTTTTATTTGCTCAAATTACGTAAAATTTTTGGTCTTTTACAACGCTAAATTAGCTTCAATCATAGGTCTTTCTGCAGTCCCGAAATATTTTCCATTGTTGGTATTTCTATAGTCTCAAATTAACTTTAATTCCAAGTGTTTTTTCAATACCTAAATAACTTCAATTTGAGGTATCTATAGTCTCAAAAGAGCTTTATTTTATAGTCTCAAAGTAGCGGTCTTTAGGATCTTAAAATTAGTCTCAATCTTAGGCTTTTATGGAGCCTTAAATTAGCATTAACCTAAAGTCTTTGTAGAGACTGAAATTTGCTGCAATCCAAATTCTTTAGGGAACTCAAATTAGCTTTAATCTCAAGTATTTATAAAGGCTCAAATTGTCTTCAAACTGAGGTATTTTGAAAAGCCCTTTGGCGTATGCTGTGCCTTAAAGTAGCTACAATCCAAGTTCTTTATGGAGTTCAAATTATTTTTAATATAAGGTATTTTGAAAAGTTACAACTTATCTTCAAAGTTAGATCTTCATATAGCTGTAGATTAGTTTTAGCCTAAGGTCTTCATATATTATCTACTTAGCTTCAATCATAGTCTCAAATTAGCTTCCATCTCTGATCTACATAGAGCTTAAAATTAACTTCAATCCAAGATATTTATAGAGCCTCAATTTAAAAAGCCTACAATTTTAACAGCCGTATTAAAAAAAAAAACTTAATATAACTTTACTGACTATTGTTAAGCAAAATTCCTTAAAGTAGTATTCAAAAACAATGATTCGCTTAGTATACCTTTGGTAAACAATTGCTAACTTTAAATATTTTAAAGTAGGTTCAACCCTACTTTAAAGGTACATTAATATTATATCTGCTACGTTTTTCAAGAAAAATACAAATTTTTGGATTTATTTGTAAATTTTTGACAAAAAAAAAAAAAAAAATGATATTTTTAAATGTCTGAGTGTTAAGAAATTTAAAAATTTTTCAATATAGCTATTTAAAAACTTATAAAATTAATTCCGGGACAGGATAGTTTTTTCTGTATTAAATTCATAAACAGAAACAGGAAAAATACATTCTGGGTACTTTTGGATTAAAATACCAACATTCTGGTTGCCCGCATGTCAACCCAATGTTTGCCACAATCGCATATGCTCGTCATTTTCGTTGTTTACTATTTCCAAATAATTCCAAATATTAAATTAATATTTATACGTCTTAGATTAAGGTGTCATTAATCTAATATATCAACTCCGGTTTAAAAGTTAAACATTTTAACGGATACTTATAATTACAACCAACAAAAATTAAATATAAATATTTCATTTGTACATAATTATATTTAACATAAGCTAAATAATGATTTTTTAAATAAAAAACTTATTCATCGTCAAAAACGCAATAGAACATCAAATATAATAGTGAAATAAAACAGTTAAAGAATAATTTATTCTAACTATTCACAACACTGAGAGAGAGAGAGAAACTGAGAAGGATTGCCTATATAACAAAAAACAGTTTATTAGTTAATGTAGACTGCAAGCAGTTTTTTTTTTAATACAATTTTCTTTATAAAGACATTAAGGGATAAATTGTATATTAGCTAGTTTGTGCTTTAAATATAAATTAATTTTTTTTTCAATACGTCTGTAAGTCTTTAAAAAGTACTAAATTTGCTTCAATCTTGGGTGTTTATAGAGTGCCAAATTAGCTTAAACATTAGGTCTTTACATAGTCTCAAATTAGCTTATATCTCAGACTTTTACAGAGCTCCATATAAGGTCTAATTAGCCTTAATATCAAATATTCATAGAGCTGCTGTTTTAAGGGTTTGTAAGGTCTTAAATTTGCTTTAGCCTTAGGGTCTTAAAGAGCTTGTAATTAGCTTTAACTTTAGGCTTAAGTTAATTTTAAATTTAAATATTCATAAAGTCTCAAATTAGCTCCAATCCTAGGCCTTTATATTATTCCAAATTATCTTCATACACAGACATTTTCTCCAAGTGCAACATCTACAATTTCTTAACATGCAAATTTCCAATCTGTATGTAGAATGTTGTAACAATATGTTAGTAATGCATGTTTAACTGAATGCCACAGTGACAACAACTACAATAATAACAACACCAACAAAGTGAACATAGTTAAAGGGTCTCTACAAAGTGTCGAAACAAACACCAGGCAACAAGCAAACCAACAGACAACTAAACGTAAACATTTTAAATAACACACAAGAAACAACGTTGTAGGTCCTTCATACCACAACGGACATGATGATCGCAGAGTCTCACAATATAAAACAAACAGGAACAACAACTAAAACAAATAAACGAATTAAACCAACAACTAACTGCCATTGAAAGCCTACAATAAGAAACAAATGCAATAACAGCAGCTAAAGAAGATTTGTCACCTGGTTGACAATAAGCAACTTTAACTTCAATGTAGAATAAAGATAAAGTTTTTGGCCAGAGATTTTAAGCAAAAAAGAGGAAAAACATTAAGGTTTAGTCAACAGGAGAACCAATTTTTTGTGTAAAGAGATTTAGTAATAAAAAGCAGAGATTTAAAGGAATAAAAAAATTAAAAATAATTTAAATAAAAATTCTTTAGAGCTTAAAGTTTATTATTTAATTTAAGAATCCCTTCCTTTAGGTTTTTGCCTTCAGCTAAACTCCAATCTCAAGTCATACATTTTGTGCCAGGAATGTTTACTTTTAAAATGCAAGTGTGCCATCATGAGTTTAAGATAAAAATTGAAATTAATTCTTTTCACTTAAGAACACGATTGGAGATCATTAAATTGTGTCGTCGTTTTTTATCAAATTTATATAATAAAATGTACAGAAAAGAATCTATATTATTAAAAAAAAAATAATAAAAATAAAAGAATATACTTTGTTTATTAGGAAAAAAAAAAAAAAAAAATGCTTAATGCCCTTTTAAAGAAAAATATTTTTTAAAATATAAGCAAATATTTTGATAAACTTTTTTTGCTTGACAAAATTTTAACACATCACACAAATCTTAGATTTCAAAATTGTTGTACATTTTAGAAAAAAAAAACAGACATATTTTTTTTTTTTTTTTATAAAATATAACAAAAATAATCTCTATGTTTGTAATTGTCATTGTCTAAACCATATAAAAACCGCAAGATCAGCAAGCGTATCAAACGTTACACAAAATTTCTGTAACAAAAAAAAAAAAAAAAAAAAAATATAAAAAAAACAACGTAACTGCATTTTATTTTTCTTCTTATATGAAAAAAATCTTATATAAAATATTTATCTTTTATTTTAAAATAAATTAAATAAAAAACCAACTACAAACCTGACGTAAATGACACCTTTAGTGTAGTTGAAAAAAAATCTAAAAAAATAGTAATAAAATAATGGAGAAACAAAATTAAAACACTATATAAAATAGAAAAAAAAAAAAAAAAACATAAGATTCAAATGAATTAAAAAAAACTAAGCAAGAAAAATTGTGTATTTTACTGAATGACATTTTTATAGCTTCATTTTACATTTGAATTTAAGATAAAATACGTGTATGTTAGTAAATAGCAAAAAATTAAAAAAAAAAAAAAAAATACAAGTAAGAAAGATATTGTCGGTAAAGCCCGACCATATGATACCCCACACCATTGTGCATGTCCATCAAAATTCGTAGAGAGGTCTTACATTAGACATGTGGACCGATACTTTTACTAAGTGTAAAATAAAATATACGAATACAGAATATTACGTTACTACTAACATTTATATGAATTTATACACTTTTGGGTGATTCCCGAAAGTGGGCTTATCCTTATAAAATTTGTCACTATGATTTCTACTTATATAAAACTTATTTGTGTCGAATATAAACCTGATACTAACATGTGTATGTGATTTATGCACGTTAAAGTGATTTTCGGAAGAGGGTTTTATATGGGAGCTATGGTCAGATAGATAGATCGATAGATAGATAAATAGATAGAGAAGGTTGAAGGTTGTATCACATCTCCACTCAAAGACCGATCTCGGTCCATTGTGAGTCACTTCATTTGAAAAGCACTATAGAATAGAAAGAATAATTAGGAGAGAAAATTCCGATTCAGCGGCCATGTAATCTAATGCCCTCATGGAGTTCAGATTAACCTCACCATAACTGACCTCGTATACGATCCGGGTGTGACCTGCTCTTGATGAACCTAATAATCCTAATTCCTTAAGTCTCAGCAGACTCCTTGCCGCCACACCCCTCACAAACTCCTCAATGGGTAGGAGGTGGAGTATGACGTCCAGAGCCGTCTGTGGTGTACTTCTACTTGCACCTGTAATGCCAACTGAAGCACACCTCTGTGCCTTCGACAAAAGATTTCAAGAATAAAAACATTCACAAGAAGAGGATTAACAATGTCAATGATCTCCGTAGGGATGTACCCTTAGACAGTCTATTCTCATGACGAAGCCTACAATGTCTACAAGCTTCATGTCCCGAACGTTATATAGCCCGTCGAGAAATTGACTGCCCAGCCATTTCATCCTACGATGCTGTAATCGTGGGCAGTAGCACATAATGTGCTCAATAGCCTTGGTCTCGTCGACAGCCACACACATTCTACAAAAGTCGGAATTGCTAGCGTTCAATTTAGATCTCATCTTCCCTATCAAACAGTGACCCATTATGGCCCCTATCATACTCAAGCATAGAAGAGTACATGTGCCTGTCCTATCGAGTGTCGGCCATATCGCCCTCGACACCTTACAGTCCACTCTACTCTCCCAAGCCGAATTGGTTCTGACCAAGATCCAATCATTGATCTTCCCAAAGAAGTAACCCAGCGGGGGTTTCACGGTGGTCTCCCTCTCGGCGACATCCTTTGCTGCGCTTTGCCAGTTCATAATTCATTACCAGATATATTGCAGTGGCCAGGTACACAGCAGAGTCTCACCACGTAGTGTTTCATCAGCTCTCCCAGTGACTTTTTACAGTCAGCAACTAGCCTGGATTTCACCAGATGTGCCCCCAAGGCCTTCAGAGCAGCCTGACTGTCCACATAGAGAGTAACCTCAGTACCCCTCTGTCTGATTAATTCTGCTGCCTTCAAAATGCCGAGAATCTCAGCCTGAAAAACGCTATACTCATCAGGGAGTCTAAAAGAGCCTTTCAGAACCGTGCCCATAATATAGAATCCCGCAACAGCACCTATGTCAATCTTTGATCCGTCTGTAAATACTGCGCATCCGTCGTACAGTCTCTCAGTGCCGGACCAGACCTCCCTTTCAGGTAATACTACGACAGGATTTACCCCAAAGTCCGATTCAGCGGCCATGTAATCTGATGCCCTCGTGGAGTTCAGATTAACCTTACCATAACTGACCTCGTATACGATCCAGGTGTGATCTGCTCTTGATGAACCTAATAATCCTAATTCCTTAAGTCTCAGCAGACTCCTTGCCGCCACACCCCTCACAAACTTCTTAATGGGTAAGAGGTGGAGTATGACGTCCAGAGCCGCCTGTGGTGTACTTCTCCTTGCACCTGTAATGCCAATTGAAGCATACCTCTGTGCTTTCGACAAAAGGTTCCTATTCCTGCCACCAAACAGAACAACCTTAAGTAAGAATTGGTCTCATCACCGAGGAGTAGATCCAATTTACAACCTTTGCTTTGAGCCCCCAGTTTTTACCTATGGAGCTTCTACAGGTGTAGTAGGCATTAAGGCTTGCTATCGAGGAATACTCTATGGTAAATTATGAAGCGATCTTCATGAAATTTGGCACAAAGATTGATAGTTATATAAAACTTCCTTACACCGAATTTCATTAAAATATTGCTATATTTAAGATATTTATGATCGTTAAATCCCTATTCCGGGAAGACATTTGTATGGGGGCTAGGTAAAATAATACATCGATCATCACCAATTTCAATAGGCTTCGTTCTTGTATCATGAAAGTCCGACGTGCCAAATTTCATTGAATTATCTTCAAAATTGCGATCTGTACGCCCGTCTGGCTGGCTGGTCGGATGGACAGACATCGTTAAATCGACTCAAAAAGTGATTCTGAGTCGATTGGTATATTTTAAGCTGGGTGTTGGATGATTTTTTTCTGTGCGTTACAAACATCACCACAAACGCATAATACCCCAACCACCTATGATGGTGTGGCGTATAAAAAAATGCAAGGTAATTTAAAATAAATAAATTTTAAGAAATTTATTTAAGAAGTAAACTAAAAAAAAACTAACCTTCATAGAAAAACTATATCATTTCTTATTAAAAATTTATAGAAAAAATACAAAGAAATGAAAACGTAACAATGAAGCAAAATTTGGGACTGTAAAAATATCTAAAAAAAATTGTTAGTTAAAAAAAAAAAAAAAAATTGAAACTATTTTAGGACTATATGAAGGCTTAATAAATACGACTCCGACCAAATAAACAATACGACTCCGACCAATATATATAATATTTGGACTTATATCACTTTGGTTGCGAAAGACTTATGAAAATATAAAATAAAAAAAAAAAATATAAAATATATATTTACACCTAATTCTGTTTTTACAAGGTAATTGGTTCCAGGAAAACCCGTGCAAAAAAGACATTGATCGTATGCAAAATAGGGGATTGGTTCTTTATACATTTTAAAATTTTTTTCATAAATATTATGAATAGAACATGACTTTTTTTCCCAAAATTTTTCATAAAAAATAAAATTTTGTTCATTTTATTAAAATGAAAATTTTGCAAAAATTTTGTTAAATTCTTGTTTTAGTATTATTAGACTTTATTGCAAATGGTAAATGAAAATAGTTATACATGAAAATAATAACAACAAACGCCTTAGAATGGCAAAATTTCAAGGAAAATCTATAAAAAAAATAATGTTCAGAAATTTGCATAATTTCGCTCGCATTCTGCAGCACATCATTTTGCTAAAAAGCGCTTCTGTTTTGTTTCCAAAATGTAAAAACTTAAAATTTTCTAAAGAAGTTTTAAAACATTTTTTTACACATTGAAAAAATTAATGAAAATTTGAAAAAAAATTTTCAGTTTTCTTGACTTTTCATTCGTTTGAGAAAATATAAAAAAAAGTTTTAATGCTTAAGAAATTATACTTAAATATTATGAACTGAAATCAATGAAAGAAAATTTTTATATTTATGTACAAACTTTTTTCTATATAGTTTAGAATATTTTTAATTTATAGCAAGCCAAAATATGCAAAATCATATTTTTTTCCTGGGATACAAATTAACCAAACTGTTAGTTATTTATACGTTTCAGATAATTTTAAAAATTTGGCTTCGACTTGTTACAGCATGTTTTTGCATATTTTGGTCCTAAAATTATATTTTTAGTCTTTATCATATTTTCATATAAAATCTTATATTATAAATCATTATTTGAATTGAAAATGTTATATCTTTGCATAATTTATATGTAAAAGAATAATTTTTTCATATTTTACACTTTAGAGAAAAATATTGCATATTTAGCATCTCGTATAATTTTTTGCATAATTTGTCATTAATGAAATTTCCTTTTTACTGTCACCTACTTTTTTCAAATCCGTTTCCCCAATAACTTAGTTCAACAATAGGGCATAAAAAATTATATCGTGAATAGCTCTGTGAAATTATTATTTCTTAGACTAGATATAGTGTGAAATGCTAAATGAAATATTTCCATCATAACACATTTTAATCCATTGACGATCAGACCAAAGAAAATATGCTTCTGTTAGGAGTTTTTTGATTATACAAGGGCGGATCAATAAGTGACTTTTCGAACTTTCCTCGTAGTTATATGAAATGCAACACTATTCACATCAAGTTAGTAGACTACTGTCAAATTTTGAGCAAGTGTCATCATTTACTTTGCGTAAAAAAATAGGATTTTTCGAAGTCCTTCAAATAGGTATTTCTTTGGTCAATAATTTCATCGTTGGAGCTGAATCTCTTTCCACCGGGCCATTCCTTTAGATTTGAAAATAGGAATTAGTCACTAGGGATTAAATCCGAAGAATATGGCGGATGAGGTGCCAATTCGTAGCTCAATTCATAGATTTTTGCCATTGAGACTGCACACGTGTGCACCCGTGCATTATCTTGATGAAAAAGAACTTTTTTCTTGGCCATGGGGGATCGTTTTTTTTTAAATCCTCATTAAATCGGTCTAATAAGTTGGCATAATATTCGCCGTTTATTGTTTTTCCCTTTTGAAGTTAATCGATGTGGATTATCCCGCGTGCATCCCAAAAAGCTGTTGCCATCACCTTATTGGCCGACAAATTTAACTTAACCTTCTTCGGAGCTGGTTCACCCGGAGAAACCCATTGTTTAGACTGCTGCTTGGTCTCAAGGGATCCATGTTTCATCCAAAGTTACAAAACGCCGCAAAAACTCATTCGGATTGCGGTTAAACAACTTCAAACATCCCTTTGAAGTTGTCACACTTTTACATTTATGTTCAATTGAGAGCAAACGGGGCATCCATCTTGCAGGCAACTTTCTTAAACCCAGCTGATCATTTAAAATCGAAACCACACTGCCATATGAAATGCCTATGGCATCAAAAATCTCACGCACTTTTACTTTTCGGTCGGCCAATACCATATCGTGGATTTTTTCGAAATTTTCGGGTGTACTGACCACAATTGGCCTTCCAGAACGTTCAGCGCCATTTGTACTTGTGAGAACACAAGTCAGTAAACCACTATTTTATCATTGAAATCGATGATGCAGAGTCCCCATAGTATTTATCGAGCTTTTCCTTTCCGAAATTCACTTTTTTCCGTTTTTAGAAAAATACTCGAGGTTGTATGTTTTGAACAGCTGTTAAACTCAAAGTAAATTGCTCAAAATTTGATAGTAGTCTATTAACAGGTGGTACTTGATGGGAATAGTGTTGCATTTCATATAACTACGAGGGAAGTTCGAAAAGTCACGGACTTATTGATCCGCTCTCGTATAATTTTCTAGGTAATAAGTAGAGCAAACAAGTTCATTTATTTCCTAAGCTTTAAACTTAATTAATATGACTTCTGTGGGAGATATAATATATCATGGGCCGATCTTCGCAAATTGACCTACCATTTGTTTCTGTTAGGCGGAATAGAACTAGAATTTTTGGAATTAGATTAGACAATGGCATACGTATTTCTTGTTCAGCAACACACTTCATTTGGATTCTTGATGTCATTAAAATTCCGCCACGGCGGCTTGTCTTCTTGGATTAATTTGTCTTTGATGTATAGCTCATACGTGGTAGAGAAAATCCCGTCATGCTACACTCTAGGATAGCTTCGGTCCTAGAGAGCGTAATAGTTTGGCAGGTATAAAAAGGTGCACTATTGCCTGGACTTGTCTGTGGGTCTATAATGGAAGAAAAGGACCTTCGGGACCTGACCAGAGACTTAACACAATCTGGTACCACGGGAGCCAGTAGCCCCTGGTGCACTAGACTGGCACTAGACTGGCTGTTGGAGAGGCCCTTCGGGGAGTTCACGTGGTGGTTGTCGGTTTAAACCTAAATCGCAGGAAGGGGTTTATAGTCCCGATGTGGTGTTGCATAGCAACACGAGTCGCCAATAGTGCGACAGGAGGTTAGATAGCTCCAACTCCTAAGCAAGGGGGAGTGGACTTATCCAGATAATGAGTCTGTCAAATTGCCACCTATGTGTTCCTGACAGGTACATGGGGGCGTTGGTTGGCGCATTGTACCTCACCCGGTGGTAAGACCACCATGGCAGGTGCCATGACGGCCTAATCTTGACCACATCTGTCATTAAAATTGTGTTTTCTTCATGGATGTCAGATAAATTTGAAAAAAGAAATCATTAATATTATTAGCACCAAAATCTTATTGATATTTTATTGTTTGAAAGAGATTTATAGAGTAATACAAACGGCAGAGTTACAAAAATGAAATTTTGGTTTAACAAAAAAATAACCAAAATGGAAAAATTTGCCAAAACGGCAACACTGATTACATCCCCTTTTTTATCACCCACAGACTCTCTCTTTTTCTCATACTTTGTTACATTGATTAATTTTAAATGATCTAAACTTTAAGTTGCTTGTCAAATAGGTTCGTAGGTTCGTTTGTCATTGTTCGACAACATGAACATGTCACTTGACTTCAAAAGCAATTGGCAACGAACATAAAAAAAAATGAAACAAACAAGCAACCGAACCAAACAACTACTTTAGCATGAAATAAAATTAAAAAAAAATAATAATAATAATAAAAAAAGTATTAAAAACTCTAAGTACTTAAGGAGGCTGACTTATTGAATGAATGATGGATGGTTGGTTGGTTCGTTGGTTTTTGACTGGTGGCATAAGTAGCTTAAACAACTATGGTCGTTGGTGGTCGTTGGTATCCACCATCACCACTAAGACGAAGTTTGTTGTATATATTATAACTTTGTCTAATGATTCGGAAATCCGTCAGCATTAATGACAACAACAATACAACAAGCAAAGTTTTTTTCTTTGTTTTTCTTATTGGAATCTAATAAAATAAAACAATTTTAAATAACAAAAAGTCTTAAAGGGATTTAAAGGGAAATTGAGCATAAAATATAAAAAGACAAAAAAAAAAATGTCATAAAATTTTATTTTAAATTTTGTGAGTTTATAAAAATAAAATTTTAATTTGAAATTAATTGTTGTGGAGCTTTAAAAACGTGCTTACAATTTATTTTAAAGAAACTGTAAAAGACTTGAAAGTTTGTTAAGAGATATTTAAAGATTGAAGGCTTAAGAGTTTTAAAATTTTAAGATAAGATCTAAATAATTTAATAAAAAGGGGTTACAGTTTATTTTTAAAATAAAGATGTTTTAAAATATTTAACAACATTTACAAATCATTTTATATATAAATTATTATTAATTTATTAAGTGATCTCCAAAAATATTTAAACTATAAAATGCTTAAATTTTTTCAAGTATTTAAATTTTAGTTAAAATTTAAAAATTTTGTAGACATTATAATTTTTAAATAAATATTAACGTTTTATTTCAATTTTAACTGTAAATAAATAATCTTATTTGTTTTTAAATTATTAAGTGATCATCTTACTATTCTACATAAACAAAAACATTGTTATTATGAACACAGAGTTATTAAAATTTAAGACAATTAATAATGAGAACAGTGTTATTATTACTACCACAATAGTAATAATAACACTGTACGACAAATAGTAGGGGTCAGTAAGCTGGAAGGGTTCAAACTACCGGGGAAAGTTATATCGGTAACATGTGGCGGATTAGTTGTGATCTGAAAGTCGTGGGGATGCTAAGCGGTCTCCAAGGAGGCTATACGAAAAACATGTGTTTCTTGTGTCTTTGCGATACCCGATTTAAAGGAAACCAATACGAAACGCATGAGTGGCTTGCTCGAGATCCAACGGAGAAAGGACACAACTGCGTAAATGATCCACTGGTGCCAATGGAGAACGTCCTCATGGCCCCTCTCCATATCAAACTGGGAATCGTAAAAAATTTCATCAAGGCCATTGTGAAGCAACCGAAAATTCTTGATTGTTTGGAAAATATTTTCCCACGAATCAGCGAAGCAAAATTGAAGGAAGGTGTTCTTAATGGGCCGGATATACGAAAGCTCATGAAATCAAAGGAATTTAAAGGTGCTTTAGACGGTAATGAATACTTTGCGTGGAGGGCAGTGAAGAAAGTCATACGATATTTTTTGGGAAGTACGCGAGCACACAATTATCCCGCTCTTGTGACCAAGATGCTGCACTACTTCCAGAAAATTGGAGTGAATATGTCCCTCAAAATTCACTTCTTGCATCACCATCTCGAATACTTCAGCAAGCAGCTAGCCTCAGAGTCGGATGAACATGGCGAGCGCTTCCATCAAGTGGCAATGCCTATGGAAACACGACATAAAGACAAAAGGCTCCATTCGCTGGTGGCTGAAATTTGTTGGTGATCGCAAAAGACGTACAATCCCGACAATGAAGATGAAGAAGAAGAATATACAATGGGAGTTTCCTCCGAGGGTAAGTCACAAAAATGAAGTTAACTGACTGATTAAAAACAATTGATTTTTTCCAGATGAAGACAGATCCTCATCCGATACAGACTCTGAACAAGTGGGCGAACCACCACGCAAGAAAGTAAAGGGCGCAAACAAACGAAAATAAGTTTTGCGTTCATCGATTTTTATAACCTATGTATCTATGTAATAACCTAATAATTACCTGTAATAATTTTTAATTTTACGTGTTAATAATTACAATAAATAATATATAATAAATATTATCCAAATTCATTGAAACATAAAATAAATATTCTTGTCAAAATGAGATACCTTCACTTAATTGTGAATAAAAGCGAAACGCGTCCATCGATTTTCATGATCTATGTCTCATTTTGTTTAAAGTTTATGTGACTTTACGTGAAAGTAATAGGACTTGATACTTTTTTTACCGTTTTGGATTTTTTATGAATTAAAAATAAAAAAATCAATTTTTTAGACAAAAAATAGTTTTTTTCTTCATACATTTATTTATAACTGCGAAACTGTTGCTTATGTAGCGAAACGTTGTATAGAACAAATAAAAGGAATTGTAATTCCTAATTTTTTTTTTTAATTTGTTTCAGCAAAATCGGACTGGTGGTTCTCGAATTATGTCAAAAAAAGACCACCAAAGGTCACAATTTCCCCTATATGATAGTAACTAACTTCAAATCGATATATCTCGATTCCTAGACGTGACCCAGCGAAACGCCGGGACACGTATAACTTCTTTTTTACCGATATAATACTTCCCGTTGGTTTCATCCCATCCCGATTTTGACTGTCGCATAGTGTAATGTAACCATATTTTTTTCTCTGCGTATATAAACTAATAAAACTCTAACTGTGTTATTCATAATAAAATTATTGATTTATTAAAGTTTTATAGAGAAATTTTCTAAACAAATATATTAATCAAATTAATATATTTGTATGGAAATATATAAAAAATTTAAAATTTTTATTAGGAATAAGGCCTTCTGAGATAAATATTAAAAAAAATTCAATAATTTGTCATAGATCTCTTGACTATTCTCTCAATCTCCTATAAACCAATTTTTTATTTTATGAATGAATCTAAACCAACAATTGAGCTAAACTAAAAGCAACTAAATATCTGTTCTTTATTATATAAATTATAGCACTAATATCTAATAATAAAATTTATATGATTTCAAATCTAAAGACAAGCTATTAAAATCAATTTTTATAACTTTATTAAATAAACTTAAAAAAAAAACTAAAAAATACTTTAACAAATACTTGCCTTAAAACGGCGCCAAGATTATAATCGAGAATGAACTAAAAAAAGTGTTAATAACTCTATGATTTTGTGTTAAATAGAAATTTGAATATAAATTGTTTATTTGTAGAGGCGGAATAAAACCTTAAACAAATTATAAAATTTATCTATAAGATTTTAATCATAAACTAAAACCAATAGGTAGTTTTAACAGCTAAATGCTTTAATCATAATATTTTTCTTTTTTTAAATCCAGAAAAAATTACAGAACAATAGAAAATAGAAAAAAGATAAAATATAAAATATAAATTCAATAGAGTCTAGTCAAATTTAATAAAAAAAGAAAAGAACATAACCAACATACTTGATACACGAGTCAAAACAACATTTTGAAGAAAAATTTGAGACAAAATATAATTTTACCAAATTATAACAAATAACCAAACAATACAGCAACAACCATGATTTTCTTAGAACACCTTAGGCCAAAGACATTAACAGCAAAATGACACAAAATTTAATATCAAAATACGTTTTTGTTTTTCTTTAAGTTTTGTGGTTCTTTTTTGGCTACAGCTTGCTGGCAGGCAGACATTAATATATAGTACATTTATATAAAGTTAACATACACTCCAAGCCACATGAATAGGACCCCCTTACCAGAGACCTGCGACGAGGAATTTTATCGGCGGCGGCGGCTTGTGTTAAAAAGCTTCGGCGGCGGCTTAAAATCGGCTGTCAGCCGGCTGATATTACACACATATTTTTCTAATTAAAAATTTTATATTTTCATGCCCCATTGATTAACATTGTTCATAAAAATAGGACGAGGTTTTTTCCAGCGAAAGTATAAACAGAATTATTAATTTATTGAAAAAATATAAAAAAAAAAAAAAATATGCGAGTGATCTAAGGATATTTTTGGATTTTTACATAAAATATTAGAGTAATTGTTTGCATATTAGAATAAGAAATGGTCTGCTCCGATATGAAAAAATATCAATTCTTAAGATATGCTAAAGAAATAAAAAAGTACAATAAATAATGGAATTTATATCATTTATTTTGATAATTCCCAACCACATATCGTTAGTGAATATAAGTAATTTATTAGCTGACAAAATCTTGTGTACGAGATTTCTTAGATATCTCGCAGGATGTCGATTAAGGCTGATTAAAATTTATTAGTAACTGTTAATATTACTTTTTTACAGTATTACAATAAAAAATAATCGGTTATAAGTAACCAAAAATATTTGATTGATGTATAATTATTTGAAGTTCAAAATGATGCAAATATTTTTCTTTCATATTTAAATACAACATAAATGGCAAATACTGCATTAAAATAATAAAAAAGTTTCGTTTTTAACATATTTTTTCAAAAAGAATTTAAAAACAGCGGCTGCTTTTAAGCCGAGTAAAGCCGAAAATTTTACGGCGGCGGCGGCTTCCAAATTTTTCTCGGCGGCTCGGCTTAGCCGAATTTCAGCCGTTCAGAGCAGGTCTCTGCCCCTTACCCCTTTGAACTTTGTACAACTGCAATTCTTACCGATGTTTGCAAACAATTATCGGTGGTTTGTTTCGTGTTTTAAAGGTTTCCACATTTATTTGCTCTGAGATCAAATTTATGTTCTGGAAAAATCCCATTATAATTTTTTCAATATTTTGTTTTGTGATTGACCAAAATTATCTATATTTTTTGCTTCACTTTATTAGGACTCCCCGCATTAACTTTTGTTTTCTTAAGCAAGTGAAGAAGTGCAATAGAAAACAAGTAAGAAAGATATAATAGGTCAAGCCCGACCATATGATACCCCACATCATTAGATTTCGTGAAGGGGTCTTATATTAGACATGTGGACAATTGTGAATCAACACATTTACTAAGTGTAAAATAAAATATATGAATATGAATATGAATATGAATAATACTAACATTTATATGAATTTATGCACTTTAGGGTGATTCCCCAAAGTGGGCTTATATGGGAGCTATGGTAAATTATGTAGCGATCCTCATAAAATTTGTCACTATGATTTATACTTATATAAAATTTATTTATGTCGAATATAAACCTGATACTAACATTTGTATGTGATTTATGCAAGTTAAAGTGATTTTCGGAAGAGGGTTTTATATGGGAGCTATGATCAATTATGGACCGATCTTCATGAAATTTGGTACAAAGATTGAAACTTATACAAAACTTCCCAACACCGAATTTCATTAAAATATTTAATGCATTTCTAATCTTTAAACTCCTATTCCGGGAGGACATGATACAAGGACCAAGCCTATTGAAGTCCTACGTGCCAAATTTCCTTGAATTATCTTCAAAATTGCGACCTGTATTTTGTGCACAAAATTTACATGGACAGCCAGCTAGCCAGACGGACGGACGGACATCATTAGATCGATTCAAAAAGTGATCCTGAGTCGATTGGTGTACTTTAAGGTGGGTGTTGGATGATTTTTTTCTGTGCGTTACAAATATCAGCACAAACACATAATACCCCTATGGAAGTGTAGGGTATAAAAATTGTTTTAATGCAAATTGAGTTATTTTAATGAATTTTTTTTTTTTTTTTGAAATGAGTCGGGGAAACACCTTAACAGAAGCTGAAAAAATTAAAAATTAAAATTTATAAGGAATCTGGACAATCTATCCACAAAATTACTGAACGAATCAAAAGAAGCCGAAATGTGCTATCTAATTTTTTTTTTACGGAACGCATCAAACAACGGGAAAAATATGAAAGGCCGTACTAAAGGTGTACTTTCGGCAATTGATAAACGTGCTTTTCTCTGAGCAGCATCAAATACTCACGACTCGTCTGCACAAATTAAGGCTAAAACTGGTGTTTCGGCAAACGTCGTAAGAATAGTGCAACGTGTGCCATTAAACCTTAAGAAAGAAACCACCATTTAACGGTGCTTGGAAAAATATGCGTTTGGTTTTTTGTCGAACTCATATGTCGTGGAATAACGAGTGGCACAGTGTCGTTTTTTTCAGATGAAAAAAGAATTTAATTTAGAAGGCCTTGTTGGCTTCAATTATTATTTTCACGATCAGCGAAAAGAAGAGCATTAATTGGATCGTTTGCATAGCAGAGTGGGAGGGGTTATGGTGTGAGGAGTTATATCCTATTAGGGTACTTGCGAGCTGAAATTTTTGCCCAGCACCATGAACGCCAATTCTTACAGTAGAATGCTACAAGTAGCGTTTCCTCACTTTCAGAACATTTTTAGAAGCTTACATGGATGGCTACGTGTTACTACTTGCCGGACCTTAACATTATTGAAAATGTTTGGGAATGGCTAGCTCCAGAAGCATACATTTATGCTTCCGGAAAACAGTATACTACCAAAGAGAAACATACTGAAGTCATAAAAGTGGCTTGATTCACCATTTCGCTCGATTACATAAAATCATTGTATGATTCTATTACCAAACGAATTTACGAAACAATCTGTAACAAAGGAGGCTCTAAATTAAAAAATTTTTATTACAAATTATACATAAACTGTTTTTTTTATAGTAGGCATTTTTTTACGTTGATTACAAATCTTTTTATAAAAACAAAACCCGTGGATATATTGAGCCAATTTTTATTTAAATAGAAATAAAAATTAAGTCCGCAACATTTTTTTTCTTTTTTTTTTCTTTTTTGTAGAAAATATGTCTAATATAAGACACAATTTTCTATAGAAAATATGTCCAATATAAGACACAACTTTCTATAGAAAATATGTCTAATATAAGACACAATTTTCTATAGAAAATACGTCTAATATAAGACACAATTTTCTATAGAAAATACGTCTAATATAAGACACAATTTTCTATAGAAAATACGTCTAATATAAGACACAATTTTCTATAGAAAATACGTCTAATATAAGACACAATTTTCTATAGAAAATATGTCTAATATAAGACACAATTTTCTATAGAAAATATGTCTAATATAAGACACAATTTTCTATAGAAAATATGTCTAATATAAGACACAATTTTCTATAGAAAATATGTCTAATATAAGACACAATATTCTATAGAAAATATTTCTAATATAAGACACAATTTTCTATAGAAAATATGTCTAATATAAGACACAATTTTCTATAGAAAATATGTCCAATATAAGACACAATTTTCTATAGAAAATATGTCTAATATAAGACACAATTTTCTATAGAAAATATTTCTAATATAAGACACAATTTTCTATAGAAAATATGTCTAATATAAGACACAATTTTCTATAGAAAATATGTCTAATATAAGACACAATTTTCTATAGAAAATATGTCTAATATAAGACACAATTTTCTATAGAAAATATGTCCAATATAAGACACAATTTTCTATAGAAAATATGTCTAATATAAGACACAATTTTCTATAGAAAATATGTCCAATATAAGACACAATTTTCTATAGAAAATATGTCTAATATAAGAAGCTATAACCTTTTGAAAAAATTGTGTTAGAGGGTCCTATTCATGTGGCAGGGAGTGTATGTATGTATGTCTAGGTATTTATATGAGCTTTTGGTCTAGTGTCTGATTTTAACAAAAAATTAATTCATTATACTTGTACCATATGTTTCTATCTGAATTTAATACTTGTTTGAGTTTTACAAAAGAAAAAAAAAATCTTAATGTTTAAATTTGTTTACCCCAAAGTAGAGTGATGGACAATAAAATAATTTACTCTTAATTTGGTATTTAATTTCAATAATTTGTTTTTTTTTAACACATAACTTTTTTAAAACTTTTTTATTCAAAGATAAAGAGGAAATTTTGGTTTAAAACTTTAAAGGTGGGGAGTTAAAATGAAGCCTTAATCAAATAAGTTATGGAACACTGAAAAATAAAATTTATTTTCATTTAAGCAGTTTTTTTTAATTAATGGTAAACTGCTGTCAAATTAATGTTAAGTCAAACATATGACAAACTAAAATTACTCTAGTACTCTGCAGGAAAAGAGCACGCCCTGACAGTTTTACTTCAAGAAAACTTAATTCTTCTTCATGCTCAATTATGAATTAATATTAGTTTGACACTATTTTAATAATTTAAACATATTTGTCTCATTTATCGAATTAATGACCATTAGTGTACTAATCTTCGATTATGGAAATTTAATTACCTGTTAGCACCCTATTTCCATTATTAGCTATTCACATACATACATTCATATATGCCTTCAGCAGCTTTTTTATTTTAATTTTGTTATTTAAAATTACTCAAATTTTTAGTCTCAAAATTAACTAACAATGATTTAAATTTAAAAAATTCCATTTATCGCCTTACAGTAGAAAAATTTCCTGCTATATTAATATCGACCAAAAATTTTTGTCAACTAAATTCTTTGTTACCATCGAATGTCACTCCTGTCTGGCTTGACAAGCAATGTCTTCTCAATATGCTGAAGTTTGAGCTTAAACAACAACATATGTTTGTAAATGTTTGTCGTTCGATTTTTTTTTATGCGTTTTGACACTTGACCACCCAAACAAATGTTGGCATTTAGAATAAAAATTGTTTTTGGAGTTACGTGTTCTTTTTTTTTTTATGAAATATAGTATTGAATTATGGTATTAAATTTGTACATATAATTTTTGTGTATTTTGAAATTTGTTACCATATTTTTATTCAATTTCATTAATAAGTCAATAACCCTAAAAGACTTTAAACAAGTGAAAAGGAAAAAAAAAATAGAAACTATTTCAAAGTAGAAACAAAAATGTTTATGTATAATATATCTCAAAGAAATGTCTAGAAAACGTTTCTGCATTAAAATACAGTCTCCTAAAGTAATTATGTGAAATATATGACACAATTTTCTATAGAAAATTTGTCTAATATAAGACACAATTTTCTATAGAAAATTTCTCTATTATCAGAGACAATTTTCTATAGAAAATTTCTCTATTATCAGAGACAATTTTCTATAGAAAATTTCTCTATTATCAGAGACAATTTTCTATAGAAAATTTCTCTATTATCAGAGACAATTTTCTATAGAAAATTTCTCTATTATCAGAGACAATTTTCTATAGAAAATTTCTCTATTATCAGAGACAATTTTCTATAGTAATTTTCTCTATTATCAGAGACAATTTTCTATAGCAATTTTCTCTATTATCAGAGACAATTTTCTATAGAAAATTTCTCTATTATCAGAGACAATTTTCCATAGAAAATTTCTCTATTATCAGGGACCATTTTCTATAGAAAATTTCTCTATTATCAGAGACAATTTTCTATAGAAAATTTCTCTATTATCAGAGACAATTTTCTATAGCAATTTTCTCTATTATCAGAGACAATTTTCTATAGCAATTTTCTCTATTATCAGAGACAATTTTCTATAGAAAATTTCTCTATTATCAGAGACAATTTTCTATAGAAAATTTCTCTATTATCAGAGACAATTTTCTATAGAAAATTTCTCTATTATCAGAGACAATTTTCTATAGAAAATTTCTCTATTATCAGAGACAATTTTCTATAGAAAATTTCTCTATTATCAGAGACAATTTTCTATAGAAAATTTCTCTATTATCAGAGACAATTTTCTATAGCAATTTTCTCTATTATCAGAGACAATTTTCTATAGCAATTTTCTCTATTATCAGAGACAATTTTCTATAGCAATTTTCTCTATTATCAGAGACAATTTTCTATAGAAAATTTCTCTATTATCAGAGACAATTTTCTATAGAAAATTTCTCTATTATCAGAGACCAATTTTCTATAGAAAATTTCTCTATTATCAGAGACCAATTTTCTATAGAAAATTTCTCTATTATCAGAGACCAATTTTCTATAGAGAATTTCTCTATTATCAGAGACAATTTTCTATAGAAAATTTCTCTATTATCAGAGACAATTTTCTATAGAGAATTTCTCTATTATCAGAGACAATTTTCTATAGAAAATTTCTCTATTATCAGAGACAATTTTCTATAGAAAATTTCTCTATTATCAGAGACAATTTTCTATAGAAAATTTCTCTATTATCAGAGACCAATTTTCTATAGAGAATTTCTCTATTATCAGAGACAATTTTCTATAGAAAATTTCTCTATTATCAGAGACAATTTTCTATAGAAAATTTCTCTATTATCAGAGACAATTTTCTATAGAAAATTTCTCTATTATCAGAGACAATTTTCTATAGAAAATTTCTCTATTATCAGAGAGAATTTTATATAGCAATTTTCTCTATTATCAGAGATAATTTTCTATAGAAAATTTCTGTATTATCAGAGACAATTTTCTATAGCAATTTTCTCTATTATCAGAGACAATTTTCTATAGAAAATTTCTCTATTATCAGAGACAATTTTCTATAGCAATTTTCTCTATTATCAGAGACAATTTTCTATAGCAATTTTCTCTATTATCAGAGACAATTTTCTATAGAAAATTTCTCTATTATCAGAGACAATTTTCTATAGAAAATTTCTCTATTATCAGAGACAATTTTCTATAGAAAATTTCTCTATTATCAGAGACAATTTTCTATAGAAAATTTCTCTATTATCAGAGACAATTTTCTATAGAAAATTTCTCTATTATCAGAGACAATTTTCTATAGCAATTTTCTCTATTATCAGAGATAATTTTCTATAGAAAATTTCTCTATTATCAGAGACAATTTTCTATAGAAAATTTCTCTATTATCAGAGACAATTTTCTATAGAAAATTTCTCTATTATCAGAGACAATTTTCTATAGAAAATTTCTCTATTATCAGAGACAATTTTCTATAGAAAATTTCTCTATTATCAGAGACAATTTTCTATAGAAAATTTCTCTATTATCAGAGACAATTTTCTATAGAAAATTTCTCTATTATCAGAGACAATTTTCTATAGCAATTTTCTCTATTATCAGAGATAATTTTCTATAGAAAATTTCTGTATTATCAGAGACAATTTTCTATAGCAATTTTCTCTATTATCAGAGACAATTTTCTATAGAAAATTTCTCTATTATCAGAGACAATTTTCTATAGCAATTTTCTCTATTATCAGAGACAATTTTCTATAGCAATTTTCTCTATTATCAGAGACAATTTTCTATAGAAAATTTCTCTATTATCAGAGACAATTTTCTATAGAAAATTTCTCTATTATCAGAGACAATTTTCTATAGAAAATTTCTCTATTATCAGAGACAATTTTCTATAGAAAATTTCTCTATTATCAGAGACAATTTTCTATAGCAATTTTCTCTATTATCAGAGACAATTTTCTATAGAAAATTTCTCTATTATCAGAGACAATTTTCCATAGAAAATTTCTCTATTATCAGGGACCATTTTCTATAGAAAATTTCTCTATTATAAGAGACAATTTTTATCTAACTTCCTTTGGGTAAGGGATTTGAAACATAATTTCAATTTCTTTCTCATTGTAATTCTGTTTAATTCTCTTTATTTAATTCTTTCAGGACGTTAACATAAGTCTTTTATAAAAAGATAAAATTACTCCTAATTGAGTGCTTATAAAGTGCGCAGAATCTCGCCTTAAATTCAAATGTTTATCCTGGTTAAACCAATGGTATGTAGTTGTTAAGTGTGGGTGGTTTATATGACAACAGCCTTTCTTTGTTTATTTTTTTAGTTTGGGGTTTCTATAACATCCAATTTTGCCTAGGAAATATGTACATACTTTTTCAAAATGGCTGTTTAAATATTTAGCCTGAGTCAACAACATTTGTTTTATTTTTTATTTTTTTATTTATTTAAGGGCATATTTCTATGGTTATTTGTGTGTTTGTTATTTGCTTTAACTTACTCTCTAGCAAAAGCAATTAAGTTTAATTTAATTAAATTGCGTTTGTTAACTTCTTCACTTTGTTGTTTTTTTTTCGTTCAAAAATTTTAAAGGAAAAAGGAAGTTTTTTTAAAGCTTTGAAATTTTTAAGAATTTTTCTTTTTTTTTTATGCTTAAAAATTTAAATCAAAACCCTATTGACGCCACTTTTGTAGAGACTTGTCGCGTCTGTTAATAAGGCCTGCTGTTATATGCCACTTTTTGATAATAAAAAAAATTGTCTCTGATTTTTTTGTATAACTGTCTCGACTTTTGTTTAAGTTTTCTGATTCTGGCTTGTTCTTCTGCTACGTTTATCTTGTATACTTGATTTAATCCTTAATTTTTAGTAGGATTTTTTACAGAAAATCTTATCGTATTTTAGAGTAAAAGAAAGAAACCTTATGTTTTATTCAGGTTTTTTATATGTTTTTTTTTTTTATAAAAGAAATTAATACAATTGATTGCACCCACCCTAAAAGTTTTAAATATTTATTGAATTTATTCTTAAGCAAGTTTATTTTTGTTATATATATTTTTGTTTGTTTAAAGACCAGCAGTTTTGAAACTGTCTACAGTCTGTGATTAACTAGGTGAACTTAATTGTTGGCGACATTTGCTTGTTGTGGCGCCCAATCAAGTGTTTAACAAATTTAATGAACCATGTATCATAGAAAGCCAGGAGAAGGTTTTTTTCCTTTTTCTTGTTGGTATTGTCTTGTGGTTGTTAGTTTAAGCAGAACACACATCTTTTCTTTGGTTTTGTTGAAATTTTTGGGTAACATTTGTTTTAAAACAAAAAATTCGTGGAAAGGGTTAAACAAAAATTAACCCTTTTGAGGTTTTAAGAAAAGTAGGTCGCAAGGAAATAGTTTCGAATAGAATTTCTTAGGATTAGCTAAAAGTAAGTGAAACATATATTCTTTATCTTTAATTTTGAAAAAGTAAGGAAAAGTAAAGGAATTCCTTCTTGATAAAATATGGGGCCAAAGATTCTCTACTCAAATTTTAACACTTTTTTATATAGGACTGTTTTCGAATTTAAGGAAAATTGGTTTAAAAGGCAGCTTATATATTAATAATATCCCAAACTAAAAGTATATATTAAAGATTTCCGAAATTATTCCAATGCAATCTTAAATCAGAGAGTATTGTTTTTGCTCAAATGTTTTATCAAATACGATGCATAATCTGAATAGCTATTTGCTATCCGAGATCACTATGGACATTTAGGAATATCCAAAGTTATTAGCTTTTGCTTTAATTACCTGATTCGGACTTTCCTGTTAAAGGGTTAAGTTTTCCTGCGTTTCCCAAAGGGTTAATTTACCGTTTATTAAACAAATTCTTAGAATATTTCCTCTATTTCAACTACAAGAATTTTCCAGCAAAATAAAGGATTAATATTGTGTTGATTCTAATAAATTTTATAAAATCTAAAAGAATAAAGAATAATAAAAAAATAATTATGTGTTGACTTTAAGTATAAACTTAAAGCAAATTAACAAAAATATTGCAAACAATTCGTATTCACAACATGACTTCAAACACACTATTAAAAATAATTTAAAACAACAATTTTAGTAGGAAAATAAAAGAAAACCAACGGGGGAACAAAAGTACAAAAAAAAAGAGCAACTATAAATCCCGCCCCATCAAATAAGAAAAGTTTTGTTTTTATTTACGACGAACAATAAATAACAATACTAGAAACATACGCAACACTAAAGTGGTGTTATGGCAATAGGAAAAATTATAAAAAATAAACATTTGAAGGAAATAAAAAATAAATAAAAAATAAACTCATAAAAAAACACTCTCGCTCTCTATTTATATCTTTTTTTAGAGAAGAAAAAAACACTCAAATGGAAGTTATGTGGAAATAAAAGGTATAGAAGGATGCCAGATGAATGAAATGAAATAAATGTGTGAAAATTACTTTTGCTTTATTTATTTAAATAAATTGTTACATATTTTTTTTATTTATTTATTTTGAATAATATTTCATAACCTAGCTTTTGGCCATAATCGGTCACAAATTTCTACTAACAGATAAATTTAAAATACAATTCATTAATAAAAATTTAAATATATAATAACATAAAATAAAAGGTAAAAAATACATTTAAGAAGTTATTGCTAATTAATAAAAACAGTTAAATTGCACAAGTCAACCCAACAAAGCCCCATCAACCAAAAAATAATAAAAACAAATGTTAGAAAGTGAAGTCAATCATGTATCTATATGAGCAAAAGCTTGGCAAAAAAAAAAAAACTAATTACTACAAAAGTGGTATATACCCAGAAAAACATGTCACACCAACGCATGGCGCAGAAACTTGTATAAACTCTTTATATTCCACACACAGGGTCAACCGGAAGTTTATTAGTACTAAAAGTCACTACAAATTAAGAATTTTCTTTCTATTTTTTATTTCATTTTTTTTAACACGCTTGCGTAAGCATCAGTCCTTGAATAAGATACCCTTTGAAATTCCATAACATAAAGCAGTCCCATGAACAACATGATCACAGTACAGGTAACAATTTCTCTCACAAAACCAATAAAAGCACCAAACTCTAACAACATACCCTGAGTTATAATGCAAAGAAGCAACAAATGATGTAAAAAACAACCCACAGATCTATTCAGTAACGACACAGATTACTGAAACTAATGGCATTGATCAATGAATTCTAGACCAACATCTAAAGTTCCAGCAAGAAAACATTATAAATTCTGATGAAAATTAAAGAACATTAAGCTAAACAAAAAAAAAAAAAAAAAAATAAGTCCAATTATCAGAAAATGCATGAGAAGAGCAAAACAACACATTCAAAGAATAAAACAAGTAGCCGATTCCGCATAAACCCCACAGGAACAGAGAGTAGATAAATAGATAAGCTCAAAGTATCAAAACTAATAACCAGAAAAATCTTCTTACTTCAACAGACCAAATTATGTTCTAAAACATTAATGAAAATCAAAATATACACCCAACAGGTACCACTTTTCATTCACAAAATTTTTAATGATTTCCGCAGAATTCATCCAATAAAGAAACAGCCACTAAAAATGAGGATATACCTCAGCTCATTAAAACATTAAATAAAAGATATGAGACCGTGTACCACACTTAGCAAACATAATAAAGACCATACCAATTAGATTACAATGGAAGACACCGAAAACCATTCCTAAAAGAAAAAACATTTAATGAAATGAGAAAGATATGAACAACTTCCACCCATATTGCTGAAACAATCCAAAACGGAACATCTTAAAAAGACTCATACTTTATTGTTCAAAAATTTCGTTATAATAAACTAAATAACAAACTTGTTATTTCAGGTATATTGCCAAAAGTTTAAAAATATATACATTTTTACAACTATGTTTTATTAACTTCAAAGAATGGGGAATATTTTTCAATAAAATTAAAAAAGTTACAACTGAAACCTTTATTAGAACTAATAATAACACTTTTTTTTAAAGTATTATTATACTATTGTGGATGTAAAAAAATTAATTGAATTAGTAAAGCATTATTTTTATTTATAAAAAATACTGTGTAATTGTTATTTTATATTTTTGTACAAAAAAATCGGTTTTTTTAATGAATTTTTTAGTGAAATCTGGCAACTTCTTAAAGATGCTACCCTGTTGCCAATTAATGACACTTACACTGTCATGCTATTATATTTTTATTATTATAGTGAGAAGAGAGTGCATTTTTTTGCAATGAGTAAATATTCACCGTTGTAAAAGAGGATTTAATAAAAAAACAAAAACAAACTAGCCATCCAGCTGTTTACGAAGCCCACCACCTCTACAACACAAAATCAACTTTATATCACAAATACATGTAATTGTATGAGTTCGTTTATAAAACATCAACTCGTTTTTTGAAAAATTTCGTATCGTGCTTATTTTTTTTATTGTTTATTTATGTTTGCTTTACGTGTTTTAATGGATGTTTTTTGTATGCATGTGTAAGTGTGTGTTTGTTTGACAAGCTAAAGCTTGAGCAAATAACACGCGAATTTATGTGAATCAGTTGAAAAGTTACGGTTAATACGCAATCGTTAAAAGAATGCGATGAGATAAATTTTATTTAATTAATTTAGCGGATGATATAAATAATTAAATAAGAAAGAAATAAAAATAAGAGGAAGTAAAATTTATAAAATAAAAATTAAGAAAATTGAAAATAATTAAAAATACAGAAAGAAAAATAATTGCAAGAAAAAAAATTGCAAGAAAAAAAATGTATGGAAAAAAAACCGTCGGTCTTTTAACGGCTTTATTATGTTTTTCTACAACAAAATGTCAAACAAATGTCTGTGTTGTAATTGAAAATGTCATTTAATTGTCATTAATTAGTGACCATTTGTTTGAAATTTTTAATATTAAACAAAATAATGTAAATTTATAGCTTTTTTAAAGACAAGGCGCGTCGGTTTTGTGTAAAAAAAATAATAATAAATTAAACTTAAACATGCAAATTATTATAGCAATAAATTAAGTATTATTTACCATTAAACAACAGCAAACAAATTACACATAATATACGGCTATTCAAATACACAATGTCTAGCATTTTAGCAAAAAATAAAATAAAAAAATAAAAAAAAAACAAACAAATTCTAAAACCATTTACTATCAACAAACAGCCAGCTGTCAGCACAAGTGTCAAATTTGCAATTATTATTATTTCCTAACAAAAATTGAAAAAAAATGAAAAATGTTTTTTAATTTAAGGTCAAATTTTAAACAAATTTTTAAATAAATAAAAAAAAAACGTTATTTTTTAATAAAAAATAAAATAATAATTTATTAAATCCTCTTTATAAACTTCGACAATGTTTGCCCTATGTTTAATTTTTTGTTTAGTGATAAATTTTATTTTTTCTTTACAAATTTTATAAATTTATTTTTTTTTTTTTTAAATTAAAGTCGTTTTTTTTTTTTTTTTTTGGTGATTATTATTATTTTTCTAATTCCTGTTCCTCAAAACACGGTTAAATATTATACTTCATAATAATACTATGTTGTATAATGTACCGTGTTATCAAAACTATTCAACACTGGATTACTACAAGGTGAGTTTTAAAATTTTTTAAATTACTAATCAATAAAATATTGAACACATGCGTGTACAAAATAACACCATTCGGTGTTAATGGTGCATCAACTTCGTATTTTTAAATTACTAATCAAAATTACAATTAAAAATTATAAAAATTTTGTTATTTAAATTCTTTTAAAAAGGAAGAAAATTATTTAAAATATGAATTTAATTCCTTTTAATGCAGCCAGATAAATATCGAACACATGCGTGTACAAAATAACACCATTCGGTGTTAATGGTGTATCAACTTTGTATTTGTGCAAATTTTACACTGCGTAATCAAATTAGTAATAAGGAATTGATTGGAATTAACTTGATACTACATCAATAATGAATTGTTAAATAATTATATATTTGTTTCCGTGTATTAAAAAGTTGTAAACGAACGGTATCTAAAATCCGACAACCTAAGTTGTCAACTTGACCACAACCGTGGCGAATTTTACAGTTCCATTTTTGGTGGAAAATAAAAATCAATTTAAAAATACTTTTACAAGCAATCCGGGAATAACAAGTGATTATTTAGTAGAAATGGAATTAAAATTCAATTTCATATTTAATTGATATGGTATTATGCATCACAACCCGCCTGACCTGAGTGTCGATATTAGCGAATGTTCGCTAAAAACACAGAAGTTTCGGAACAATTATGTTTTAGAAAATATCGAGAATTATATGAATAGCCAGCAATTTTCAATAAAAAAAAAAAAAAAAATGTGGGTAATGTCGCTGCTTGTCTAAATAGATTTGCAAAATTATCTAAATATCTAATATATTTGCTTGATGGATGTGGATTTGAGCAACGGAAAAATTAATAATATTGAGAGAAAACATTGATGACTCCTCTGGGCGAAGTTGAAATTCGGGCAAAATGTTTCAAATATTACCACTATTATGTAAATGACTTTATTAATTTTATTGTTGATTATGTGAATTATTAATTTTGAAATGTAATTTTTTAGTTCGAAGTTACCAGAAATGTGTTCCCCTAATAACAAATTATGTGTATTTTGTTGTTTTTTTTTTAACATTTGATATATTGTGTTGTTTGTAATAAAATTTTTGTAATTAAAAAAAAAAATAAATCATTTTTTAAGTTTAGATTGGGAACGCAATGGAAATGAAACAAAATAGAACTATTGCCAATGTTTGTTATTTTAAAAAATAAATCAGCTTTTTAGTTTAGATTGGGAACGCAATGGAAATGAAACAAAATAGAACTATTGCCAATGATAAGAATCACAAGTTGTTAGTAATTTCTCGATATCGAAAACGAACCAATAATGAGTACTTTTACGTTTCGCTATTGATAACGCTAAAGTTTCACTATAAATACGATAGACGAACCTTTGAAATCGAAAGATTTGCTGACACAAAGTGAGCGACGGTTGAGCTCAAGTAACTCATATTCGGTTCGCCAACGATGGTCGTTCTCGAATGTTTTTGTCAGAGAAATGTTCGAACGGAATGTCATTATCGAAGTTTGTGGTCAGCTGGGAAGGAGCATTTAACAAAGTAATATCATATCATAAATTGCTCTCTCTCTCTCTTAGTTATTAGTTTGCGCGCAGTGTTGCCGTCTTGGTTATTTTTAACCAAATTTGGTTATTTTATTTGCCAATGTGGAGATAAAGACTTTTCCATTTTGGTTATTTTTTTTTTTAATTAAAATTTTATTTTTATTCGTTTTAAAAATTCTATTTTCTCTGTTATCTTGCCAACAATAATAACCAATAAAAAGAGAGTTTGCTAAAAATATATCACCCATTTAAAAAGTAAAGGATCTATGACTTCTCATTCCAATTTTAACTGACAATGAAGAAAAAAAAAAATCAATGGAAATTAGAAAGATTTTCCAAATACTAGTAATTAGAAAATAAAATACTAATGGGTGATTCAAGTAGAGATACTTTTTTCAATACGTGTGAGTCGTGTCATGCTGTCATGTTATTTTTGTTTAGTATTGTTTGGCATTTCATAATGGAAAGACTTATGCCTGAACAACGTTTATAAATCGTTCAACTTTATTACGAAAATTCACGTTCTTTGAGAAATGTGTTTCGTGCACTTTGCTCAACTTATGATCAACATAATTGGCCTACTGAGCGTACTATTCGCAACACCATCACCCATTTTGAGACCCAGCATTCATTATTGGATAATATTCGACCGAATAGACCACGTCCAGCACGCTGTGAAGAAAATATAGCGGCCGTAGCTGAGAGTGTACACGAAGACCGTGAAGAGTCGATTCGGTGCCGTTCGCAGCAACTTGGTTTGACGTATGGAACGACTTGGCGTATTTTACGTCGAGATCTTAAATTGAAAGCGTACAAACAACATAATCGGCCTACTGAGCGTACTATTCGCAACACCATCACCCATTTTGAGACCCAGCATTCATTATTGGATAATATTCGACCGAATAGACCACGTCCAGCACGCTGTGAAGAAAATATAGCGGCCGTAGCTGAGAGTGTACACGAAGACCGTGAAGAGTCGATTCGGTGCCGTTCGCAGCAACTTGGTCTGACGTATGGAACGACTTGGCGTATTTTACGTCGAGATCTTAAATTGAAAGCGTACAAAATACAGCTTGTATAACAACTGAAACCGCTCGACCTTCCCAAGCGACATCGCTTCGCTCTATGGGCTCTTGAAAAGTTCCAAGTTTTCGAGGCAAATTTTTTTTCAGCGATGAGGCCTATTTCTGGCTCAATGGGTATGTAAACAAACAAAATTGCCACACTTGCGACGAAGAGCAACCTGAAGAGATTCAAGAACTGCCACCTCATCCAGAAAAAACAACGGTTTGGTATGGTTTGTGGGCCGGTGGAATCATCGGTCCATATTTATTTAAAAATGATGCCGGTGCGAACGTAACCGTCAATGGCGATCATTATCGTGCCATGATAACCGACTATTTGATGCCTGAAATTGAAGCTCGTGATCTCGGCGACATTTGGTTTCAGCAAGACGGCACCAGTTCCCACACATCGCTTCAATCAATGGATTTATTGAGACAACACTTCGGTGAGCACATAATTTCACGTTTTGGGCCGGTCGATTGGCCACCAAGATCGCGTGATATTACACCGTAAGACTTTTTCCTGTGGGGATATGTAAAGTCTAAAGCTTATGCGGACAAACCCGCTTCGATTCAGGCTTTGGAGGAAAACATCACGAAATGCTCGAACGATTCATCGAAAACTGGACTCAACGGATGGACCATCTGCGACTTAGCAACGGCCAACATTTGATAGACATAATCTTCAAAAAATAAATGCCAAAAAATGTTCTTTCAAATGATAATAAACATTCCCCATTAAATTTGAATTTGCTGTGTTTTTTTTTTCTTTAAAAAAGTAGGGAACCTCGAAATGGATCACCCTTTATTAAAAAACAAACTTATATTTGGTCAAGATCGACTATACGATATCTTACACTAATGTGTACATGCCTTAAAGTGATAACTGAGAGAAGGCATTTTAAAAATCTAATTCCATATCGACGCTTAAATTTCTTCAGCCATTGAAACCTGAATTGGTTTGATAAATTTTGGAATACAAATGACTGGCTTTTGATCGTAAAATCGCTGCTGATATTGAAACATTTTTCCCCTTTGTTTTACAAACCACTTATAAAGCATTTTTTCCATACTTGGGTACTCAGCTTTGTTTAAGGTGCAACGTTTGCCGGGGCCACTTTCTGTTGTACGTACGAACTTTTTTTAATGAATATTTTTGCTTTATAATGTGGTAAACCGAAGACTTATGCAAATTGTAATTCACGCAAATTGAATTTATGGAATCTCCATTTTTAAATTTTTTTAAAATCTCTAATTTTTGAGAAATCATTGGCTTTAAAATTTGTTGAACTTTTTCCATATTAAGACATGTATTTGCATAACAAATGACACGAATAAACTGATAAAATTGAAGATCAAAATCATACAAAAAGATTAATATACCAAAAGACGGGGATTTCCCTTTTTTTAGTTATAGACATTGTGATCAAATTAAAAAAAAAAAAAAAAAACAGATAAAAGTCACGAAAATAGAACCTGTTTTACGTAAACTGTGACGATTTAAAAATTGAGCAGTCACGATAACCTGGCCGTCGCGACAATGTGTAGTCGCGAATATCGAGCTTGTACTGCATATTAGTAAATATTAACTTTTTTAAATTAAAAATTTTTTAAATTTTTACCTCCCACCAAAATGATTATATCAATTACTAAAAACTGTAAAAATCAAAAAAACAGAAAATTTTTTCCAATTAAAAAATTGATCAAATCAATCAAGTAGATGATTGAATGAATTAAAAATTTAAGTGAAAAATAAAATTTTATCTAAACTTTATTTTTATTTCATATTCACTTGAATATATTTATAAAACTTAGGTGCAGACTTGAGCAATTGTGTTCATTTAAAAAATATACAGTAATAATTTCTCTCTGTGTAGATTACAAAGTTTACGTTAGTGGTATTCCAATCGTTTTTTGAAACATATCATCTCGGTGATGAACGATATTATTTATTATGAATTTTTCCTGAAATCAAGCCTTGGTAGGTATTTATATCACATTTTCATATATACGTAACATATATAAATTTAATATACTATACACATTACACACGTTGCGTTAATTATATAAAACTAGCTTAACCCGGTGCGCTTCGCTGCACTGAAACTACGAAAAAGGGAGCTTATTTTTTTCTAATAACAACAAATTCGTTTAAATTGTAATTCTATTTATATAAATGTAAAAGTTATGTGGTGATACAATATCAAGGTTTTAAACGATTTTACTTCCTAAAAAGTCAAAACTAGACCCCTATTACTTTTTGTGTACAACCGTCAGCCGTTTGGGCTGCGCAATTATGAATCAGTCACTTAATTATAAATTTGATTCAATATTTGCGTCCTATGAGGGTACTGTTCCCCTGCCCCTATCGATAAAATAAGTGGTCTATTTTATTTTTGTGGTTCGCAGAATGCTTTTGTAAAAATGTATTGCTCCCCATGCACCTACCCACTTTATTTTTGTGTTGAAAGGTGTAGTTTTTCATAAGAGTGGATTGCATAAAGGCTGAAGAATTTTGTGTTAAGATATGTGATATTTAATATTTTCTATAGCTCCTCCTCTGTCAACCCAGCTCATTTTTCCATTATAGTGGTTTTAACCACGATCCTCAGTTACGCGATATTTAATATGTGCATCATAAGGGGGTATTGCTCGCCCTGCGCCTAACCCCTTTATTTTCATTTTCAAAGGTGTAGTTTATCATAAGAGTAACTCCTACCAAGTGTGAACATTCTCA
The DNA here is from genome assembly GCA_932274085.1 of Protocalliphora azurea. Taxonomy (NCBI): domain Eukaryota; kingdom Metazoa; phylum Arthropoda; class Insecta; order Diptera; family Calliphoridae; genus Protocalliphora; species Protocalliphora azurea. The sequence continues at coordinate 21,947,663 of OW026520.1, forward strand.
CTATAACAGTTCTTAAGATAGGCGATATTAAACATTGGCGTCCTATGGGGGGGGGGTACCACTCCCCTGTAGCTATCTTATTTTAATTGCAAGATCCTACTACAAAAAATTCAAGAAAATGGGTGCAGCGGCTCTTAAGATATCTGATACTTAATATTGATATCGTATGAGGGGTACCACTTCCCCTGCACCTCTCAAAAAAATAAGTAGTATTTTATTTTAGGGGTTCATGTGATAAAATTTCAGGAAAATTGGTTCATTCTATAAGCCAACAAACAGACAAACATATTTCATTTTTATAAATATATATAAGAGAGAAGATACGAGGGCGGATAAGTCCGTGACTTTTCGAACTTCCCTCGTAGTTATATGAAATGCAACACTATTCACAACAAGTACCACCTGTTAATAGACTACTGTTAAATTTTGAGCAAGTGTCGTTATTTACTTTGCGTTTAACAGCTGTTCAAAACATACAACCTCGTCTATTTTTCTAAAAATGGAAAAAAGTGAATTTCGAGTGCTCATTAAACATTATTTTTCGCGAAAAAAACAGTCAATCAAACCAAGGAAAAGCTCAATAAACACTATGGGGACTCTGCACTATCGATTTCAATGGTAAAAAAGTGCTTTACTGACTTTCGTTGTGGTCGCACAAGTACAAATGACGCTGAGCGTTCTTGACGGCCAATTGAGGTTAGTACCCCCGAAAATGTCGAAAATATCCACGATATAGTGTTGGCCGACCGAAGAGTGAAAGGGCGTGCGATTGTTGATGCCATAGGTATTTCATATGGCAGTGTGGTTTCGTTTTTAGATGATCAGCTGGGTTTAAGAAAGTTGTTTGCAAAATGGGTGCCGCGTTTGCTCTCAGTTAACCAAAAACGTAAACGTGTGACAACTTCAAAGGATTATTTGGAGTTTTTTAACCGCAATCCGAATGAGTTTTTGTGGCGTTTTGTAACTGTGGATGAAACATGGATCCATTACTGTACTAAGGAGGCCCAGCAGCAATCTAAATAATGGGTTTCTCCGGGTGAAACTGCTGCGAAGTAGGCCAAGGTAAGTTTGTCGGTCAATAAGGCGATGGCAACAGTTTTTTTGGGATGCACTCGGGATAATCCACATCGATTACCTTCAAAAGGGAAAAACAATAAACCGCGAATATTATGCCAAATTATTAGACCGATTTAATGAGAATTTAAAAAGAAAACGACCCCATATGGCCAAGAAAAAAGTTGTTTTTCATCAAGATAATGCACGGGTGCACACGTGTGCAGTCTCAATTGCAGAACTCCGTGAATTGGGGTTACGAATTGGTACCTCATCCACCATATTCTCCGGATTTAGCCTCTAGTGACTACTTCATATTTCCAAATCCAAAGAAATGGCTCGGTGGAAAGAGATTCAGCTTCAACGATGAAATTATTGAGCAAATAAATGCCTATTTTAAGGACCTCGAAAAATCCTATTTTTTACGCAAAGTAAATGACGACACTTGTTCAAAATTTGACAGTAGTCTATTAACAGGTGGTACTTGATGGGAATAGTGTTGCATTTCATATAACTACGAGGGAAGTTCGAAAAGTAACGGACTTATTGATCCGCGCTCGTATTGTACACAGTTTCGTTTTCTAATTTTCCTGATGATAAACTTTAACTTGTTTCGATACTTACAAAAAATTTTCCAATTTCCAATTGCCTCCCTTATTTCACGATAACAGAACTAATATTTTTGGTTAATTAATAGTATCATTTTGGTGAATGGAGCAAAATCAAACAAAAATTTAATTAAAACAAACAATTGCGTAATTGAAGTCTATTTTTATTTTTTTTTGTGTTCGAATAGATTCAGATTTATAACAAAGTCTATGCAATTAAATTCTGTTAAATATTTTATTTGATTTTCAAGCAATTCCTTTAACTAGAGGAAAAGAAAAATTAATAGATTTCATGCCATTATTTCTCAACTCAACTCATCTCACTAAACAAATCAAATCTTTTGTTTTTGCCACTAAAAAAAAAAAAAAACTAACAGCAATAGTTTTACAAATAAAATAGAAAAAATCTTATTTCGAGTACTTGAAAGGAGCTCAGATTACAAGCAGAAAATTACAACAAACATTGACAAACAGAGCATATCATCATACAAGGCGGCATTCAATGCAAGCATAGAGATACTCGCAGATAGACGAACGTATGGATGGACAGACAGTCAAGACATTCATTCAAGAAAATATTGACAATAAACTAACACAACATTATATTGTACACTTTGTTGGGAAAATTGGGGGTTGCTGTGAGAGAGATGACAGTTGTTGCTGTGGGTCTTTTTGGAACACATTTTATCTTCTACATTCAGTTAAAACAAATACAAAAAGGAATTTCAAAAGCTGTGCATTTTAAAAGTCTTAAGATTGTTCTTTTTGTTTGAGTTTAAAGAGGCCTTAAAACAAAACAAACAATTTTAATAATAAAATAAATATTTATAAGGAATTTTGAAAATATAATGAATTTAAAAAAGAGTTGGAGCTGAGAGTAAGGGAAGACAAGCACCTGTATTTGAACAGTTGTAAAAAAACAAGGGCTGAAGAGCAAGTCCTTTCGTATAGCTATTTTAAAAAGCACAAGGAAGAGTATACGCAAAGAAAAAAAAACATGGCTACGGCATTGTTACTACAACAATATTATTGTTCTCATTGCTAATATTCATTAATTTTAATAATACTATGTTCATGTTGACAATGGTTTTGTTTCTGTTTTGTCATTCAATGTTGACATTCAATCAAAATGTTAATATAGTTGACTACAAAAATTTTATGTTTTTGAATATTTTTACCAGAAACAAAACTTTATTAATATGAAAAAATATCATTATTTCTATAACCATTAAATATTATCAATCTTTTTCCTTGTTCTTAAACCATATTAATATTATTGTTCCCATAACAATAAAATGTTACAAATAAATTTGCTTTTCACAAATATGGTTGAAAAATTCATAACTTGTTTGTTTTTAAATATATTTGTTCTTTAACGTTTGTTTTTCACCTTCATTATAATTCTCATTTAGTTTAATCATCACTCAATATAAGTAGACAAGGTTTTTGTAATATTTGGTGAGGTTTAAACATTATATAAGATGTTTATTAACTACTACTAAAGAGTTCAGTTAATAAAAAATTATCTTGAATTATCTTGCTTAACATATAATGGTGCAATATATGACTCAATAATGTAATTTATAAAAATAATGACACAGAGAAAAAAATCATATATTTAATTTTTTTTTTCATAAATATTATGAATCGAACATGACTTTTTTTTCCCAAACTTTTTTTATAAAAAATAAAATTTTTTTTCTAGATATTATTAAATTGTTCATAATGAAAATTTTAGAAATTTTGAAAAAATTTTGTTAAATCTTTAGTTTTGTTTTATTAGATTTGATTGAAAATAGTAAATGAAAAAAGTTATAATGGGTGATTCAAGTAGAGATACTTTTTTCAATAGCTTTTTTTTGACAGATCACGTGTGAGTCGTGTCATGCTGTCATGTTATTTTTGCTTAGTATTTTTTGGCATTTCATAGTGGAAAGACTTACGCCTGAACAACGTTTACAAATCGTTCAACTTTAGTACGAAAATTAACATTTTTTGAGGAATGTGTTTCGTGCAACTTATGGTCAACATAATTGGCCTACTCAGCGTACTATTCGCAATACCATCACCCATTTTGAGACCCAGCATTCATTATTGAATAATATACGACCGAATAGACCACGTCCAGTACGCTGTGAAGAAAATATAGCGGCCGTAGCTGAGAGTGTACACGAAGACCATGAAGAGTCGATTCGGTGCCGTTCGCAGCAACTCGGTCTGACGTATGGAACGACTTGGAGCATTTTACTTCGAGATCTTAAATTGAAAGCGTACAAAATACAGCTTGTGCAACAACTGAAGCCGCTCGATCTTCCCAAGCGACATCGCTTCGCTATATGGGCTCTTGAAAAGTTCCAAAAAGATTCGACGTTTTCGTGGCAAATTTTGTTCAGCGATGAGGCCTATTTCTGGCTCAATGGGTATGTAAACAAACAAAATTGCCGCATTTGGGACGAAGAGCAACCTGAAGAGATTCAAGAATTGGCACTTCATCCAGAAAAAACAACGGTTTGGTGTGGTTTGTGGGCCGGTGGAATCATCGGTCCATATTTCTTTAGAAATGATGCCGGTGCGAACGTAACCGTTAATGGCGACCGTTATCGTGCCATGATAACCGACTATTTGATGCCTGAAATTGAAGTTCGTGATCTCGGCGACATTTGGTTTCAGCAAGACGACGCCACTTCCCACACATCACATCAATCAATGGATTTATTGAGCACAAAATTTCACGTTTTTGGCCGGTCGATTGGCCACCAAGATCGTGTGATATCACACCGTTAGACTTTTTCCTGTGGGGATATGTAAAGTCTAAAGTTTATGCGGACAAACCCGCTTCGATTCAGGCCACCCGCTGGCGTGTCATTCGCCAGTTACCAGTCGAAATGCTCGAACGAGTCATCGAAAATTGGACTCAGCGGATGGACCATCTGCGACGTAGCAACGGTCACCATTTGTTAGGCATAATTTTTAAAAAAATAAATGTCAAGGAATGTTCTTTCAAATGATAATAAACATTCCCCATTAAATTTGAATTTTCTGTGTTTTTTTTTTCTTGAAAAAAGTAGGGAACCTCGAAATGGATCACACTTTACAATGGGTTTTATCAAATTGTAAAATATTTAGGTAATGATAGATATGTTATAGGAGACCTCACTGCACAAACTTTTTTCTGTGCATTTTTAATCAATGTGTTTTATTTTAATATATGATAAGATGGGATAATAATATGATAAAATAGAATATCATATTTATATCATAGAATGGGATATAAAATCGGTAACAATATGATAAAATGGAATCATAAAAATTGTTATTTATAATCATATCCATCTTTAGCTGTGATCATATATTCCAAACATAATATGTTGCTCTTAGATTATGGTCACTACAACTATATTTTTTCTCTGCGTGTAGCAAACAACATTTTGTGGCCTTTGAACTGTTTTCAATACTTTATTTAAATAATGCTTATAATTTCCCTTATGTCTTTAATATCCTATTTATAATCTTTTAATTTCCTTTAAATGTCTTTTTTTAAACTAAAAATCTCTTTCAGAAATCTTTTTTGCTCTCTTTTTGTTTAATACTTGACAAATTGACAGTAAACTGTCAACGTGTAAAATAATTTAACAATTTGGAATTTTGCCTTTCAAATTGAAAAAAAGGTTCCTTTTTTTTCTTCATAAAACGCTCAATCCTTATTCATGCGTTAAGTTGTCATTAGGAAATCAACAAGGTCTGGTTTAATGACAATACTCTTCATACACTTTCAAAATAAAAGCGAAAAAAACTGACCCACTAAATATGTTTTTGTTGAATACTTGTCTTAAGCAACAAAAAGATTCTTATGAACCAGATTTTATTGTATTTTTTTTTGTTAAGAAACAAACAAAAACAAAATTCAATGAATTAAAACCACAAAAGGAAGAAAAAGAAAGGATCAACAAATATACTTAACTAACCAACTGTCAAAATTCCAAAACGTTCTTAAGAATATTGAAAAACATTTCAGGTTTTTTCTATTTTTTTTTATTTTAATACAAATATACCTCAGGGCTACTGTTTATTATAAATAAATAAATATTATCAGCTTTAGATTTGAAAAAAGCAGCAAACACGGAAATAAATATTCTCTGCTCCTTTTTTTGGTTTATTAAACCCTAGAAATCAAAAATTAATCTTTAAAATTTTCTTAAGATTAAAAAGTAAATTTTTATTTTAAAATCTATCCTTTAATTGCTCTAAATATTTTTAAGATTAATCATCACTTTCCCTCTCTTCTCTCTTGCTCTCTTGTTCAACAGTAGTTAGACGTCAGTCAAAATAAATTCTAATTACCTGAAAAATTGAGGTCAGATTTTAGTTGCAAGATAATAGTTGAATGTGGGCGGCCGTAATAGCAAAATATTGTATAACACACACACATGATTTAGCTTCAACAAAAAAAAAAAAAAAAAAAAAAAAAAGGATTAAAATTCAGTTGCATTTTAACATCAAAAGTCAGCGAAATTTTTATAAAGATTTGGTTAAATTTGAAAGAGATTTTTTGTCAAGATAAATTTGCTCTAGAAAATTGCAAAGATTTGCAAATGCCTTTTGACTTTAACCGTCTTGGATTTAGTTTATCCTTAAGGAATTAAAGATAGTATTGAATTAAAGAAATATTTAAGATATTATCTCTTCTATACATGTGTGTGTTGAAATATATTTCTTCAAGTTTCCAAATAACTAAAAGGATCATATAATTGTTTTAATTAACAATTATACAAGTGAGAATTTTGCTATAAAAATTCATCCAAGTTGCCTAATAAATTGCTGAGTTATAAGCAAAATATCAAAACTGCCTCTGCTTTTATCAAAGAATTAAATTGAAAATCAATAAAAAAGATATATTGAGACAAAAGTTCCTATTACTTCCTCCTATGCAATGAAGTTGCGAATTTTTAACATTAACTCAATTTTCCAGTTCCCTCTCTTTCTCCCCTATTATTACTATATCACATGCCATCCTTTAGTTTTTCACAAATCTATATTTCTTTTGTAATTCTAATCACACAAAGGGCAATTGCTTTTCATGTCTTAAACTTGAATGACAAAAAAGAACTTGAAAGTAACTAAACATAAAAGTGTTAAAATATAAAAAATAAAAGAAAAAAAAAAAAAAATAAAATTAAATTTCTTGATCATTATTATTTACAATTTTTCTACTTTGAAATTCACTAAAGTGTATGTAATGTGACAGGAAATCATGTGGTGGCGACCGAGAATGAATGAGAGATGAAACGTTAAAATTAACAATAAATAAAAAATATATATAAGGTAATAACGCAAAGAAACCTTAAAAATGCAATAATAATGAATAAATTCAAAAGAATTCACACAATTTAAAAATAGTAAGAAAAAAAAAAAAAAAACAAAAACAACTAGTAACTTGCACTAAAATATAAAGTATTACAACTAGTTTACAAAAAATCAAGAAATAAATAAAATTCATTTTGAGCCGAAGTTGAACTGATTCAATACAGAAAAAAAAACTGAATGGGAAATAAACTAGAACTAAAGTAAAATTGAATTAGAACTAAACTAAAATTAAACAAGTCAAACAAGTTTTGACTATAGGTTATATTCTAGTCCGTGGTATGGCCTATACTCTATTACATTTTCTTGACAATGTTACATTCTGTTGCCTCGACTATAGTCTAGCCTATAGTCCCTAGTATCTTCTATATTTTTAACTAAAATTTACTCTATAATCTCTAGAACTAAACTATAAAACTAGAGCTGAACTAGTCTATAGTCCTAAGTCATAAACTTTGACTATAATCTTTTCTGCAGTCTCGACCATAGTCGAGTCTATTGTATGGAATATTAGAACTAAACTAGAACGGAAATAGAACTGAATTAGAACTGAACTAGAAATGAATTAGACTAAGCTAGAACTGAACTAAACTAAAATTTAATTAGAAAAAGAAACTAAACTAGAACTGAACTAAAAATAAATTAGAACTTAACCAAAACTGAACTGGAACTGAACTAGAACTAAACTTGAACTAAACATGAACTAAGCTAGAACTGAACTAAAAATCAATTAGAACTTAACCAAAACTGAACTAGAACTAAACTTGAACTAAACATGAACTAAGCTAGAACTGAACTAAAACTGAACAAGAACTGAACTAAAACTGAACTAAAACTGAACTAGAACTGAACTAGAAATGAAGTAGAACTGAACTAGAACTAGAACTGAACCAGAACTGTACTAAAACTGAATTAGAACTAGAACTGAACTAGAACTGAACCAGAACTAAAACTGAACTAAAACTAAGCTAGAACTGAACCATAATTGAACTAGAACTAAACTCGAACTTCACCAGAACTGAACTAGGATTGAACTAGAACTGACACTATCAGACACGGAATAACAGCATGGGGAAATGTCAGATATAATAGTACACTACAGAAAACCCAAGACAGCCTGCTTAGAATCTTATGGAAAAAACATCACCATAACTATCGGAACAATCCCAACACCACTACCGATTCCACCAATGTTCCTGAAACAAACAGCTTGGCAAAACACCTAAACATTATGAATGTCAAAAACATATACCACACAACACTTATCAAAGAATTTGATGACGACAGTAGATTTTTGCAAACAATTGATCACACACATAACACAAGAATAAAATCACAAGGAAGATATAAAGTCCAACGTTTTACAAATGAGTATGGCCGAAACACACTGCCCGTCGTATTGCCCACTGTTCTAAATAAAATACCCATAAATATACTAAATACTAAAAATAAATACAAAAAACACAAAGACATTAAAAACTACTTAATAAATTTGCAATGAACACTCGTTGAATTAAATATATAGTGAATTATTAATAAAATTTCCTGCAGACAAGCTTATGAGCTTTGCGGGATAATATTATAAATTTCTCTAAGATAAACATGATTTAAAACAGATAAAATTAAAAATATAATAATAAATAAATTAAATAAATAAAATTAAAATTAAAATAAACCATATAAATGAAAATAAAATACATGAAAGACCGAATATTAAAACCTCAGCACCTGGAGATGTGTATAGGAACACGAATTATAAATGAAATTTGCCAGCAATGAAGTAACTTCAACATAAGCCGAGGACAACCCAACTTATATTTTTCTTTTAAATTTTTTAAAATATTAATATAAAATGTTAATCTATTGAATTGTAAACAATAACTGTAAATAAATAAATTAATAATAAAAAATTAATAACTAAATCTGAACTACAACTGAAATAAAACTGAACTAGATCTGAACTAGAACTGAACTACAACTGAACCAGAACTGAGCTAGAACTGATGTATAACTCAACTAGAACACAACTAGAACTGAACTTGAACGGAACTAAAAATGAACTAGAACTGAAGTAGAACTAAACTAGCGCTGAACTAGAATTGAAACAGAACTGAACTAGAGCTCAGCTAGAGCTGAACTAGAACAGAACTAGATCCGAAGTAGAACTGAACTAGAACTGAACTAGAATTGAACTAGAATTGAACTAGAATTGAACTTGAATTGAACTAGAACTGAACCAGATCTGAACTACAACTGAAATAAAACTGAACTAGATCCGAACTAGAACTGAACTACTGAACCAGAACTTAGCTAGAACTGATGTATAACTCAACTATAACTGAACTTGAACTGAACTAGAAATGAACTAGAATTTAACTAGAATTGAATTAGAGTTGAACTTGAATTGAATTAGAACTAAAATAAATCTGAACTACAACTGAAATAAAACTAAACTAGATCTGAACTAGAACTGAACTACAACTGAACCAGAACTGAGCTAGAACTGATGTATAACTCAACTAGAACTGAACTAGAACAGAACTAGATCCGAAGTAGAACTGAACTAGAACTGAACTAGAATTGAACTAGAATTGAACTAGAATTGAACTAGAATTGAACTTGAATTGAACTAGAACTGAACTAGATCTGAACTACAACTGAAATAAAACTGAACTAGATCTGAACTAGAACTGAACTACTGAACCAGAACTGAGCTAGAACTGATGTATAACTCAACTAGAACTGAACTTGAACTGAACTAGCGCTGAACTAGAACTGAAATAGAACTGAACTAGAGCTCAGCTAGAGTTGAACTAGAACAGAACTAGATCCGAACTAGAACTGAATTAGAACTGAAGTAGAATTGAACTAGAATTAAACTAGAACTGAACTAGAACGATAGGATTTAAATCAAAGCCAACATATATTAGATTGTAGGACAAAAGGAAGTTTGCAAACATAGTTTACGTTTATGAGAATGGTTATCCTAATTTAATCAATTAAATAAAATTAAAGTTAATTCGTCATATTTTGAAATTTATACAACATTTTCTTTTTGCGTAGAAATCTAACACCTACTCTTTTGTAAGTATTTAAATTTATTTATTATCCCAAAAGCAAATAAATTTCCTTTTAAAATCATTTGAAATTAAACGAGGGAAACTAACAGACAATCCTTGAAATCTATACTAAAATAATTATTTCTTTTTTACTGAACCGCTCCCCAAATTTTATAGCTCACGAAAAAAAACAACATTTAAATGTTTGGTTTTCATTTATAAGTTTGAAAAAAAAAAAAATCTAGCCAAGACCACATAGGGTGTTAACAATAGAGTTGGCATTTAAAAAAAAAGCAAAATACACTTATGTAAATATAAAGCCCACATAATAATGCCATAATTATGTAAACAAAAAACCCACACAATACTATTTAGGACAAGACACTCTTAATATTTCGCTAAAGCAACAGAAAAGACAGAAAACCACAGGCTAAATTAAGCATGACAACGAAAATAGCAAACACAATTAAGTGACAAAAATAATATTACAAAAGAGGACGAAAAAAAGCACAATTCATTTAGAAATGATACCAGCAGTTTTGGTTTTTTTTTTCTGAAAGCTATAATAACAAAGGATTCCTAAGGAAAATGGTTAAACAAACCCACAAAAACGCCATTTTTTTGCAGCTTCATTGGTTGGAAATTTATACTATTTTATAGGTAAAGAATAAAAAAAAAAAAAAAAAAAGAAAAACCAAAAATGGTAGATATATTTTTGTATGAATAGTCCTAAAAATGAATTAATTGCGCTTTTTCTTTCTTTCGTATTTTTTTTTTTTTTTATTTTGCACCCAAGAACAAAGCATCCTTTTTGAAATCTTCCCTTTTTATTTATGTTGGAACCAAAGATATCCTTTTCAATGTTATTTGGTGTACAAAAGTGCTCAGAGTACTGTACGAGTAACTTATAGCTACTGTTTGCCATTTTATTTCGAATTCGCTTTCAAATTTTCATATAATTGTAGGGAATGTATTGTTCATTTTAGTTTTGGAATTGTTTTGTTTTAAGGAGTAAAAGACCCAGTAGGAAATTTTTAGAATTAATTTAAATGTAATAATTAATAATTTAAAACTAAAATTTACTGTACAAAAACTGTTAGAACTGAACTAGAACTTAACTAGAAATGAACTAGAAATGAATTAGAATTGAAATTGAACTAAACTAGAACTGAACTAGAAATAAACTAGAATTGAACTGGAACTGAACTAGAACTTGACTAGAACTTGACTAGAACTTAGTTAGAACTGAACTACAAATGAACTAGAACTGAACTAGAACTGAACTAGTACTGAACTAGAACTGAACTAGAATTGAACTGGAATTGAATTAGAGTTGAACTAGAGTTGAACTAGAATTGAACTAGAACTGAACTAGAATTGAACTAAAATTGAACTAGAATTTAACTAGAACTGAACTAGAATTAATTTAGAACTAAACTAGAACTGAACTAGAATTGAACTAGAAATGAACTAAAATTGAACTAAAATTGAACTAGAATTGAACTAGATCTGAACTAGAATTAATTTAGAAGTAAACTAGAACTGAACTAGAATTGAACTAGAACTGAACTAGAATTAATCTAGAACTGAACTAGAATTGAACTAAAATTGAACTAGAATTGAACTAGAATTGAACTAGAACTGAACTAGAATTAAACTAGAACTGAACTAGAATTGAACTAAAATTGAACTAGAATTGAACTAGAGTTGAACTAGAACTGAACTAGAATTGAACTAGAATTGAACCAGAACTGAACTAGAATTAATCTGTAACTGAACTAGAAATGAACTAGAATTGAACTAGAATTTAACTAGAGTTGAACTAGATTTGAACTGGAACTGGACTAGAATTATTCTAGAACTGAACTAGAACTGAACTAGAATTGAACTAAAATTTAACTAGAATTGAACTAGAACTGAACTAGAACTGAACTAGAACTTAACTAGAACTGAACTAGAATTGAACTAGAATTGAACTAGAATTGAACTAGAACTGAACTAGAATTAAACTAGAACTGAACTAGAACTGAACTAGAAATGAACTAGAATTGAACTAGAATTGAACTAGAACTGAACTAGAATTAAACTAGAACTGAATTAGAACTGATCTATAATTGAACTAGATATCAGGTAGAATTAAGCAATAAAACTAATACTCAGTCATATGCAAAAATACTAAAAACAATAATATCGGATCACTACTCTCTTTTTTGCTCCATAAATAAAAAAGAAAGTCACCAAAAATTAAACAATCAGGAAAGGGGAAACGATAGTACGCAAGGGCCACAATTAAATAACTTTTTAGTAAAAAAAAAATGCAAGAGGAACTAGAACTAGAACTGCACCAGAGCTAGAACTGAACTAAAACTAAGCTAGAAATGAACCAGAACTGAACTAGAACTGAACTAGAACTTAACCAGAACTTAACCAGAACTGAACTAGGACTGAACTAGAACTGAAGTAGAACTGAACTAGAACTGAACTAGATCTGAACTACGACTGAATTAAAATTGATCTAGATCTGAACTAGAGTGATTTAATAAAACCAAACCATAATGTAAATGACATGTTTAATAAAATATATGAAAAGTTTAGTAAAATTTATAATAGTTCATATAAAAAGTAAAATGCGTGTAAAAAATAAACCTTCAAATCCTTGAATTAATGAGGAACTAATAAGATATTGTGACAAGCGAGATAAACTCTATAAAAAATGGCAAAATAACAAATATTGAAAAAGAATATAAAATCTTTAGAAACCAAGTGAATAAAAAAATCACTCAAACTAAAAACACTTATTATCGTCAAAAGTTTATTGAAAATAGAAGTGATAGGCGAGCCATTTGGCAATTAATCAATGAAATCATTGGAAAGAAATCGAATAATATTGATGAAATAATAATAAACAATTTTAAAACTGAAAATATCGGGAACATTGTAAATTGCTTTGCCAAAAATTTTAGTGAAGACGTAAATAAAATAGTACACTATTGTGATATACAAACACTACAAACCGTACAAATTAACTCAAAAAGTTCAATTGATCTATTACAAACCTATGAAAGTGAAATATTTAACATTCTAAAGACATTAAATATTAAAAAAAGGTGCTGGAGTAGATCACATAAGGCCAAAAGATTTAAAAACAAATGCCAATGTCTCCACACCAATGCTAATTGTACTAATAAATAAAACTTCAGAAAGCTCAACCGTTCCCAGTCTTTTGAAAACCTCAATCATCAGGCCTATATATAAAAGCGGCTCAACGATTAATTACGAGAGCGTATCAATAAGTCCGAGACTTTTCAAACTTCAATTTCGAGTGCTCATTAAACATTATTTTTTGCGAAAAAAAAACCGTCAATCAAACCAAGGAAAAGCTCGATAAATACTATGGGATCACTGCACCATCGATTTCATTGGTAAAAAAGTGGTTTACTAGCTTTCGTTGTGGTCGCACAAGTACAAATGACGTTGAACGTTCTGGACGGCCAATTGAGGTCAGTACACCCGAAAATGTCGAAAAAATACACGATATAGTGTTGGCCGACCGAAGAGTAAAAGTTCGTGAGATTGTTGATGCCGTAGGCATTTCATATGGCAGTGTGGTTTCGATTTTAAATGATCAGCTGGGTTTTAAGAAAGTTGTCTGCAAGATGAGTGCCGCGTTTGCTCTCAATTGACCAAAAACGTAAACGTGTGACAACTTCAAAGAATTGTTTGGAGTTGTTTAACCGCAATCTCAATGACTTTTTGCGGCGTTTTGTAACTGTGGATGAAACATGGATCCATTACTGTACTAAGGAGGCCCAGCAGCAGTCTAAATAATGGGTTTCTCCGGGTGAACCTGCTCCGAAGTAGGCCAAGGTAAGTTTGTCGGTCAATAAGGTGATGGCAACAGTTTTTTGGGATGCACTCGGGATAATCCACATCGATTCCTTCAAAAGGGAAAAACAATAAACGGCGAATGTTATGCCAACTTATTAGACCGATTTAATGAGGATTTAAAAAGAAAACGATCCCATATGGCCAAGAAAAAAAAGTTCTTTTTCATCAAGATAATGCACGGGTGCACACGTGTGCAGTCTCAATGGCAAAACCATATGAATTGGGCTACGAATTAGTACCTCATCCGCCATATTCTCCGGATTTAGCCCTACTTCCTATTTATAAAACTAAGGAAATGTCCCGGTGGAAAGAGATTCAGCTCCAACGATGAAATTATTGCCTATTTTAAGGACCTCGAAAAATCCTATTTTTTACGCAAAGTAAATGACGACACTTGCTCAAAATTTGACAGTGGTCTATCAAAAACTCCAAACAATAATTTGAAGTTGTCACACCTTTACGTTTATGGTCAATTGAGAGCAAACGCGGCACCCATCTTACAGACAACTTTCTTAAACCCATATGAAATGCCTATGGCATCAACAGACTCACGCACTTTTACTCTTCGGTCGGCCAACACCATATGGTGGATTTTTTCGACATTTTCGGGTGGGTGTACTGACCTCAATTGGACGTCCAGAACGTTCAACGTCATTTGTACTTGTGCGGCCACAACGAAAGTCTGTAAACTACTTTTTTACCATTGAAATCGATGGTGCAGAGTCCCCATAGTATTTATCAAGCTTTCCCTTGGTTTGATTGATGGTTTTTTTTTCGCAAAAAATAATGTTTAATGAGCACTCGAAATTCACTTTTTTCCATTTTTAGAAAAATACACGAGGTTGTGTGTTTTGAACAGCTATTAAACGCAAAGTAAATGACGACACTTGCTCAAAATTTGACAGTAGTCTATTAACAGGTGGTAGTTGATGGGAATAGTGTTGCATTTCATATAACTACGAGGGAAATTCGAAAAGTCAGGGACTTATTCAGCCGCCATCGTATATATGCCCATGTAATGATCAGTAATTTAAGAGAAAGTATTAACTTTCGCATATGCGGACGATACAGCAATTGTTGTCGTCAATATAAACGTCAATACTGCCTTACAAAGAATGCAACAACAATTGAATATCGTAACTAAATGGTGTCATGATAATGTTTTGATGATTAATGCTTCGAAGACAAAGCTAATGCATATCAAGGCGCAACATCAGACAGCCTCTTCAATTGTGTTATTATTATTTCATAGCGTCGAATGTCTGCATCAAGAAGTTTTAAATTCCAATAATCATAATGAACTGGACTAGAACTGAACGAGAACTGAACTAGAATTGAATTGAATTTACAGCATTGTTAATTTTCATTTCCTATTGGGTTTTTAATAAAAATACACACGCTTTGAAAGAAAAAAAATTTCATCTTTCAAAATGCCTGAGTTTATTAGAGCAGTTTTGATCCTTGTTTTTTTTTTTTTTTTGTTATTGCTGACAACGTTTCCCTTTTTTGTTTTATAAGCCTTTACATTCATACACAATTATAAGGCATTTGTATTAGTAGTTATATTATCCTGGACTACCGTTGTCAGTGACTACCACTATTTTCTCTCTTTTTCCATTTTTTTCCGCAATTTCATTATAACAACGTACATACATACATATATACATACATACATACATACATACATATATACATACATACATATATACATACATACATACATACATATATATATATAAATGTACATATTTGCTAACGATGCTGTTGTTGTTCAGTTTCAGTGGATTTTAATGCCGAAATGAGAATAATGACAATGATGGAAATGATGATGAAGATGATTATTGCTGCTCGTTTAGAACACACATTTAGAGGTTTCAAATTTCAATGAATTATTTCTTTTTTTTTTCCCTTTATAAACATTTTTTCAGTTTTGTTTGCTAATGCTACTGCATAAACCCCATAGTATAAGCAAATGCTAACTATGTTTCTGATAGAGTCCTGTATTCAAAGGATTTTTGTCAACATTTGTTGTATTTTTCTGTATTCCATTTATAGTTTTACTTATGGAAAATTAAAAATATATATATATATCTATATATTTTTAGTCATAAATCATTTTTGTCTTTTTCACGGCATCATCATTCTCATCATTGTGATTGTTTTCTGCTTTAACAAATATTTAGTATTCATATTTCCTTTTTGTAATATTTTTTTTTTTTCATTTTTAGAAAAATATTAGCTTTATTACAATTATTTGTGGTTAATATTGTTAATGCGGTTGGAGGCCTTTTTTTTTTTGTTTTGTGTAAGTGACTCACGTTTTCTTAGGTTTGATTTTTTTTGTTGCTTTGAAATTTTTCACTTTTTGTAACACTTGTACAGGAACCAACAATATTTTTTTTTTTTATTATTAACATGGCGCCATTATTTATTTTAAATATATTAAAGAAAATGCAAATAACGACTAAACGTAATAAGAAGCCATTAAATGACAACAATTGCTATTATTTTATATATTTTTTTACAATAAAAAAGAAAATTTTGTGCACAGTATGAGAGATAAAGGAAACGCTAGTAAACTTAAAGAAAAAAAAAAAAAATAATAAAAAAAAATGAAATTAGAAAAATCTTTAAAAAGAAAAAAAAAACAAAAATTAATAAAAAGAGGTGTTTTAAATACAAAGTTTAATTGTTTAGAGCATTGGCCGCAGAGCGAATACTCTCTCTTTTGGTGCAGAGAGTATTTTCTCTTTTTACATACACAACAAAAACGTTAACAAAAAAAAAAAAAAAAAAAAAATGCCAAATAAATGCACAAATTTTACAACAAAAATTATAAGAAAATAAAAATTTTTAAATTGAGTTCTAATGCATTTGTGTGTCCCCTCTTTGAGTCTATCAATGATTTAGAGTTATTTAAAAAAAATATACGAAACTTTTGGTGAACAATTTTTATGGATTTTTCTTTTTTTATTTATTTTAAATTAATTTATATATCGACAATTTCATTAAAGAAGAACGCCCAAAAAGGCCATTATATCGCTGGAAATGCTTGATGAATTTCAATTTATTTAAACGGCTTTTGAATTTTGCTTATGTCAGCTTTAATACGAACATTTCAAAAAATAAGATAGATTTTTTAAAAATGCATTTTAATGCAATTTGCATTTTTTTAATGTATTTTTTGGTTAAATATGCTATTTAAAATTTTTATTATTATTATTTTTTTTTAATATTTGGAAAATATGAATTTCGTTAAAATAAAAATGTAAAATCGGAATTACTAGCGTCCCATCTAGACCTCAACTTCCCTATCAAACAGTGACCCGTTATGGCCCCTATCATGATTCTTAAGCTCTTCCTATTCAAGCCCAGAAGAGTGCTAGTGCCTGCATTGTCCAGTGCTGGCCATATCGCCCTCGACACCCTATAGTCCTCTCTACTCTCCCAAGCCGAATTGGTTCTGACCAAGATCCAATCATTGATCTTCCCATAGAAGAAACTCAGTGGTGGTTTCACATAGGTTTCCCTCTCCGAGACATATTTTGCTGCGCCTTGCCTTGCCAGTTCATCAGCCAGTTCATTGCCTGAAATATTGCAATGGCCAGGCACCCAGCAGAGTCTCACCATGTAGTCCTCCATCAGCTCTCTCAGTGTCTTCTTACAGGCAGCAACTAGCCTGGATTTCACCAAATGTGTCCCTAAGGCCTTCAGAGCCGCCTGACTGTCCACATAGAGAGTAACTTCGGTACCCCTCGCAACGTTCTGCCTGATTATTTCTGCGGCTTTCAGGATGCCGAGAATCTCAGCCTGAAAAACGCTGCACTCATCAGGGAGTCTAAATGAGCCTTTCAGATCCGTGCCCATAGTATAGACCCACGCACCAGTACCTATGTTCATCTTCGATCCGTCTGTGAACACTGCACAACCTTCATATAGTTTCTCAGTGCCGGACCAGATGTCCCTATCAGGTATCACCACGACAGGATTTACCCCAAAGTCTGATTCAGCGGTCATGTAATCTGATGCCCCTGTGGAGTTCAGATCTGCGCTTGATGAACCTAATAGTCCTAATTCCTTAAGTCTCAGCAGACTCTTTGCTGCCATACCCTTTACAAACTCTTCAATGGGTAAGAGATGAAGTATGACATCCAGAGCCGCCTGTGGTGTGCTTCTCATTGCACCTGTAATGCCAATTGAAGCACACCTCTGTGCCTTCAACAAAAGGTTCCTATTACTCTTACGTTCCAGTGCCTGCCACCAGACAGAACAACCATAAGCAAGAATTGGTCTCACCACCGAAGTGTAAATCCAATTTACAACTTTTGGTTTGAGCCCCCAACTCTTATCTATGGAGTTTATACAGGTGTAGTAGGCATTGAGGCCACGTTGTCAACTATTACTTAGTATTTTTTAGCCAATACACTAAGGCAATAGTATAAAACTGAGCCTTAATTTCACCAATCACCAAAAATACTAGAGTAAATAATTCATTCAATTTTTGCAATTAAAAAAATTGTTCAAATCAAGCAAGTAGATGATTGAATTAATTAAAAATTTAAGTGAGAAATAAAATGTTATTTAAATTTTATTTTTATTTTATATTTATTTTTATTACATATTTATTAAATTTAGTTAAAAATGAAATTGTTAATTGTGTTAATTGAAAAATATACAGCAATAATTCTTAAAGTAATTTAAACATATTTTTTGTATAAATTCAAAGAATTTTCTTATTATATATTTTATTTATTTTTATTTATTATAATTAAAATTGCAATAATTCTATAACTAATTCACTAGCAACATAGGCTTATAAAATTTACATTTTAAATCAAATTTGATTAAACATTTTATAACTTTCAAATTAAATACAAAACACAGAAAGAAAAAAATAAAAATGATTTTTAATTACTTCAATTAAAATTTTAATTGATTTTTCTGCAAACATCAAAATGATAATATTAATTATGTGAAAATAATTGATTTTTTCTTGTATAAAATTCAAATAATTAATTTAATTAAATTAATTAATTTTATGATTTAAATTTTTTCTAAAATCAATTAAAAATTTTATTGGCATAATTCAATTATTAATTAAATCGGCTTCATTGCAAAAACCGTTCTTTAAAATTAGCATAAAATTTAATGCTGTATTAGTTTGTCTTTATTTATTATTATAAATTATATGCATATATTTTTAAAGCTTACAAATATATATAAGAATATTTTTTAGATTCGCGTTCTTTGTCAAGAAATTCAGTCGTTTTATAGTCGTTATTATTTTGAGGGTCATTACCACAAACAAACTATAAATTTTACCAGGTACCTCTCACAATCTATGGAATCAGACAATTTTAAGAATATTTAATGATAAGTGTTTGGTAAAATGATCCAAATAAAAGTAATGCTTACTTAAATGGCAATAGTTTTGAAAAATATTCTTTTGGCAGCTGCAATTAAAGTAAACCTTAATAGGGAGATGTAATGGGTGATTCAGATCACGTGTAAGTCGTGTTATGCTGTCATATTATTTTTGTTTAGTATTGTTTGGCATTTCATAATGCAAAGACTTACGCCTGAACAACGTTTCCAAATCGGTAAACTTTATTACGAAAATTCACGTTCTTAGAGGAATGTGTTTCGTGCAACTTATGGTCAACATAATCGGCCTACTGAGCGTACTATTCGCAACACCATCACCCATTTTGAGACCCAGCATTCATTATTGGATAATATTCGACCGAATAGACCACGTCCAGCACGCTGTGAAGAAAATATAGCGGCCGTAGCTGAGAGTGTACACGAAGACCGTGAAGAGTCGATTCGGTGCCGTTCGCAGCAACTTGGTTTGACGTATGGAATGACTTGGAGCATTTTACGTCGAGATCTTAAATTGAAAGCGTTCAAAATACAGCTTGTGCAACAACTGAAGCCGCTCGATCTTCCCAAGCGACATCGCTTCGCTCTATGGGCTCTTGAAAAGTTCCAAAAATATCCGACGTTTTCGAGGCAAATTATGTTCAGATATGAGGCCCATTTCTGGCTCAATGGGTATGTAAACAAACAAAATTGCCGCATTTGGGACGAAGAGCAACCTGAAGAGATTCAAGAACACTTCATCCAGAAAAAACAACGGTTTGCTGTGGTTTGTGGGCCGGTGGAATCATCGGTCCATATTTCTTTAAAAATGCCATGATAACCGACTATTTGATGCCTGAAATTGAAGCTAGTGATCTCGGCGACATTTGGTTTCAGCAAGACGGCGCCACTTCCCACACATCGCATCAATCAATGGATTTATTGAGACAATACTTCGGTGAGCACATAATTTCAAGTTTTGGGCCGGTCGATTGGCCACCAAGATCGTGTGATATCACACCGTAAGACTTTTTCCTGTGGGGATATGTAAAGTCTAAAGTTTATGCGGACAAACCCGCTTCGATTCAGGCCTTGGAGGAAAACATCACGCGTGTCATTCGCCAGTTACCAGTCGAAATGCTCGAACGAGTCATCGAAAATTGGACTCAACGGATGAACCATCTGCGACGTAGCAACGGCCAACATTTGATAGACATAATCTTCAAAAAATAAATACCAAAGAATGTTCTTTCAAATGATAATAAACATTCCATATTCAATTTGAATTTTCTGTGTTTTTTTCTTTAAAAAAGTAGGGAACCTCGAAATGGATCACCCTTTACTACGCTGCACAACTGGAACAGCAGAAAAATTAACAAAATTTGCACAAGAAACGTTAAAAATGCAGATGTACCATTTAAAAGCCACAAATTCTCTATCCTCTATCAAGTTCTCATAGGTCATTCAAGTCAAAAATGGTCGTCGTACAAAATTTTAGTTTTATTTTATTTTTTTTCTAAATGTTTTTATTTTTTTTTAAATTTATTTTTTTTTTTAATTTTCTTTTTTAGTTTATAAATTCTTAATTTTATTATTGCATCAGTCATTAAATCAATCATTAAATTTATTAAATTTAAATAAAAGAAATAATAAAAATAAAATTCAAACGTTTTTTTTCTCATTTAAATTTTTAATTCATTCAATCTTGATTAATTTAATAAATTTTTTAAAAACTTTACGGTTTTTCATATACGAGTATATACATTTTGGTGACAGATTCAAATTTAAACAATTTTTAATTCAATAAATTAATTTGGTGACTGATTTTTTTGTGTTCTTAAGATTCATTTTAATTTTTTGGATTTTTATTTTTAATTTTCTAAAGTTTATTTTTAATATTCTTAAGATACCTTCCAAAGTTAATGGTTTAATTTACAAACTCTTAATTTTTTTTTAACAATTTTTAAATCTTCTTGATATTTTTTTTAATTTTTAAATTTTTTTAAAATTTTTTTTAATTTTGTAGACATTTTTTTGAAATTCCTTCAGATTCATTTTAATTTTCTAAAGTTGCTTTTTTAATTTTCTTAAGATTTATTTTCTTTTTATTCAAGTTTTATAAATCTTCTTTCGTTTAGAAAAAAAATATATACAAAATTTTTAGGAAATTGCCTTTTGTTTTTAAAATTTCTTTTTTTACCTAATTTTTCATCAATGAATTTTTTCTTTAAATTAAACCCCCAAAAAATCACTTTTTCCCATCATCATCAACATAATAATTTTTTGTTTTTATCTAGAAACACGTTACATCTATTTCTCAATTGTTTAATCTAACTACTTCCTCATTATCTTTTGACATCAAACATAGTTTCCTGACATTATTGTTCAATAGTTTTTTTTTCAGTTCTTACAACAAAAAAACAAAACCTAGAAATAATGAAAGAAAAATAATTCCTCTATTTAAAAATAGATCAAATGGGCGTATCCAATATCATCGAAATATTTTTTGTTTTCATCAAAAACCCACCCCAAAATATTTAACAAAACAATACACAGTGTGTGAGTGTATTAACACAGACAATATGATATTTGTTGTTGTATGGAAAAAAGAAGAAAAAAAAAACAATACAAATTTACCTGCCGAAAACACGCTAATATTTTGTTGTTGTTGTTGTATAATACGCCATCATCAGATAAATACCAGTTTTATTAGGTTTTTGTTGTTGCAGAAGATTACTTTTGAAAAAACTGAGCGACAGAGTGAGAAATTATCACAATTACTCTTTGCTCAAATATGAGCAGAGAATGAGTTTGAGTGATTATGAGAGTAATTTTGTTAATTTACGGAAATTGAGGTGAATAAATACTCAAATATAAAAATGCCGGTATTTAGGAGAAAGAATCAAATAAATCTAATTTAAAAATTTTAAATTAAAAAAATTTATTTGAGAATTTAATGAATTACTTAATTTAATGATTTTTTTTAAATAATTTTTTTTCTAAATCTAGTTTCAGTGTCAAAACTTTAAATTAAAATAAGAATATTAAATAATTTACGCGGACAGACAGACGAACGGACATTGTAAAATCGTTATAGTTAGAGATCTTAAGTAGTTTGCTATACCTAAAGGTGGATAGTTGGGTCAGTATTTTATAAAACTTTACCAGGTGATAACTTAGTCACCCACCCAGTTTATGTTTTAAATTCACTACAAATTGGCTATATCGCCAACACTCAACACAACACAAGTACTTTTCTGATTTTGAGTAGGAAAACTTTAAGGACCATTATAGGTGCCATAACGGGACACTTCATGATAGGGAGGATGAGGTCTAAACGGGACGCTGGCAATTCTAATTTTTGTAGAATGTGTGAGGACGTTGATGAGATCGAGTCAATTGAACATATTGTGTGTTTCTGTCCACGATTACAGTATCGTAGAATGAAATGGCTGGGCAGTAAATTTCTTGACGGGCGCGACGTTCGGAATAAGAAGATGGTAGACG